>BMAU01020547.1:0-600000 GCA_019973935.1 Trichonephila clavipes | reverse complement strand
GTGGAAAAGTTGTATGATAGGGGGTAAGCAAATATTAATTTGTATGTTAGTTAAGTTTTGCCACAAGGAGAATGAAGTTTAAGTATTTGAGCTTTTTAATGATAAAAAGCAAAAGAAATTTTTGTCAAAAAGAAACATATTTTAGTACTTTTTAAAACTTATTGTAATAAGAGGATGCATACTAAATGGTTATAAGAAAAAAATAATCAAGCATACAATTAACTGCTTCTTTAATATTGTATTTTAAAAAACCTTACATGAGAGTGTGTTGAAACTACAGCATTTGATAAAGCAGAAGACAGAAAAACTTGGATCAGACTGATTTGACTGGGATGGGATAATGAAATGTTGGAGCCTACATATCATAACCCAACAAATGGATACATTTATTATACAGTATACACTAATCAATAAATTTTGTAGCATTCAAAGTCTTAATTTAATTTATATTGCAAAAAAATTATTTTGCATTTAAAATAATTTAACCCAAAGTTTCTCAATTTTTTTCAAAAAGTCAATCCCTTGATGGTAATATTAAACACTGAATTTTTTTTTCCTTTTTTTTATTACTTTTTTACTAGCCCCCATACCATAGAGCATCTTTTCTGTATAGATAGGTAGGTTCAATTGATAACTTTTTTCTCTCCATATAATAGAGATCCACCCTACCAAACATTTGAGTCTGATTCTCTGTTTTTCAATATTTTTCTTAATTTCATGCTTCAATTCCTGGCTTTACAGATTTAGAATTTCTCATCTGGCTCCCTTCCCTGCCACAGCTAGACTCAAATGTTTTTCCTTTACTTTCTTTCTTAGCCAACCCAAGAGAAGCAAAAAATTATCAACTGACATTTCTTCCCATGCTTTGAAATTGTTCGGTTAGTTTTAAAACCACACTCAGAAAGTCTTCAACTTTGATCTCATTCTTCACTTCTTTTCCTTGGGTAAAGAAATATGCTCAAAAGGTACTAATTTGATATTAGTATGCTATACACCAAGTTATTTATAATCAACAAGTTGGGCAATAACATTACGATTTTTATCATTTGGCTGTGTGGTTGACATAAATTCAAATATTATAGTCAATTTTATAAGCTTATCTTTATGACAGTAATTCTATTAAATTTGGACAATTTTAATTTCGATTTTTTAAAAAATGTAACCATTTCTATACTTTAAGTTGACTTGATCGCAGCTTTAATTTTCTATTGTTTATTAAAACATGGATATTTTAAACTTTATTGGTGAGTACCAGGATTTTTTTAAAAAGGAATATGGGGGGCTTAGCTTTTAATTTTTTTGGACCAAAAGGATTACTTTACTCACTTAGTCTTTTATGTTTTCAAAATCCAGACCTCTAATTCTTGAATGAGATTCTGCTCATCTTGGCCTTTATAAGTGTGGGAGTGAAATGAAAACTTTTTAGATGGATAAATAATTTGACGGCCATATGGTTTATTGCAGATCTTACAGTGAAAATTCGTATTTCCATTATAGTTAATCTATCAAGCATCACTTTTTAGGTAGTAAGTTGCTAACTTCTATTATTTTACTTAAAGAATTTTTTTAGACATTTATCATTTAATGAAATTCATAAAGAACTCAGCATTTTTCCCCACAAGCTGTAATCGATTGGCACTACTGTATTTCAAATGTTTTAATCGTTTTTATTGACGTTAACAGAAAGATAGAGAGAAGGTAGAACTGTTGAAATTAAGGAGAAAAAAAATCATTGAAATAATACTTTCAATTCATTGGTGTGCTTGGTGTTTTGTTTGGGGGAGAGTCAAGGAATATGAATTACAACCTTTCATAGCATTCTACATAATTAAATCTTTTTTCCCTGGCAGTAATTTCTTTTTTTTTTGGCCTAAAACTTAACGAATTTTAATGCCCCCCTCCCCTCTACTTTTCATTTTTTTCTGCTTTTCTTAGTTTTTCCAAATTTCTCATATTCTATTGTTTTAAATCCCAATAGCTGTTTTCCACCAGAAAAAGTAAGTACATTTTAGCTCATTTTATCCTTTGCTTCTTTTAAAATCAATGCAATTTTACTATCTTAAACATTTTTTTAAAAAGTTGGTTTTTTAATGAAAAAAACTATTTTCAAATCGAGTTCTTAGTACTAAGCTGCCCAACTCTTTATTTGAAGAGATTTTGAAACCATGCCAAAAATGCATTTTAAGCATAACGTACTAATAACAAATTTAAACTTTCTAAATCTACAGTTATGAAAATTTTTTGTCTATTTATCAGGTTACGATGCTATAAACTGAGAACATGAACAACAAGACTTACTTCAAACTAACAGTTCATCCATTATTGTTCAAAAAATTTGAACGTTAAAAGATAGTCTGAATCGAATTGAAAACTAAATAATAAAAAAAATTGTTTTAATTGACATTTAATTTCAGCACTTAGATAAAATCCCTGTATCATGTGAAATATTGAGAATATTTTAAAATAAATGGTTGATATATATTTCTAAATAATGATCATTAAAAGAATCAATTTTCTACTGTTAAAATGTTAATAATCTTAAAATATTTAAGACACAGTATACTGTGAGCAATAATACTAATCACTTTCAAAATATTAATTTCAGACTATTTTCAGTTTAATGTATTATAATGGAAGGGGGGGAAGAGTTCAAGTTTTTAATTTAGAAGATTTCATTCAAGAAATATTAATTAAAAATAATAAAATGAAATTTAAATATGAATTAATAACCAGTAATTCTTTATTCCCTTAAATTTATATAATATACAAAAAAAAAAAAAAAATAAACATGCACTTCAGTAGAATATATATTCTATATGAATTGAAACCACATTTTGAGTTACAGAAACTCATGCAATTTAGAAAATTTAATTCATAAACTTGTTATTTTTACTATACCTTGCACATTAAATTGCATTTTGTTTCATCTGGACAATGTGCAAAAATATGCAAATCAATTATTCTTTTCTTACAAGGCAACCAGTTTTTTTTTTCATTTTCTTCTCTTTGATTTCTTTACAAGTATGAATAAAAGTAAAATTTTAAATAATTTATTTTCTAGATCATTTAATTACTTTTCATTATCAGAAATTTTAAATAAGAATTTAAAAAGACTTCTAACTTGTGTTCAGTTTTGAAATCCAAATTACCTGACAGTAGGGATAAATATCTACCAGCCTGCAACTGCAGAACAAGCTAAAAGTGATTTTTTGGATTTAACTAAACTTTCATATTGCTAAAAACATGCACGGCCAGCAAGAAAATTTAAAGTCATGTCTTTATCAATATATATATATATATATTCTCAATAAATGATCGCAATTATTTATGATCAATATTTGAATACATAAAATGTACAAATGTATGAAATCCAGATTTTAAAAAAAAACTGAAATATGTTGTATATGTGAATTTCTTTCACTCTTTTGAATGCAACCGCAAATAAAAAATACACTAGGAAATAAAACAATTATTATTCCCTTAAAAACTATTTTGGAAAGTAGCTTAGACATTTTAAAGAAACAATTTGGTACTTTACATACTTAATACAATATTTTTTTTTTAAAAAAAATATTTCCAAAAAACATGCAATAAGCAAACAAACAACAACAAAAAAACAGTGATGCGATTCAATATTCTTTGATTGCACTTGCAAAACAATAAATAAACCAAACAAATTTAATTAGATGTAAAAGAAACTGATGCATCTACTACAGATTCTCAAAATCCAAACATTTCAGCTCAATCAAATTTATCCAGAGAGTAATTAAAAAATATAGCAGTTTCTCGTAAGAAAAAAAATTACTTAAAAAAAAAGGATATAAATGTTTAAGAAACTATGCACACATCCATTACCAATACGATTTTTTTAAAAAAATCGTAACCACTTATTTATTTTTGGAATTCTCTAGGTGCATATAAATAAGACAAATACAATTTCAATATAATAAGCGAACTAACAAATTTTTCACTAAATGATTCTAAAAGCAAAATGAGAAATTTCGGAGTAAAAAATCTAAAAAAATGTTCAATTAAGAAAACACAATTGTACCGAAGATTATACTTTTGTAACTATCTCTCGCGTATTTTAATTGGTTTTGTAATACATGCATTGAAAACACAAATTTTCGTAAAAATATATAAAAACATTTTTTTCAGAGTAAACTGATCAAAACCCCTTCCCCCCGAAATCAAACATTTTTATTCTGTGTAAGCAGGGATCTCTAATATATATAGTGAAAGATAATGGCTGAGAAGGTTTTTCTCCTCCCTGCCTTCCCTACCCCTTCCTCTTTCCCAAACAAACATCGCGTTTGAACGGGAAGGGCGATTGAAACGGGGAATTTATATCGAGATTGAAATACTTAAAAACTAAGTAAATATCTTTTAGAACTCACCAATCTCATTTCAAGCTCGCAAATCGTTGTGCACCCATTCTTTAAGCTCTTCTAAAACATACCTCGAAAATTACTGCGTAGATAAGAACGCTTCGATCGTTCACAAAATATCGGACACGAAGACAACTCCTATCCACGCCATTCCGTCACTTCGCTCGATAAATGCCGTAGTCCCCATTAGGGTTGCCATGGCGCTTATTCTGGCGAATAATTGGCGAACAACAAAACGGATAAAATCATGCATACTTTTTCACAATTTAGAACCTTATTTTCTTAACAATATTTTATGTTGTGTTCTAATTTCTTTTACATAACGATATTTGAAAATTTTATTCACTGCAATAAGTATTCAACCCATAAAAAGGGGGGCAGACTACCATTGGAAGTACTGGATTTTTAGCTCAGTGATATTTCTGCAAGCAGAAAATTTGATAATTAATCTAAGTCGGAAGACAAATGCCCACAAAAAAATTAAAATCTTTTACTAATAATGTTAACTTAATTTTATTTACTTCCATTAATATACAAAGAACTTTAATTAAATCAGAGCTTCAATTACTATTATAACAATGATTTAAAAATTTTAACATGTCACCTGGAAAACTTTGCCTTGAAAGAAATAGTTCAGCAGAAAAAAAAACATTCAGTATGAACCTTAATTAAATATGAAATGCATACAAATAAATAACCTCATGCCATGTAACTTTATTTTCAACACTCCAATTAAGTATATTCTTTATTACTTTTCCGACAGAATAAACAGATGTATCAGAATAAGTCATCTGATAATTTTAAAAACTGTAACATTGATTCTCAAATGTTTTGAAAAAAAAGTTCATTATACTTTAATCATTTAAATTATTACTATTAAACTTCACAAACCTTATTCTTCAAACAGAAGAAATTCAAAAGATAACATTTAAATCCAAAGCAAAAAGACTACCATCCCACAATTAAAACATACCTCTTAAAACTAATTACAAGTGAAAAACACTAAATATGCATTAGCAATTCCTTTTTTGTTTTTGTTTCTGAAAAACGTTCAGGAAAGAATAACATTATCTGCCAAAAAAGTCATTTTATTTCTTTATGAGTTATGTTACCATTTAAGAGCTATTCATAAGCTATTTCATAGAATATCTAATATGATTGATTTCATTAAATAACTGTCTAAATCAGTTAGTTTGTAATCTATTTATAACTTCACACATTACCTAGTTATTCTATGAAATAACCAGGTATTCTATAAATTAACTAATTACAGACCACTTAGGTGAAAAATTAACAATTAGATGTTTAAAAAAATTAATATAATATTACAGCTGAATTAGTTAAACTTTAATAGAAAATAACAATATAGTATAGAATAAGGAACAGTTAACTTAATCTCAATGTTTAATAGAAGGAACTTTCAAATTAAAAACCTAGGACAGATTTAAATAAATATTTAAAAACAAAGTAATGAAACAATGTTTTTCCCAGATAACTTTACAAATGATCATTCTGGATGCTGGAAACTTTTATATATTATCTACAGATCTTAAAACATTAATTCAATAAAAAATTGAGGAAATTCTGATTTTACAATGAAAAATAAAACTCTATGAAGATTTCCAACCATAAAATTTTAACTGATTTCCGCATAAGAATTGGATAAGCAATGGATTCTCAAATGCATCATGTAAACAACATGATTTTCCTCTTCGAAAAAAGAATACTTTACTTTTCATTCAAATGTTGAGACCAAGATGGAATTACTTAAAAGTTATAAAAATAATAGTATGTCGAAAAAAATTTAGAATGGTCTATACCAGTGATTCCCAAAGTGATTTATATTGACCCCCAAGGGTCCATGCAAGCAAAAAATTAATTTGGGGTCTAGGATAGTGGTTCGCATAAAACCAGACTGTGACTTTAATTTAAAAAGAAAATTGAATCAAGCGGAAACCAAATTTTACCTATTTAAAAGATTTATTTACTAAATTTAATGTTAATTTACAGTTTCAGAAAGTTTATGTTTTGAAATGAAGTTTCAGTTTATGAAAACAAGGACCATTTCAGTTTCCTTCCCATAATATTGGAGGTCACAAATTTTCTGAATTTTTCACAGCGGTTTAACCTACATTCAGCATTTAAATGCTCTTTATTCAAACAAGGTTTGAGAATGTTTTGACTATTGCAATATAACTGCAGGCAATGAGTTCATATGGTCACATTAAAAAAAAAAAGGCCTATTACAATAGGAACTGATTGGAATAGGCACTAACGGAGATCTTAAAGTAAAGTTTAGAAACTGATGTCAGCAATTTTGGCTTTAAAAGGAACTACCTATTATTTGTTCTGAATTATGGAATATCGTGAGAAAGTTCTTAATTGATTTTCTTAGTGAGAAGGAGTTTCAGTATGGTTGACAATTTCCAAAAAAAAAAAAAAAAAAAAAAAAAAAAAGACTGGACACTATATACTAACAGAGGAGATTTAGGGTTAAATCTGACAAGATTGATGCCAGTTGTTGTTGAAAATTAGTTACTGAAGCACCAGATTCATCCCTCCCATCAAATGCATTTTTTTATTTGGTTTGTATTAATTAAATTTTAATTTGATTAATTAACATGTACTTTCGTTTTAAACATTTTACCACAATTGGAAATTTAATTCTTTTAAAGTAAGTAGCTCTATACCTGCTTTCAAAAAGACATTCAAGTCATAAATTTGCAAAAATTCAATAAGGTATATAAGCAGGGATCTACACCAAACCGAAAAACATGGCAGGGGTCTATGAGACAAAAAAGTTTGGGAACCTCTGGTCTATTATACCTTTAATTGTAGCACAAAATAAAATTTTTAAAACAGCATTACACATAAATATTACATGTCTTCTTTTTGGAGATAAATTCTCAGGATGGTGCATTTTAAACATTCTTGCAAGTTTTGCTTTCTCCCAACTTGATGTGACATCATAATTCTCCAGACAGCACTCATTTCCTGATATCATTTTAAACAGAAAACCTAAACTAAATTTAGTGCTTAAAAGAAATTCCTCACTTTTTATTCGAAAAATGGTAATGACCCCATTCATAAAGCATTTCCTAGAAATAAACAGTTCATAAGGGGTTCACCACATCTTTAGCGAAAACCAACCACGAAATTTGGTCTAAGATTCTCAATAAGAGAATTAAGCCCTATAACTTATTTAGACTGAACACCTAATTCTAGAATGTATGCTAAATAAAACCCATCAGTGGACTTGTGTGAATTTTAATATATTTCGTGATAATTACAAAGTTATACGCACTTGTCTAAGTAAACGAAAAGGTCCAATATTTTCGTGAATATTTTAAAACAAACAAAAACACAAATACAAATAAGCATAAAAACAGAATTAAAGAAATCGGAAAATGAAAAAAAGTCAGGTTTATTTACAACAGCTGCGGACAAAAAACGGATATTTTATGCAATTTTCCAGCTTTCCTTCTGCACCACAGCAGTTTCTGAATAAATAAAAAATCTTTCTAATTAAATCTTAAAACCGGTGAAAAAAACTCGTCTGAAATTACTCGTGCAACGTATTAATATAAATCATCCATTTTGGAAAATGAAACTCCAGTTGGAAAAGAATTTTACGGACATGCGCACTCATTAACTTCAACTTAACCGATCCATCCGTCGGAAAAGATCGGTTGGTTTTGTGTTTGCCGTGACGTCAATGCGCAGTTCTGTCCTAAGTGTCCAATACCCTGCGCACTTGGAACATCCGCCAGATCGACACAATCATCGCCACTCGCTGTAGATCGATAACAAACGCCAGCTTCCTTCTAAATCGATTTAATAAAACAAACGCGTTGCAGGGGGAGCAAAAAATGCGTACGTCTTCACTGAACTTGTAAAGGAATCTTTTCAACAGCATGTTAGAGGGGAGGGGGGAAGTAATGGAGATTTAAATATTTTATTTTACAGTGACAATGAAAATATTTTACTGAAGTTTTGACATGAGCATATTAAATACCCATTCAGAAAAAGCATACATGCGTAAATGCATTCTTTCAGTTCTATCTCATTAAGAATCTATGTTTATTTAAATTTAACAAGCAAAATCATTTGTTCCTTGAACAATATCAAAAAATATATAACAGACAAAATATATAGTGACATATGACAAAAATGAAAAATCAATTCTTCCAAGATCACTACAATAGACTACAAAATAAAAGATACAAATTATAATTTGAGGCACCCGATCATTTTAGGTGTATTTTTTTAAATAAATTGTACTAAAACTGTATTTTCAACTATTACGAAAACTTGAAATGAAATTTCATTTAAATTTAAATGTTTAAGAGAAATTCATAAACAAAACTGATTTTAGAATTAACTATTTAAAATAATTTTTAAATATATATAGAATATTTTTTAAAATTTAATGTATATTAAAGCTCAGTTCATACAGTGGGCAAATGAGGCTCTTTGTTTAAGTGCGGCTCTCGTTAAAAATCTAAATTCCTTTTCCAATTATATGTCAGAATTTTATTCTTGCATATTCTAATAATCACTAATTTTTGATTATACGGATTTTGAGTGTTTTTTTAATATCTGAAAATATTTTCCGATTTGTATTTAAATTTGGGCGTTTAATACTAAACTACTAAATAACTGTTGCGCGGTTACTCATAAGTGCTCATTGGTGAATTAAAATTAATAAAATGTTTGTATTTCAATTGAATTTAGAGACGATAATGTGTAACAATACGAGAAGTTGTACAAAATTCTTGCTGAATTTAAAACGAAAAGTAATCACACAGGTTTTGAATTTGGAGCTAGAATTTTGGTTCATTTCACAACTAACAAACTGAAGAAAAATGACAAAATCTGAGAAAAAACCTTAACTTAATACGAAACACAAGGTCCACATTTATTTTAGAAGTTATTTCTTTTTTGTATGATTACTTGACTTTTGAAGATGTTCATTCAATTCAGTACAATTCAGTACTGACATTCCTTTCACCCTTATGATATTCGGTTTCAGCTATCCAAAAGGGGACAAGGGTAATAAGAGGTTTAGGTAGATAGAGAGCCACAGGAGATGCTTTATTTTAGTCTTGAGTGTAGTTATTATAAATTAAAACGCTTGTGATCCCCACCATTAGTAGACTATTTTTCGAAGAAATTGGACTGCTTTAATAGACGATTCCTTCTCTTTCATTTCATTCGTTTGAAATAATAACAAGTAATTACGTCCTTAATTTCGTAGTACTTTGAATTTTTTAAGACTTAAAATAATATATAGAAAGAGAGAGAGAAATGGGCGGTATTTTCCAATTTTGTCCATGACGGCAAAATTGCTAGAGCCGGGCTTGCTCTATGCAATATGAACTACATATATGTACGAGGGCTGTTAAATAAGTAATAAGACTAAAATTATATAAAAAAAAACAGAATATCTTTAATCGTCATCATTTACATGGTTTATTTCAAAATAACTTTCGTGGCACGCAATGCATTTATCCCGAAGTTCTGTTCACTTCTTAAAAACATGTAAAAATCCGTTTTGTGAGAGCTGTTTCAAAACTGCCTCCTCAGCCTTTACTCATGCTTTGTTGCTTGCAAACAGTTTGCCTCGTAATGGTTTCTTAGTTAAGGAAACAGCCAGAAATCGGATGGAGTGAGATCAGGACTGTATGGAGGGTGTAGTAAAATCTCTACGTTGATCTGCAGCGAAACACCTAGTACGCAACGAGCAATATGTGGTCGGGCATTGTCATGGTGCAAAAGGAAGCCATTTCGAAGCAATGGACGTTTCCTTTAAACGTGCTGTACCATTGTTCGCAGGACATTCGCGTAGTACGAGTTGTTCGCGGTAGTACCGTTGTTGATACACAATTCCTTCATAATAATAAAAAAAATCACGGTCATAACTCTACCAGTTGATTTCACAGATTTTGTTTTCTTGGGAGTAGGTGATTGATTGATTGATTGAATATTAACGTCGCACTGTTCAGCTACACGAGGGCTTTTGGCGACGGACCACGTAATTTTGAACCATGGTCAAGTGACGTGGACGACACCTGAGCTGGCACCCCCTCTCCTAACTACCACACCACACCAACGGGAGGACGTTTCAGCTCTCGACAGATTTAACGTGCATCGCTGCCCTACACGGCGGGTCTTTAGTGGTACTGGGCTCGAACCTGTGACAAAGCAAGCCACAGTCCGATACCTATACCACTCGGCTACCGCGGCCACTTGGGAGTAGGTGAAGATGGATGTTTCCATTCACTGATTTGTAGTTTTATGGTTGGATCATAGTAATACAACCAAGCTTCGTCTGCTGTGATAAAGCGTTTTAAAATATTGTTGCCTTTTTGTTCCAGTCTTTAATCGTATCGTATCGTATCATATCATATATCAAAGGTCTCCGATGCTGATTTTTGCTTCCACTTCGACAACCGGCCGCGTCTCGTAAACACCCACAAAAATGCTTCAGTTCGATCACGTGATACTCAAGAATACGAGTCTCTACATGCCATCTATCGGTAGCTTTTATTAATACAGACAACAAACTTTTCTTATGCCACAGAAATTAACATTCCGATGAGTGGTTTTGCTGCAGTAAAATTAGTCTTATTACTTATTGAACAGCCTACGTAGTAAACGCTGAAAGAGCACTGGTAATCGCGTCGCGCGATTTACTATTTATTTCTTATGGATTTCATGAGTGAAATAGTATTATTCCATTGGCTTCGGAACAATTAAGTTGGTGTAGAATCTTACACTTATTCCAGTCTTAATCTAAATCTGGCGACTCTCAATTGTTACGAAACATTCTTTTGGTTGTCTTCCTTAAATTGTTATCACTATTCTATTTTCCTTTACTTTTTTTTCAGACACTGTGCTTTTACAAAATGCACACTTGCATAGTAGCTGATATTAAATGTGCATTTTCCTCTATTTGACTGCTAATTAATTTATTTTTAATTTTATATGGCATGGCGCTTTTATAATTTTTTCTGTACATTTCATACGTGAAACTTCGAATTCTTCTCATGAGTGTATTCAAATAAGAAAGAAATTAGTGCATCTAGTAAGAAAGAAATAATATGATTATACGTGGGAAGGAAGATTAATCAGTAATATAAAGGCAATGTTTTGTAATTATAAACACACTGTATTTTGTATATCCAATTCAATAAAGATCGTTAAAATAATAGCGCGTTCTATTTTTACACCTCCGCCTTCCGGTTAATGTAATAATTCCCCCCCCCCAATTTTGACGAAGGAAATATCAAAATAAATGTAGACAGACCCGCGAACAAGTGTAAACTAATTTTTACTTATTATTTTTACACAAAATAGCGCTTTTACGATATTCTCTTTCCATATATTAAATTAAATACAAAACTATAAAATATAACATGGAAATAAATTTGAGAATTCTAACTCAACAGCTTAAGAAAATGAAGACTACAAGTTGTCCAGGAAAATTTTTTCATCCTGAATTAATCATTAAAAAAAAAAAAAATCTTAATTGTGGAATCTAAGTTATAAAGTAAAATAATGATTAAGAAAAAAATGAGAGAGAGAAAAAATAAAGAAAGAATAAGTTTAAAAATTCCCATTCTAAAGTTTATGTACTTTCAGCCATATTTTTAACGGGGCTACTTGACTACTCGAGTTAAATTACTTGACTACTACAATAATTTCACTTCTACCGAAGGTAGAGGGGGAGGGGCATAGATAACATTTGAAAACCCAGAAAAAGCTACAGAATAAAATAAAAATGCTCATTATCACAAAAATTGCTCATTTTTCCTCTACTGAGTATGGTCGTTACTTAGAAGCTAAGGTCCATATGGGCTAAACAGTCACTATGTGATTTCCTACATTTCTTTTTCGCATTTCTTGTTTTTTTTATTCTATTTTTTATTGTAGCCAATCATTAGAAATAAAAAAAAATTAACTTTTTTGTTGTTGTTAAATGCTGCATTATTGAAAACCTGGTTTATTGCCAAATCACAGCCCACCAATCACTGATATGCAAATTTCCCAAGTCAAAATAATGAGAATTTGATGCAGATATGATAGCAATGCCTCAATTTCCCACTTTTGGCATCAATTACCAACTTAGGCATTACTTTACCAAACGTTACAACACCAAATGGATGCAAAACTCAAATTGATGAAAATAATTCACATGGCACATTTAAATCAACAATCCAGAAATTTCTAGAACAAATTTTATTTTTTAATAATAAATAGTGATAACTATTTAACCACTTCAAACTTGGATCTCAAAAATAATTTCAAATTTCATTGTTTATTTTTAGGTGAAAATAATTTTTATGGGAAGTGCAGGATTTCAAAGATGTTTTCTAAAAAGGAAGTATAAAATTATTAAATTAAAATGATCTGTCTAAAATTTCAATATATCCTTAAATAGAGAGTATAACCCAGAGGGGCATAAAGTACACCTCCGCAACCCTCTAGGGGGCCTAAAGCCTGACTGACAAGTACAGCTTGGGGCCCTAACCTGACTTTGTAGGGAGGCCCTAAAATTATCTGTTAAGCCACTGTAACCCTCCCCCCTAATTCTAACAATGAACTTAATAATAGCACTACTCTTACCAATGTTGAGTAAAATATTTTGTTGCACTAAGAACTCGTTACTCTTCTGTAAATAGACCAAGAAAAGAAAATTAAAAACAACTAGTTTACATCATGGATACCAAGTTTTTTCAATCAAGGAACAACTTTAGAAAGCTACATATTTGATACTATTTACATGCTATAATTACGAAAAAGAATACATATAACACATCAAGATGCAAAATCACAATAAATGCTAGAATTATAAAAACATATCTAACAATCCACAAAATTACTAGAAATAACATTCATATTAGTTCTATTATGTAATTGCTGCCAAAGTGTTTTGTTTAAATCTCTAACTCGTAAAAGTTTTTAAGTCAATTACAAACATTTACTCTAACGAAAATTATCTTAAGCAGTGGTCTTCAAACTTTTTCAACTCACGGAACCTTTAGAACTTGAAGGTGCTTTCGTGGAACCCCCAGAACTAGAAAGTGTTTTCGTGGAACTCCATTCCATACACATACTTCGAAGAATATATTTCAAAATAATATTTACAAACGATCAACATGTTATAGGCCCTTTATGTAAAGGCAATAGAAAAAAGTATAGCATTTATTATTAAAAAATCCTCTATAATCTAATTATTTAAATATAATTTACTCATTAATAACATTAATTTGTGATTCAAGTATGACCTACCCATGCATTATATTTAAGAACAGAGATATATGCTAGTATTTTTACGCAAACTGTCGAAGTCTAGGTCTATTGAGATTACATGCAATCACATGACATATTCTGAGTTCAATTTGTTTTTATACTTTATTTTTGTAGTCACTTAATGTCGAGAAAATATTTCACTTAAACACAATGTTTTGAATGGCATTAAAATTTTTATAGCTGTGTGAGAAATCCTGGGTATTTTGCATGAATTTGCAACCTAAAATTTAGAAGCTGTTCTTGCTTAAGTTTAGATTTTTACTTCATGGATCCTGAGATAGTAAACAATAGAATATTCACAATCTAGTAGGAAGTAATATAAATATAATGTTTCAATATTCTTTTATTATATTATAATAAAAGTTTTAAGTGTTGCAAAATAAAGTTATTCTATATAAATAACATTTTCAGTTTTAATGAACAGAATGAGCTTTAGATACTTGTGACTACATAAACTTCATAGAGAATGTGAATCCATTTTGCATACATATTTATTTCTTCTTGACTTTTTTTTACTGTGACTTGTGGAAACCCTGGGTATGCCTTGTGGACCCCAGAGTTTCGTGGAACAGTTTGAAGACTACTGATCTCAAGAATTGGGTTTCAACCTATTACAGAGCATTGGGCAGGAAACAAACTTTTTTTTTCTTCTTTCATTTAGTTTTGTCAACTTAGATAATTCTTTAATGCAAATGTATCTTTTAGATTACATTAAACAGAAAATTTACATTATACAGAAGTGCACAGTAATGATGTGCATTGCCACATATTCAAGTAATTTATGAAAAACACATTTTAATGAATAGGAAATGAATATTTTTATATTTTAAACAAAGCCTTATGCTTTTTTTAAAAAATAAAATACAGCATTGATATTTAAAAATAAAATCAATTGAAGAAATATTAAAATACCTCCAAAACTTTTCAGAAATAATCCCAGACAATATTTTAAAAATCCATGTCACAACATTTTGGAACATTAAATGTGAAAACATGATTAAGATAATGCCACCCAAATTTAAAGCTAAGAAAATCAATAAATACCAAAGGAATTTCAACTTATCAAATAAAAATGAAAATTTCCTTGAAAGATGAAGCTTGCAGTACCACAGCTGCAAACTAAATAGACACAAATTATGTCGGAAATAAACTGTGCACAATGATTTTATTTTAAATGACCCAGTTTTTTTTTTAATTTCTTGCTTTTGTACAATGAAGAACAGAAAAATGACATAAGTTTTTTTTACATTTTAACTTTTGATAAAAATTTCACCTTTAAGTTCATAAAATCTTGTAAAATATTTATATATGACACAAAAGTTAGTTAATGTATGCAGATTTATACAGTGCATAAAATTAATAACAAATCAAAAAGTATTTAAATGTCACTTCTGATATAAAACTAATCAGAACAGGAGGAGACACAAAGAAAATAAATTCCATATTTTCTTTTATTATTTATAATGCATCATTTTTGAGCACTTAATTTTCTTTTTAATTTTGAAATAACATGTATTGATGCATAATACTTTTCTGTTTCTACTGTATATTGATAATAAGAATATTTACATACTCTTGTTTATTTTAAGTAAATGTGTTTAAAACATCTTTGACTTTTCAAGTATTAAAATCCTGCTATTTTAAAAATTAACTTTCAGCAAAACAGTACATATATAATTCAGCCAATTATCTAAGAAATTAAAATCGAATTCTATATATATATTTTTAAAGCCAAGTTTTACTAATAACATATACACTCATAAAAAGACTGAAATTTATCAACACTAAAAAAATTCATAAGATAATTTTAAAGTAAATCTAATTATTAAAATGCATAGAGATTTTTTTTAAAAAAGAGAGAGAAGAGTGGTATTTTTATCTCCTTGATTTATACCCTGTGCAATGTTATTTGCAAATCATAATATAAAAATGACAAAAAACAAACAAAAAACAAAAACACAAAAACCAGAATAAATTGCTTTCTTATATACATAACAGTATCCACACATATTTGGAAAATTGTATGATTGATTATTTAAAATCAAGAATTGATTCTTAGATCTGCGAGAAATTTAAAACATGCAACTATTTGCTACAATGAATTAGCATTATGTATGATAAAACTGTGTTCCTAACCATCTTAATTGAAATTAAAAATAAAACTTAATTTGAGGGATCATTTAACTGAACAAGTCCTACATGCAAACAGATTTAAGGAAATTTTTTTATTAACAGTTTTTCAAGTCCATATTCATTTAATTTTAAAAGATCAAATTTAATTTTCATAACATTATTCAAATAAATACATATAATTCAAACACTGAATAAGAAATTTAATTATTAATCTACATAGTTAAATCAAGCATCGCTTTATGGTTTTAACTTAATACTCCCGATTATTAAAAAGATAAACTTTTATAAAACCTTGCTTATAGCATTAACAAATAAAATCTTTTCAATTAACATGATACGTTAATTTAATTCAAAAATATAAAACTTAATTTTTTAATTTAATTCCATAATAGTATTGTTAAAAGCATAATACTCTTTTCTTACTCTCATTAAATCCCTTTTATTAGAAATCAGAAAGATCAGATTGACTTCATAAGATGCATGCATTATAAATTTATTTAACTACTAGAAATTAAATTTATACATTTATCAAGATTCTTTAAATTCCACATGAATAATATTTTCTTCAAAATATTTTGCATGAGTAGCAATTGCTGAAATTCTCTATTCAAAATAGTATTTTTCTTCTTTCAAAACATTTATCCATACATATAAATAAAAATGAAGTGTCTGTTTGTAATTTTAAATTAACAGCTTTTTACTAAATGCATGTAAAAGTATATACGCTACTTATATAAAAAAAATCAATTTTTAAAATTTTTGTCTGTCTGTTTGTTCCGGCTGATCTCTGAAACTGCTCACCCAATTTTGACGAAATTTTCACTGGCTGATAGTTAATTTTATAAGGAGTAACTTAGGCTACTTTTATTTTAGAAAAAAAATTAGGGTTCCACGAAAATAAAATTAAAACCAATAAAATAGTGAACAATATCCGATTCAAATAGGGCTTATTTTATTTTGCGAGCCTTCTGTCTCAACGATTTCTAGCAATTATATCAAACTTTTTTGTTTGATTAGGTGCCACTCGCGACATTTCCCGTTCATGTCCTTTGATCCTAATGATTTTACAGTCCTCACCCCATCAACAGTATCATGCCCTCTCACCACTTGCTTGCGTCTTCATTTGTGTGTTTGTTTTACCCAACTGCTACTTAAACCTGTTTTGATCCAAATGATTTTACAGTCCTCACCCCATTGACAGTGTCAAAAGTCATGCGTCCCTCTCACCCCTTGCTCAACAAAAAACAAAGGGGGAAAAAAGAAAAAAAAGAAACATCGATTCACAAAGTAGAAGAATGACATACTTATAGCATAGGTATTTCTTTATGTGGAATACATAATTTTTAAGTTTTTCTAAACTCTGCAAATTGAATAAACACTTTTTCCTCAAATTCCACGTGGACAAAGTCGCGGGCTATTTAACATAAAATAAATGCATCAGAAAGTAATATTAACATATTACACATCCAAATACAAATTATTTACTCTATTTTAAACATTTATTACACAAAATTTGTAAATGTGTTACTTTTGCTGAGCAGAATGAAGGTGTTTTCAAAAATAGCCCCACAAGAGAGTTACGGGGCGTTATAAATAAATAAAAAAAAATCTTTTATCAGCAATTATATCTACATACTTAAAATTTAGCAAACATGGTTTTCTGTTTAGCTGAGATATGCAAAAAGCTTTTTTTATTTTTAATTTATGATTCACGTAAAATTAACTAATTAAAAACTTTATTTTTCAGTCTGTATTGTTTAATTTTTCAATTCACCGTGGCGAAGAACGGGTATACCAGCTAGTTTGTAACATAAAATCAAACACTAAAAGAACCTTTTCAACATTGTATCCCAGAGTGACTTGTAAAGGTCTTGGCTGGGAGAATTATAAGCAGCAATAAAAATATTGATCTTTATCCACAATTCAAGAAACATGTCATTTCCTAATACATACAGAAAACAAATTTCATTCAACATACTAATAAAGTACTAATTTTACAATTACTAGATTAAAATTCATACTAAAATGAAAGGCCTGTATCTGGTACAAAAAACACACACGTTAGACTAAAGTCCTATTCAAGGTTACTGGTTAATATGTTTGGCCTATCACTCATACTTTTATCTTGTGGACTACAACATGCTTCATTAGTTCTGAATAAAACATTCTACAAATAAATTCAAATGCTGAAAAATTTTCTAAAATTTATTTTATTTCATTACCCCCTACACTATACTACATCTAATTTACTATATTAATTTGACAAAAACAATTTTTACTGTGAGGATAAAGAGAACAATGACAGGGTTTACTCTGGGAAAATTTACCACAAAATCTGGTGTATAATGTGCACTTATACTTTCAAGCTGCACTTTATAATTTTAAGGTATATTTGCCACATAACGCAAGCACCCTCCCCCTTTTTTTTATGAAGAAACCTGAAATGTATGTGTGCAATTCTATTATGTTTTGAAGTCATTCCAAGATTTAAAAAAAAAAATAGTATACTTCAACAATTACACAACCCTTTAAATCCATTAGACATACCGTTTCTTTTAAATAAACTGTCTTCTGATCTATGCAAAAGTCTAGTTTTTATATATATATATATATATATGCTCAACTCTTTATTTTTGAAGCTATCATTTTTATACCCGGCATATAACGCACACCCCTAAATTTCGATCTTATTTTTTGTGTTAAAAGGGTGAATTATATGCTGGATTTTATGGTAGTTAATGCCTTTGAGCTTTCCATATTTTCCTTTTGAAGCCACACATTCACCAAATATTTCACGTCACAGAAATCTCAATTGATTGATTGATTGAATATTAACGTCGCACTGTTCAGCTACACGAGGGCTTTTGGCGACGGACCACGTAATTTCGAACCATGGTCAAGTGACGTGGATGACACCTGAGCTGGCATCCCCCTCTCCTAACTACCACACCACACCAACGGGAGGACGTTTCAGCTCTCGACAGATTTAACGTGCATCACTGCCCTACACGGCGGGTCTTTAGTGGTACTGGGCTCGAACCTGTGACAAAGCAAGCCACAGTCCGATACCTATACCACTCGGCTACCGCGGCCACAGAAATCTCAAACAATTTACACTAAAAATCAAACTACAACAGGTGCAAATTAGCATTGGTCAAAAACTACATTCAGTCATTTCAAACACACAATGATCTTCTGTTGTTTGATGATTCTATGCTTAAGACTATACATTTAGATCATGTCCTTATATTTAAATACTTCAAAGCAGTGGTCTTCAAACGTTGTTGATTCATTGAACCCTTAGAACTATAAGAGGTTTTTGGAGAGCTCCATTCTGTCCTAAGAATACATCTTAAAAAAATAGTCATTTAAAGTTATGAAGTACATGTTATAAGTACTTTATGTAAAGACAATTAAAGAAAGAAGTATAGTATTTTTATTAAAAAATTTTAACACAACAATATAACTTACTCTTTAATGGTACTTATTCTTGCTCCAGGTGTCACCTACCCTTACTTTATATTTAGTGACTAAAACGTTCTTGCTTTTTTATACAAGTCTAAATATGAAAGGAGAATGTGGGGGTGCTTTTTACTCTTGTAAAAAGGAAGCAGTTATGACATAATTCTCATATAATTCAGCTTATATTCCTAGGTTTGTATGATTGTTGCAGACTTCCTATCATGTGTGTGTGTGTGTGTGTGAGCGAGCAGCTATTTAATTATATATAAATCCTCTGTGATTCTTGGAATTTTTATAAGGTCATTGAAAATATGGAGCATATAACCTTATTGGGGTCTAATCTATCATTAAAGTTTAAATGTCAGTAATAAATTTTTCCATTATGCAGTAGTGAAATGATGAATTGAATTTAAAAGAAAAACTTTTGTTTAACAAGAAAATATAAGTTTTATAGAAAGTAAAATAAAAATTAAGTTGCAAGAAAGCAACCAAAAGCAGAAATTTAGAAAATAGTGAAGTGGAATGTACAAAGTCCAGGCAATACTGATGCAAAACAAAATATTCCATGGATTTGAAAAAGAATTTATTGAAAAAGTTCCATGAGGTGAAGTTGTTGAGAAGATCTGTAATTGATGAGCAGAAATTGTCTGTAAAAACATTAAAATTTCTTGAAATGGGAAAACCAATCACAGGATGGGTGGTAGTAGGTTGAATGAATATCTGCAAACCCAAGAAAACAAGTTTTGAAACTGGAAAATTTAGATATAAGAAATTTTAAATAAAATTCCCATTGTACTGGAGACTAAGATTTGGTGTGTTTTTCAATTTGTTGAGCTGTTAAAATTATCAATGTTATTGAAACATTTTAATGCATGTATACAAATAGTTTGCCTAATGGTGAAAATTTTTCCCACTATTTCAAGATCGGAATTTCTCAAGAAATAACAAGCATTTAAGATTTATGGAATAATAATTTGTGAACTTTTCAAGTAAATTTATACTGGTCTTAGTATGTCCCCATATAGAGGATGCATAGGTCAGGACAGATTTTAGGATCAGTGACTAGTTAAGCAGATTGTTACTTCTACTTAAATTAGAATTTCTTGAATTTAAGGGGAATAATTTATCATTACGGACTTTTCTAATAAATGTTATATGTTGTATGAGTGAGTGAATATTAATGTCATACTGTTCAGCTACTCGAGGGCTTTCGACGATGGACCTTGTAATTTTGAACAATGGTCAAGTGACGAGGATGACACCCGAGCTGGCGCCTTCCCCTCTCCTAACTACCACACCAACGGGAGGATGTTTGAGCTCCCGACAGTGCAACGGCTCCCCTACATGGCGGATCTTCAGCGGTACTAGGTTCGAACTCATGACACTCTAGCCACGAGTCCGTTACCTTGAACACTATATGTTGTTTGAAAGTGATGGTAGTTTGTCAATGATTGCACCAAGATAGTAGGTGTGAAGAAACAAGGGAAATCAATTGTTTTGTGCAGGAGCTTGCATTCTTTTAGAAAAATATTGCTTCTGTTTTAAAGGCAATGAAAATTATTTTTACTCCTAAGAAACAGTCTTCAAGGCTGCATAGATGCCTAATTAGAATATGAACAACAAGTCCTGGATTTTTGTGTTCTGCTAAGATTGTGGCATTGTCGGCATCCATGCAAAAGAGCATTATCAGTAATAGTAATGTCATTTATATAGATGTTAAAAATAATGCGTCCGAGGAGTGAGCCCTGCTCAAACCAGTCTTTCTTCTGAAAACTTTCAATTAATTTTAACAAAGGAGATTTTATCAAAAAAGTAAGAATGATCTGAAAAATTAGTGCATATGGGATATTACATTTAAAGAGTTTGTAAATGAGGCATACATGCTATACTCCATCAAATTCATTCTTGATGTCAGAAAAACTACACCCATACATATATTTCTCCCAATATCTGATTTAATGAATTCTACTGAATGTAGGAATTTATGTGAGAACAATGGTCTTAAGTCATGCTGCACCAGTATTAAAAAGGGTCTAGCACACACGATTTTTCCTTTAAATTTTTTAAAGTTTAATTATCGCTGTTTAAAATGCTGGGTTTTTTTCTGTTTCACCCAAGTTCGACATTGAATTATTTATTAGTATTTTACTAGCGATAAAAATTATGGGGAAATCTAAAAATTTTTTTAAAAACTGTGTCTGTTGGATTTATATTCATGGTGCAAGTTTCAAACGACAGAAATTGAATGCAACGAAAAGCACTATAATCATTAAACATATATACACGTGGTATATACCCTAATGAATGAAATGAAGCCTTGTTTTAGAGATCTAGCTGATAATAAAAAATGTCTACATTGAAAGACTCAGAACCTCAATGAGTCAGTTAATAACATATGGTCAGCAATTCAAAATCTACATTTGTGGAATTAAAAAACTCTAATTAGAGGTAAATATGGCTATTAAACAATACAATGTGGGCCATGCAACAAAATTAATTATCTTAAAACATTGAGGCATTGAACCAGGCTATAACTGTGTGTTATGCTTCAAAAAATTAAGATGCATGTAAGATTCGTGTAGCCAAAACGAAAACATCTTAAGATCCAAAAAAAGGCTAGATTGTTTAAAATAATGAAAAAAGCAAAATGTTTCATATGCTTCTAGAAAGTATTTTTAAAAAAGTAAATCATCAAAAATCACAAATTTTTACTTCACAGCCTGTTTTCACGAACTGTAAAATCTTTCACTTTATGTACCTTTTTCTCAAAACCTAACTAATACATAATCCTAAAATCTCTAGAGAGCATGCATTTAACATGTTTATACATTTTAATGGAGGGAATAAGATATCTAGTAAACTTTTTTTTAGATGTCATTTTAAACTAAATTTTAGGAGGAAAAATTGGAAATTTTTTCAAAAATTCATAATTTTAATTTTTAACAAAAAGACAGACTAACCCCTGCATTAAAGTGTTACTAATAGTACACATAACCTACAGTAAAAATTTCACCCATGAGAAGCAGTTTCTGAGAAAAAGGTACACAAATTTAATCTATGGATGTGTCAGACCCCCTTAAAATATTACTTTCAAGATGATCAATAGGCCTTTCAGAATTAATTTTTCAGCTGTTTATTTAGAGGGAATTAAGAAATTGGTCTGCAACTCACTGGATTCATGGGGTCTTTACAAGCTTTAAAATTAGGACTATAACAGTAATTTTTAGGGATTAAGGAAAATATCTTAGCTTAAAGTATTGCAATTCTTTAGCATTTTCAAAAAATAAAACATTCATTTGTCGTTTATCCTTTCACTTATTATGCAATATAAAATATAAATGTACTATATTTTTGCAGAATGCACTATGGATAATTTAGCAGTCATACCACAGAAAACTTCAATAGAACTAGCAACATTGCTTTGTCTGTTTCTCAGTTTTTATCATGGATAAATAATAGTGTTTTTAATATAAATTCCTTACTTGCTCTCAAAGTGAATAGTTGGATAATTAGGTTTACTGTATGTCATGAATTAAACAATGCTGTTTTTTTTTTAATTTTAGATATATGTTTGACACTGCCTTTTTTAAATATTCTTTTACAGCTGTATATATGTAATAAAATGTAGTTCTTAAATTGGAAATTAACTCTTATGGCAACAAACTTTAAATGTAGCAAACAAGTTGTTTTGTTGAGTAAAAATCAACTAAGAACAGTTTTGTGAAAATCGATTCCCAAGGGGGTAGGGTAAAGGGAACATGAAAGATAAATTTACTTCCATTTAAGGAATTTTATTTAAATAAAGAGGCAAGGGCTATAAGTTTTTTTTAAAAAAAGTACAATTGAAAGCTTAACACTTAGGCTTGGATGTCAATAACTTAAAAAACAATAAATAGCTGTACAATATCATGAAATACCCAGCTAAAGTAATTAGGTAGTATATGCATGTTAAAATTTAATTCATGCATAATTACAAATGTACATCATTTATAATTGGTAAAAACTAAAAAGGCATTTGTATTGTAGAGTTATTACTATACCTGTAAATGTTAGTAATCATACATAATGGAGGTGCGGTTGGTTCATGGACCACTGATAATTTTTCAAGAAAAACATGAGTAAAAAAAAGTCGAGAAATGCTAACTCGGAAAAACAAATTTTGAGCATTATTTTTATCACAAAATATCAAGAACAAATTGATCGTTAAATTTAAAGGCAGTAAGGAGAAAATTACTTTTGTAGATGAAATGTGAACAGTGAAAGTTTTACTTTAAATAAAACCAAAAATTGTGGTTTTCTTTTAACACGGCATGAGCAACAATAAAATTGCTTAACTACGTGCATATTTTTAACCTGTTACAAAATTTACAATTACAATTTCAATACTTTTATTATACTTTCTTGAAAAGAAAATATTTCGCATTAATTTCAAATTTAAATAAATTCCTCTTTCATCAAAAATATAATTATCCAACATTTCTTCAAAAATAATTATTATTATATTTGATTTTTGTGTAGATATTAAAAAATTAGACAAATGATAACCATAAATAAATGTTGCTAAAAGCAAGTAATTTCATTCCATAAGAGTATCTCATATGTAATTCAAATACAATCAGCCCCCCCATTTAATGAATTCATCAAGACCAAACATTTAATTTGTTAATTCAGGGTTATTCATAATACTGGGGATCAAAAAAAAAAATTTGCACTTACATTTTGGAAATTCTATTATAAGCAACTAGTTAAAAATTGCACACTTTTTACTCAGAAGCTAACTTGGAAATCTAAAATACTAACTAATATATATTTGACAATCTTTTTGATTTGCATTCTGCAGCATGAGGTACATTTTCACAATTTCCAAACAATGTAAATCATTAGAAAATGTAACAGTTTTGATTGAATTTCATTACCTTTTGCCTCAGAATCGCTATTCATAGGCTCCAACACACAAATTACAAATTTCCCTCAGCTTAAATTTTCAAAAACAAAATTTTATGCAAAATCATACGTATAATAAACCTTACCTCTCAAGAAACAGAGCAAATGGTAAAAAAATATGCCCTGCATTGTTGGGTGGGGATGAAATAAAAAAGAATTTCTTGTCCTATTCAAAACTAATGGCACTTATATCTCAACTACACTTATAAAAAGTCTAATAAGGGGTTGCACTCTTCCCCTTTGAAATTTGCTGCAAACAAGGTCTTTTTTTATTCTGAACAAAAATAGTATGCCCTTTGATAAGAAACCCAATTTTTTTCCAATCCAAACGAATATATATAAAAAAATTCTGCCATTGAAATCATTTGGGTTTATCATATGTTAAATTGAGGTTTTTGTCTTCAATTGGGGGAAAAGAAAAATCCGTTAAATAGGGCTTCGGTAAATCAGGGTCTAACTGCATTATAAACAGCAATCAATCTGTAAACATTTTATTAACATATACATTCTGAATATTTTAGTATATTTGAAAGTTTACTAACATAACCAAAATGCCTGTAATTTTGAACCACAATCAGATGATGATTTCGACATCTGAGTTTACTTCCCATTTTCAGACATTAATGAGAAAATTTCTAAGAAATTTAACATGCATTGGCTTGAAATAGCTACAACTCCTCTCCTTATCAAGGAAATTTCATATTTGTGCCCTTCTTAGGGCACATTACAACTACTCCATTGTCTTTTTGACATGACATTTACTTGTTTAGGTAAACTGAAATCACTTAAATATTTTTTTTTTAAATTGTAACTTCAATAACTATCATGTCCTGAATAGCTCTTAAAACCTGTGTGAATGAATGTAAAAACTTCGTTTAAGCTACCCATAACAGTGTTCTTTTTAATATTTTTTATAATAATTCTTAACAAATAAGTCACTAGGAGCCATAACTTGTGAATGTTTATTATTAAAACACCTAAGAATTATATTTAACTTATTTTAACTTGAACACGATCAGTTTTAAAGAGTAAGAAACAAAAATTCTTATTTTTAAAAGAATATAAATGATATATATATTGACAATCTTTTACACCAGCATACAAGTTTTGTAGGGATAACTCGAATCACACCAAAAAATTTTTTTCTCTCCACAATTTCAGAACATTGATTGGCAATATGATGTAAGTTTGTAGAATTAAGATGTAAATCCCCTATATAAGTAAATATTCTATAAAAAAGTATCCTTAAATTTGCAGCTCGTTAGTAAATATGTGTGAATAGTACAGATTACTTTAAATAACTAAAACCTAGATATAAGACACATAATTCAAGAAACCCCCATTTTTACTCTTTCACAATAAGGGAAATATATTTTCCATTTTAAAAATTGTTCTCGTATTTAATTATAAACTTATCTGTATTTTTTATACATGTTAAAATAACGTATATGCTACATGCTGTTTAGAAAAAAACTGTCAAATCAATTCGCAGCAATAATTAAACATCTATGAACTGCACTCTGTTTTATTTCAGTTTATTGTATTGTAAAATATTACTGTTTTCTCATGTTTATGTTATTCGATAAGTATAATTTTGAGCAATAATAAAATAAATGAAAACAAAAGCTTGAAAATGACAAATAATTCTATTCTATTCTATTTCCATTAAATTAAAAAACAAACATACTTTGCTATGTATTTTTATGTGTGACTTCTTTTATTTTACATCTAAACAATCAAAAATGAGCAGTTGCACACTAATATTCCCTCTTAGCAACTTTATGGTCATGTAAAAGTTAACATGTTAATCCTGAAAATGTTTTTAATAGTTAAAAATTCTAAAATTACCTACACTTTTCTTCTCAATCAATTTATTTCCAGTAATAAAATTTACAATTATTAATTCAACTGAAATGGCCAGATAATAAATATCCTTCGTGTTTAACAAATCCATATATTCATATGAGAAAACCTTGCAAGTATTTTTTAGATTGTGTAATGTGTAAGATGTAGTTAACTTTGAAATTCAACTTTTAATAAAATATATATAAATACTGCATATTCTGGCTTATAACACGAATAGTTGTATAATGAATACCTATAATTTCAAACTAAACTTTTTAATTTTTAGGTATATTCTCTATAGAAAGTGCACACTTTTCTTAATGCAAAAAAACCTGAAGTGTACATATGTGTATTTTTCTTTTACTACCTTTATATAAGAATGTACAACTACATGTTCTTTACTCACATCCTGATGAATGTAATAGATGAATATAGATTGTATTCTTGTTATTAACAAAATGGTAATACCTTTGCTTCCTATTTTAATACACCATTTATATTTTTAGAGAAGCCTTTTACTTAAATTAGTTAAAGTTCAAATCAAATGCAGTCTGATTGTGCATTAGATCTAAGATGCAATCCAACAAAAATTTCTAACATAAATCATGGGTCCAGGAATTCTTTAGTAGATTAATGAAGATTGTATTAGAAGCCAGACTGCAGAAGTCAAATTAAAATGGAAAACAATAAAGCAGAGTGGATCAAAGAAGCTTTAAAGACAGATAATTATTTTTTTCAAGCAGAAGATAAATTTAAGAATTGCTTTTTGGATCAAAGATTACGGCATTTTACTCTCAAAATGGAAATCCAACAGCTTCAGATAGAGAATGAGAATACTGCTTGAGAAAATTACGAATATTCTCAACAATCTATTTAAATATAGATAAAGAATTCTAGTGATTATTAAAGAGGGGGGAAGATGGAAAGGAGGCAGCATAAGTTAAAAAAGTTTAAAACTTATCATTTGGATGAAAATAGTAGCATTACTTGATGATTTTGTCCAGATCAAAACAAGCATCGCAAAAGAGAACACTTATTTCAGCAAGGTTGGTTTGTATTATACAACAATAACAAGATGCAGAAAATTTATGCCAAGCATTTTAGTTAATCTGGTATATGCCGTCAGAGTTCTCAGAACATAGTTCAAGCAATATATAGATGGTAGGATAATAATTTTAAATTCAAAAATGAACTCAGAGTTAAACAAATTGGACAAAAAGAAGTTAAAAGGATTGTTGATAATTTTAAAGAATCCCCAATTTTAAAAATTTCTAAAAAATTTTTTATCAAAATAAAACAATGAAATAAACTTAAGAATTTAGTTTGAAGTCCATCTTTCATATGTGTGAGGAAAGAAGTCCCATTAGAGGGGTCATGCTAAAATTAATGTAAAAAATGACAGTTTAGTTGAAACCGATGAGAAAATCAACATATGTTTGATTTTTGATACTGGATTTAAAATTCATTCTTGATACAACCATAATCTTAGTATTTTAAAAATTTTAAATACAAATACACAATCATGACAATAGAAAAGATATCAGATAATGTAGAAAAAATCAGCACAATTGAGCTTAAGCCAAAAAAAGGATAGTCACTTTAGAGGGTGTCATGTATTCTCCAAATTTAAAAAGAAATTCATTTAAGGATTGGCATGGGATAATCAAGGAAGTAAATTGAGTAGGGGAAGTTCTAAAGTAGAAACCTTGTTAAAAGATGTTGAAATAGCATGCACAGCACAGAAAAAGGATAATTTTATAATCTATTGAGACCACATATCTGGAAAAAACAAATATGAATTAAGGAGTTTTAAATGTAAATACAAATAGTGAAGAAAAAAATTCAACTGGCACAGAAGGTTTTATCACATCAATCAGTTACATGCATCAAAGAAGTAAAAATACTGTTACAGGGTTCCGAGAATTAAAAAATGTTAAATTAGAACAAGATTACAAATTGGCAAAACACAAAAGTTTTAAAATTATTGGAGGCATAAACAGCAAAAGACCTTTTTACATATGGATGCATGGGGTTCCATGAAATACATCGTTATTCCAGGAAGATTTTTTTTAAAATAGTGGATGATTATGCACAAAACGTTGATTTTTGCTTATGAAATACACTCATGTCCATAAATTAAGGATAACTCAGAATCACACAGAAATTGAACTCTAAAATAAAAATTTCACCTGTAGAATTATCACACATCTTGAAGAAGAATATGCAAATTACAGGAAACCACCAGATGGCACGGATAGTATGTCACAATGACGAGAGTGTAAGAGAGGGGTACATAAGGAATGGTGGCAAAGTAGTAAAATTCTTCACAAGCGCTTTAAAAGTCTTTCAGTGCAATAACCACATAGTTATGGCACAAAGGAAGCATTTGGAGGATTTTTTATGTGGTAGAATTATTGGATGACAGAAATGTGGACGTACCCAGCTGGAAGTATCCGAGGAACTTGGAATCGCCCAGAGTGTCATCTCCAGGCTTTGGCAACCATTCCAAGATGATGGTAATGGAGCAGATGTTACAGCACAGGTCGCCCCCTGAGTTACAACGCCGAATGAGGACCAGTATATTTGGCAGTTACTGCCAAAAGAAACAGACGGAGCACAGGATCAGACCTGTCTCGTTAGCTCTCTTCAGCTACAGGTACGACAGTTTCAAGGCAGACAGTGTACAGACGCTTAGGGCACATTGGTCTATATGCTCGTAGGCCTGTCAGATGTGTTCCACTAACCGCAACTCACTGTCACCTGCGATTAACCTGGAGTAGAGAGCATGCATTGTGGACACCACAACAGTGGTCTTGTGTGATGTTTTCGGGCAAGTCCAGGTTTAGTTTGCAATCTGATTCTTGCCGGACTTTAATATGGAGAGCGCCAGGTACCCGTTACCACCAAGAGAACACCATTGAACAACACCGTTACAGTGGTGCAGAATGGCTCGTTTGGGGAGGAATTATTCTAGGTTCCAGAACTGACCTGCATGTTCAGAGTGTAACGATGACAGGCCACATCTATCGGGATGTCATTCTGGAACAACATGTACGTTTGTTTTGGGGCGCCATGGGTGCTGAATTTCTGTTTATGGATGACAACGCCCGTCCTCACTGTGCAAACATTGTAGACGAATGCCTTCAATCGGAAGATATCATCCGTATGGATTGGCCAGCATACTCACCAGACTTGAATCTAATAGAGCATGTGTGGGATATGCTTAGCCGACGAATTGCAGCCCGTCAACCCTCTCCCACCTGTCTACCGGAACTTCGGAGGGCATTGCTTGATGAGTGGTGTAATATTCCCCAAGATCAGATTGATAATTTGATACTCAGCATGCCTAGGCATTGTAAGGCCTGTATTGCATCGTCCGGGAGACATACTCTGTATTAACCATCATACTAACCATGTTATACTGTTTTTTGTAAATAGGTTCTTTTTTGCAATTTGCTCTAGGAAGTAAAAATCACAATTTTTATTAATTATGTCAAACATATAGCATCTTTTTTGCTCTTTACCTTTTGTTTAATAAATAGACTTTACAAATAAGTCAAATTTGTTTTGCTTCTGTCTCTTTCTTTGCCTGAACTTCCTTATCCTTAATTTATGCACATGAGTGTATAAATCGAAAGCTTTTAAACATTTTTAAAAAAATCAAAGAATTAAGATTTTCAGGGGGAAAAATACAATATTTACATATTAAACTATCAACCAATTTCATTAAATCAAATTAGAACACCAATCCAAAAAAATATAACCAAATTCTATCATCATTACAGTGTTCGAACATGCATGGAAATGGTGTTTCCACTGTCAGTTGCATACTGCAGTATTTGGCAACATTGGCTGATGGTATAAGTACCAGAAACACTTTGAGTATGTATCAATTATGACTTGGAACACTGCAATAAAGCTTTCGACAATTATCTTGAATAATGTATTAAATATAAAAAACAAATAAATACTTCACAAGGAAGAAGATATAATTATATGGCTGTTGATGCCATTAAAAGCAATGTTTGGAGAAAAGAAATTTAGATGGAAGCCCTACTTTGCATCATGTATACCTGCAAAAGAATTGGTCATAATAAAGGAAAAAAGGCCAAACTATTTTGTATAAAAGAACCTTTAGTTTCATATTTGAAAGTTTTAGGCTGTAAATACCTAAGCTAATATTTCAAAATCTTGAAAGAAAAAAAATAAGATATAAAAACCAAAAAAAAGGTTTTTATTATTTTTTTAAGGATATGATTTAAGTACAAAGGAATACTTGTATATGGATACATGAAACAAAAAAAAAACTTTTTATAAGAAACAATGTTTCATTCTTACAGGATTACAATGAAGAGAAATCATACGGGTCCAAGGGAAAACAAAAACCTGCCCAACCTCAAATTAGACTTAAATGTTGAAAATTTAGAAAATGTATATACAAAAGGAAAATGTTTATACAAAAGGAATTTCCAGATATCAAGACATCTACAGAATCTAAATGAATTAGAATAGAAAAACTGCACTTGGATTAGATGGGACATGGTTTGATATTTATTATGGTACAGAAGGTACAAATACCGTATTTTTCTGTATATAATACGCGGATTATGTGTTAAAACAGTTTCAAATTTTGTTGGGCATATTATACACTGCTGCAGATAATGTGATAAAAAAACATTCATCAGAAAAGCTTACAATAAAGTTTTGAAAGAAATACCATTTATGTTTTATAAAATAAATAACAGATGGCACTGAAAGTTTTTGTGACTCGACTGACGTATTTCAGCTAGAATCAGTTTTGTCCAATTACGTTCAAGAATAAATTCAGTTCCTCGAAAAGATATTACGGTTACGCTAGCGTCCTTTCAAATTTTGTCTTGACCTGAGTTGTTTCATGCTGAAAATATTCAAGTTCAAATATCGTCATATTGAAGTGAAAGCGTGTAAATTACACAGCTGATTTTGAATAAGACATTATATAGAGAAGCCTACCGAAGTAGAAAATCAGGAAACTGCAAGATTGTTTAATATTGACGAATCAAATATTCAATGGTGGAGGGAAAAAACAAGGCTAATTTTGAAAAATGCGACCCAAAGCTTTTGAATTATGGACTCGATGAAGCACATCTTAATGAGAATGTTAAAAATGCCCTGAAGTCCACATCTGCAACTAATACATGCAGAACTGACAAAGAAATTACAGCCTTTAGACGTTGGAATTGACAGACATTTAAATGGAAAGTTCAGAAATTATGGGAATAAATGTTCGATGGGGAAAAGAATTTTACAAAAATATTTTTTTCCTGTACAATTTATTACTTATAGTTTTAATCCATATTGTGTATTTCTTTTTTTATAAAAATGTTTACCTGATACTACATTATTGGCAGTACATATTTTGGATTAGTTGTCGTAAAAATTGCCACTGATTAAACAGTACTGCGGATTATGCAACATTTTAAATTTTTTTACTTGAAAAAACGGTTTGTGGATAATTCAGCACTGCAGATTATATACAGGAAAAAACGGTATATGTTTAAGATCATACTAAGATACAGAATACAATATTGTAACTTGCACAACATAGTTTTAAATTGTTCACACTTAAACAAAAAAAAATGCATGCAGTAAATTCTCATAAGAGTAACGAAAAATATAGGAAAAGGTCAAAAAGAATAGGAAAGTGAAAGTTAATACAGCTGAAGTTATAAATGCTGAATATTTTATACCACAAAATTACAGTCAAGCAATACAGTCCTAAAAACAAAATTCAAATTATAAAAGGAATATAATTCTATTATCCAAAAGTAAAACAATTTTAAGAAACCTAAACAAATAAGCAAGATGAAACAGTATGACATATGGCAAGATTTATAGACTATAGATTTTGGTAAAACAAACTTATGACAAAATGTTTTTATCTAGTGGTAAACGTTTCACTATTATGAATTCGTTTTATTGATTTGGTTGCATACATTAAATGGATGCATTTACAAATTGACATAAAATGTGTATATTTTTATACTAACTTACAGGAGGTCATTTATATGAAACAGCCAGGCAGATTTATAAACCATGAAAGTTTAAGATATGTATACAAACTTATGGCCAGGAATAATCCACAAGAGAATGGTTTTATGAAATACACAATGCGTTTAAGGTGCCCAGATTCGATGAACTTTCATGATGTAAATCTTTACATACATATATGGAAGCAGTACTATTGCTCTACATACATAATAAATGCTCTAATACTTCATTTTCAGCAAGAAAAAATTTTTAAATGAAGTATTGAAGAAATTTTAGTCAAAGTTTGATATTAAGTTTCTAGGAAAAATACACAGAAGCTATTAGGCATAGAATTTAAAGATAGTCATACTACTTGTACACCAAAGAGGGTACATTAATAAAATTTGTAATAATTTCAGGAAGTATAACTTTTCAACTACTAGATTACCTATAAAAAAAAGAATTGATTAATACCAATAGGAGGATTGAACATTGACAGATTTAATGTGTATCAACCTTCCTACACAGCAATTTTTAGTGGCAAGTTTCAAAACCTGCTACTCGACAATGCCCGCCACTTTGGAAAAAGGAACTGTGAATAAAATAGAGTTTTCCAATTCACAAGAGGCAGAAAAGACTGAGTTAATGCCTTGCTGTGGCCTTCTAGGACACCTTCATTTTTTTTTTTCAGGATGGACAAGACTTAACATGCTTCACTGTTACATCTTTTCTCGAGTGCAGGAGAATCTTAGTCTAAGACAGTGGTCAAACTTTGTCTACTGAAGGAAACCTTAGAATTATAGGGTGCTTTAAAAAAAAAGAACCCTTATTCTACTCCTTAAAGAACATATCTTAAAATAATAAAGTAGATCAGCGTGTTATAGGTACTTTATATAAAGACAAAGAAAAGTCTTGTATTTGTTTTTAAAATTATGTTGATATTTTATACAGGTTGACAATTTTCAAAATGCTTTGTAAATTATTGAGACTTCAAATCATTGTTTGTTAGAGCCACTAATTTAATTTAGATCTGACATCCTTGCATATTCAAATGATTATTATCCATTTAATAATCATTCTTCAAAATTTTGTGTTGGTGTCAAATAATTTTCAATATATATGTTACCGGCAAAGTATGAAATATGAGAAATATTTCATATTTTGCATAGGCATTCTATAGAATGACCAAAGCTGTTTAGGAAAAGTATGAAATAAGGTCAAGATAAGGCTATTATATCAATGACGTACATTTTTAAAAAATACAAATGTTATTCTGACAAAAAATAATGAGAGTGCCATTAAAAAATTATTCAAAATACATAAAGGAAAAATAAAGTTGTATCAAACAAAATTTGTCTTTCTTATTAAGGAAAACAAAATTTTCATATAAAAAATAAGAACTTAAAATTAACCTACTTGTTTCAACATGGTACGCTTGAATGTCATTCTGAATTATATTTCATTACATTTTTCACACAAAAACCATTCTTATTATGGTACTTTGTTTTACACATACATTTGATGAATCCTTCGCTGCTTCCATTGGAATGAGCAATTGCTACTGACAGAAAAATTTCAATAATCAGGAATATTTTTAATTCTAAGCAAGTTCTTGGGGTACAAAATAAATTCTGATTTCCCATATACTTACTTGCTTTAAAATTCCTTCAAAATTTCAAATTGATAGAAACCTTTTCCCACTCGTTACAAGTGCCAATATATTGGCATTCAGGGAAAAAGAAAAAAAAAATCACAAATTTTACAAAATACCTTTTTTAAATAATTTCTGTTTTTTTCTGGCAAGGTTCACAAAGGTGGATGTACAATTTAATATCATAACGTGTAATATTTTTACATTTGGTCGAAAGTTCTTTCAGAATTCTATCATGTCCTCCGTGTCCAATATAGCCACATGAGCTTCATGAAGTACATAAAATAACTCAATCCGCTTCCCAACCTTTTTATCCCCGTGGATTGGCCAACGTTTGATAATTTTACTTTTGCCGCTGAGGGTGGGATTTTGTTTATATTTTAAATCATTTTCATTTAATAATTTAATTGCAATTAAACATGATTTCAGAATAAAATTCAGTTACTCCAAAAATGAATATAACCTGATTTTACATGAAATATAAAGCGATTTCCATGGATAGTCAAACAAACATTAGAGAAACACACTCCAGTAAATAAAATTGACATAATTTAATACTCCTTGAGTGGCCCGATACCATTTGATCCATGGACCGGTGGTTGGGAACAATTCTGTATAGTACTGAAGCCTTCATTTAACAGGTTACATGAATTTACTTTAATTTTCACCATACACCACATCATAGCTATTCAGCAATCAATAGACCCTGGGTTCCTTTTTAGCAGTCATTTTGGCTTTTTGTACATCCCTTATTAACTTTAAGTAATTTCAGGTGAAAAAAATGCTTTTTTTTAGCAGCTTTACCTCGAATTTTCCACAGCTCGGCGTCGAATAGTTGTTTCATGTCTATGAACCAGGGGTCGGCAACCTTTTAGCTAAGGCGTGTTAAAAAACAATCTACCAATTATGATTCAGCATGCCACACAGTAGGACATTTTTGAAACAATTAGATTCTCACAATAATGTTTACAGAGATAGAGAATAAAGTTCAATTAACTAGATTTACAGCTTTATCACATTAATTTTACATTAAGTAAAAATATTTCTTAACATAAAAATGAACAGCATAAAATATAACTTTCTTCAACAAAAATTTAAAAAACTCAAAATTGTACATATACTATGTTTTTTAAACATATTTATTAAAATAAGAAAAAGACATCATAAAAAATATAAGTATTCCCCTTCATTACAGTTAAATAAAGAGATAAATAAAAATTTTAATGAACCTAGTGCTGCTTCACTTTCACATCGCAAAAAATGTAGTGTAATTTGTGGCTTTCACTTTGACATGATTCTGAGCACTAAGTTGTTAAACAATTTCTTTGCGGACTCGAAATATTTCTTTGCGGACTCGAAATATTTTTCATATGAGGAAAGATATTTTACTTAGATATGTAGAACTAAAAGCAGAATGCATGCAGTTTTCTTTCTTCAAACAATTAAACATCTCCTATGGCATTCAATAATTTACAAAAAAGCTGTAAATTTACCTTTATGATAATTGCACCATGTGCCATATGTTGTCGACCCCTGGCTAAAGACCATGACTCCTTCTCCAACACTACAGCTTGCTTATCTATTTTCATGCAGCACAGGGAAAAACCAATTTTTTGTTGAACAAGTTTAAGTAAAATTGAGTATTTTGACACTCCAGTACAAACCGCAATGTGCAACTTACAAATCTGAGCTTGAAACACAAGTTAAAAGTCTCGTGCTTTGCCACACAATATTCAAAACGAATTGGAGATGCATTTCATACTTTGCCGGTTTCTCATTAGGCATTCTATAGAATGCCCAGGCAATGAGTGAAATAAGAATCATTTTATACATTGTCGGCTAATTTTTAGGCATTCTATACAATGCCGGAATTCATACTTTGCCGGTAACATATATACAGGAACATTTTGCATTGAGTTAAAAATATCTAATTTTCTAAAAAAACTAAAATATTTTTCTCTTTAAATTCTTTCAAATTGAATTGCATGATAATTTATTATCTCAAGTTATATATTTTTTGCAGAATATATCATGAATTTTATTAGTAGCCTACAGAATTTTACACAGTATTTTAAATTTTTTATATGATTTTTATTTAACCTTTTGTAGTTAATTATGTACATATATAATCTATTATTAAATTACTTAAAAAATTCTTTCAAATAGGCTAATAGGAAGATTGAAATTTATATGTTGTTTAAATCCAGCTAACATGCACAACTAAAGGAATGTGTGCAATTTTTTTCAAATTTATTCTCATACAATAAAGGTTCTCTTAATAATCTTAGAGCAGGTTAGAATAAATATGTGCTTAGAATTTCATATTTATTATTACAAACAATAAAAAAATTTACTTAAAGAAAATTAACACATTTTTTTTAAGAAAATTTTATCTAACATTTAGAAACCATAAAAAAAATCAAACATTTAACAATTACAGAATTGGGTACTTATGTATCATTGCAACAATCACCAACTCCATTAATAATTCAACAAGATGGCAACCTGAATTTCCTATGTGTCGTACATATTGAATTGGCAACCAAGTGCTTCGTTTCATATAATATCACTGATAGATTGTGATAATACATAAGTACCCAAAATTGTTCATTTATTACTTACAAAGCAAAATTATAATAAATATCACAAAGTTTTATTCTATTTTTAAGCCAATCTTATTGCTAATCCCTTTAATATATTCTGTATTCTAAAAAAAACACTATTGACCTTATAAGTGACAAGCAATTTTTTTTAAAGATGAAAGCACATTCAAGCTAAGAAAAACTACACACATTTAAGTACATAAATCAACATGAAGATACTCTTAGAAACTTATGACAATGCTGTATATTTATGCTACCTGAAATATATAAGTACTAGTTGATATACCAGTTCTTCGCATGGGTGAACTGAAAAGTTAAACAACACAGATTGAAGGATAAAGAAGTTTTTAATGAGTTAATTTTACATGAATTGCAAATTAAACAAAAAAAGCTTTTTGCATATCTCAGCTAAACAAAAAGAAAGAAACACCTTTGTTAAATTTTAAGTATGTAGATCTAATAGTGGATGAAAAGGATTTTTATTTATTTATAATTCCCCGTAACATTCTTGAGAGTCGATTTTTGAAAATAACTTCCTAAGCTGATCTCTGCTCAGCAAAAGTAACACATTGTTAAAAGTTTTGTGACGCTTAAAATATTGTAAATAATTTATAACTGAAAGTCTCATACATTAATATTATTTTCTGTTGAATTTATTTTATGTTAAAATTGTAATACTCACAAGCAACGCCGTTTCCTAAATAACAATGGCGCGCGCGATTCAATGAAAAACATAGCGAAATGTTGACAATAAGAAGTTGGCAAATGTCTAGCTACTTTCATAGCTCAAACTTTATTAAAACTTTGTAAGACCCGCCGTGTAGGAGAGAGATGCACGTTAATGCTTTATCTACCGCATTATGATTTACTGCATTTTTTTTTTCATGCAATATTTTTTTAGGCCACTACATTGAAAATTAAGGGACATACATAAAATATACTCCACTTAGGGAAATTTAATCGGTTAGAGCTAATAAATTAATTAAAGATATTCCACTGTAAAATTAATTATATACACCGTTCACTTAAAATAAATAGTCAAATCGTTTTTTAAGGTCTCCATAAACATACAAAAACATAAGATACTTAAATTTTGACATTAACTATTTTAGTGGGACAAAAATGATAATCCTTGCAATCCGCTGAAAACACCATCAGCTGAAAATGTAATATCTGCTACAAAACTATTCGCCTTCCACGCTAAAATACTCACCATAGAACCCGTGCTGTCATATATCTTGGAAGAGTGGATTTCAAAGAATATTCCAGCTAAGTATTGGTAGAATATTGGGTTGAGTCCTAGGAGGACCCACTTTTTGTCGCCAAATTTTGAGCTATAAAGGTTACAATATGGTAACCCTTCCGTTTCATCCAAAAATTTGGATTTTCAAATCACCGAAAAAAATGGCAACCCTAAAAAAGTGCAACGTTTTTCGCCTTTTCCGAAAAAACGTCTTTTTGACATTTGACTTCGCTTGAGAAGGTTCCACCGGTTTTTGTTAATGGCTTGTGAAAGGAAATTACTTGAAAGTGAGGCTACGACAGGTTCCTTTGTGCTCCTGGGCACAAAGGGGAAGAAAGAGACGTTAGAATGGTGTATGAAAGCTAATTTAATTGCTTCTCGTTATGAATGTCCAAGGTGTGAAAAAGAAATGTGTTTGCAAGAGCGAAAGGGAACGTTTGACGGCTACGAATGGCGTTGCCGCAGCCAGTCGAAAGATAATCCCCACGACGTCGTTCAGAGTGTGAGAAAGGGCACTTGGTTTAGCGAAAGCAAACTTGCTATAACTATTATCTTTCGTTTGACGAGATATTGGTTCGGCAAGAGCATGAATGCGTTCGTGGTGAATGACGATCTAACGGTCACAAGTTGGTGGATGACAATTTTCATGAATTCCTTGCATCCATCGCAAGGGTGTATCCACCAACGGAACATGACGAAATGCAAGCGTAAGGTAAGTGCCTTTTAAAAATTTTTAAAATGATTGATTTCATGTATTTCTTCGATTTATCTTTGCGAAACGCCCCTTTCGTCCTTTTTTTAAAAATGTAAATCATCTTCTACACACTGGTTTTAGAATGCTTTTTTAAAATGAATTTCATTGCTTTCTCCGTTATCTTTTTATAATGATTAATTTAATGTATTTATTCGATTTCATCTTTGAGAAACGCTCAAAAGCATAATTTGAAAAAATAAGGTACTTACATATAACCGCAACCTATTGGCGATATATGAAACGAAGCACAACTCGCAATTCAGCATATATATGAGATGTGAAATCGGGGTTGCCAACTTGGCAAGTTATTTTGAATGTTGGTGATTGTCAGGATAGTACATAAGTTCCAAAAATAATTTATCTTACGACTACCTGCTTTCTCAACAGGTATTTAAGCCATTTGTCTGTTTTACTGATTCTCTTATGCCTATTCCAGTTTGATATGTAATGACTACCAACACTGCTTTTGCTTGGGCAGTATGATTACCCAAGTTTGATTTTCTGTATGGCAATTTTATGCACTGAAGCCAATAGTATACCCTTAAAGGTTAAAATAAAGAGACACGAAATTGCAAAGAACCATATTATTGGATCAAGTGTAGTATAGGGGGGCTACTTGGCGCAGTCCTTTATTTTGGTGACTAAAAGTGGTTGCCAAGGTACTTTTTTCAATATTATTTATTTTAAAATGAATTCAACATCTCACCATGACATTTAGATAAAAATCGAAAAATCTGAAGAAAAATTGCCAAATCCAATGTGGTCCCCCTATACTACACTTGAACCGAACTGAAATATAACCCTTATCAATGAGAAGTTTTAGTTTGTCAAAATTATACTCTTCGCATTCTAAAGAAATAAATAAGTTTTAATTTGCAAGCAAAATCACACACATAAACATCCCGCGATAATACCTAAATGTTGCCAAAACAACAAAAAATTTTAGTTGTTGAAAGAATAATCCTTAAAAAAATTATTTATTCAAAAAAGAATCCTAATTAAAAATCAAAGAATAGAAAAATTTAATAAATATTCCAACCGATAAACATGGCTACAGTAAAAATATATAATAATCTTGAAAAACTGCATGTAAAGTATAAATTGTCCACTTAGTGAGAAATGTGACATCATATGACGTCATAACACTGGAAAATCACTTAAAAATTAAATTTTCAAAAATTTGGAAAGAATTATGAACGCCAAACCTATTTAAGAACCTTTCTCATGTAATTTTGTGTACGTGTAACAAGTTTCACGTTATTTGGTTGTTTGGATCTCGAGTTATAAGGGAACAGACAAACAGACAACAAATGCGTCTTATATAGAGAGAGAAATAAAATTATAAAAGTAAATGCAATACAATATTTTTTCACTTATCTTATACAATGATTTAAATACTTGTGCATCTTCAATTTAGAATTTTTTTAAAGATTCTCCATTTATTCTCTTTCATCTGTATAAATGCAGAGAGTTAAAAAAGCAGTTCTGAAGTCAAATTGACACAGGTTTTCCTACAATTTTTTTCAAAAGGGTTTTCTTTAGAGGTCATTCTACCCGATTCTTTTCAAAGTAAAATTCATTTGTTTTAGTTAAAATATAATTGATTTAGTGTCAGTTTTAGTAATAAATATGGATTCTGCCAAACAAAATACACAGTGCTGGTTTCAAACAATAAGTCATTCAATTTGTGAAGGAAATTGAAATTGTGCAGCACAAAGGATGTGTGATGTAGGTGAAAGCTTGATACATAAATGAAAACACAATAATAAGTATGTCAAAGAATAACTGGGATCCACATAAAGAAGTAACGAAATGGCCTATTCTACAGCATGTTGTAAAAAGGTATTAAAAAAATTACCATAATGGATTAGTTCTAACAAAAACATATGTTAATTTTCTTAAAATGGACAAGAATTGAAAGTAAAAGCTTTATAGCAACTTTAAGTTGGGATAGTAAATTTAAGGTATAGAATAATTCACTTGTATGAGAACAAACAAAAGTTAATATACATAGAGTATGCCATTTCTTTTTAATAAAGGATAAATGACGGAATCTATTTTTTCATGCTTTTATTCTAAAAACTATCATTTTATTATCTGGCATATAAAAACTTCGCTATGAATTTCAATATTTTTTGTATAAAAAGTGTATTATTAACTGGAATATGATATTTATTTCAGAACGTACTTTATTTATTTTCCTTCATGTAATTTGCCCACCATACAAGAAAGCACTTATCAGTTTATATCGTGAACATATAATTGTATAGCTTCCTTCATAAAATAATTTTAAATGCAAAACGTCAAGTTATTTAATTTTTAGATACTTTTTTGCTAGCATGCTGCTATTTTTCAGAAATAAGAAAAAAGAAAAGTTCTAAAAGAAAAATAATAAATTCAAAAATATTTATCACTAAATTCTATCAAGCCTGTATATAAATAAAAAGATATTCAGAAATCAATCTATATAGGCAGTATAGTTGTAAATATCTTTCAGAATTGTCGATGTTAATTATTTTGCAAAACATTAAAAAATAACATACCTTCCTCATGTAATTATTCCAATCTATAGTAGTTTTGTAGTTGATTTGCATCTGTAGTTTGCAAAACTGAATTGAAGGCAATTCCTGACACAGGTAAATGAATCTAACGGTAATGAGGAAAGAAATGCATTAGCCTTCACACTGTTCTCGATTCTACTTTTTCTCAGCATCAATGTACATGAAAATGCTTAACAGATGCTTGGTCTGAAACGTAACTTCAGGTAGTGATTTGGATCTCTATGAATGATTCATTCGCATTGTGATAATTTGACAGCAGCTTTTCAACTATTTGGTAATTACCAAATTGTAAAATAAATTACTCTGATTTATTTACAAAAAATGATACACATAAATGAAAATCAAAAGATCAAAATCACAAGTTAAAAGTTCGATAGCTTCGCAAACTAATGAAAAAGTACTAATTTTTTGGTTATTGTACTTTATTTAATAATTTATATAGCTTAAAGTTAGGGATAATTTTATCTTAAATATATCAGAGACCAATTTTTTTATAAATATTACTTTTATGTACATTTTGTACTGCTGTTGGATGAAGAAATTTTAATGTTTTTTCATCTTAATTATTTATACTAAATTATTAATTATTTTGCTTAACAAATCTAGATAGTTATAATAATGTATCCATGACATAAATTTGTCTGATGAAGATAAAGAATCAGTTAAGAACTTCTGATAAACTTTATCATTACTAACATAAATAAAAAAAAAATAGGAATTCAATAAAAAATATAACACATACATTAAGTCATAAAACATGCTAAAATTGAAAACCACAAAATTAAGGGAACTTTTAAAAGTGCTTTTCCATAACAGCCATCAATTTTAACAAGTGCCATTCAATATATATAATACATAACAGCAAGTTAATAAAATCCTTTTCGTCGAGGCGGACAACCGACACAACGCACCCGCATTCGCCCACCCAAGTTGGCACTGAAAAAACGCGAACAGAGACCGGGCGCATGATGCATCAGCTCCAAATGGGAGAAATGGAGAAATTTATTATTATTATTAAACAGATACAAATCTCCCAAAACAGACACCTGGTTCACTCCTAGGAGAACCCCCACCCTTGGCGCGAATTACTTTGGTTGGCGATAATTGCGCCATCATGGTAACCTTGCTTTTAAATACAACATATGGCAACCCTAACTTTTTCTAGAATTTTCGTCATTCGTGGGTGCGCATTTCAAATTTCATTTTGTTGTTGGGCACCGGGTTGAAAGTATGGCTGCGCTTGTAAGTGAATACACGTTAGAATTTTTTACGTTATTGAATGCTAGAAGCAAGAAAGAATTGATTGAATGGTGTATGAAAGAAAGATTAATTGCTTCAAGTTATGAATGTCCTGAATGTAATGAGCAAATGGGATTAAATGAACGAAAGAGTGTTGTTTTGGATGGATTTGAATGGAGATGTCGAAAAAAAGGTGTGAATACGCATGATGTTTGCAGAAGTATAAGAAAGAATTCGTGGTTTTCCAATAGTAAGTTAATCGGCAATAAAACGTTTTCTCCGTAATCACACCAGCCACGCAGAAGGCATGTTCGACCATTACTCGCTGAGTATTTATGGCGTCTCGCGATCACTCACTCAGCGACGAGACTTTCCAGAATTTTTTAAAAGCAGTTGTTACACTTTACCCTCCACTTGGGAAGGATCAACAATAAGAAAGTAAGTGCTGTTATATTTTTTATCTTAAATGTTAAATTTCTGTATTGTTTACATGTATTTTCATTGCGCATCCATTTTATACTGCTATATTTACTTGTCACCGTTGTCGGGTTTGCTTGGCGCCATTTCGTTTTCGCTTGGCGCTTTTTTCGGTTTGGCGCCAAGGGTGGGGGCTCTCCTAGGAGTTTACCCAGACACCTTTAGCCGCAACACAAATAATGCACAAAAAAGTATATAACTTTCTATTTTTTGAAGTTTGCCTACAATTGTTTATCCTGCATGGTATAACAGATGTACAATTTACATTCCATTTTTTAAATGATATTTGGAGTGCAAGTGAATATTTGTGATACGATGCATAGCTGAAGGTTTGATATAAATTATCAAATATTTAGTTTGCAAAAATGACAAACATTTGATTGAGAAGAATTTGGATAAACAACAAGAGAATAAATAAGCATTGTATTAGGAGATCTGCGAGAAAGAATGGTTGAAGAAAGTAAATTAGGTATGATCAAGATTTTAATGCCAATAAATACGTGGATTCCAAAAGTCAACAGTGCTTTTATTTCTTTTACCATTTAGAAATACAAGCTACTTGAGTGCAACTAAAATTCAATTGCTTGAATTGAGATTTAGCTCTGTTCTAAATTATTCATTTCGTATGGGAAAAGATGCAGAAAAACAGCTATTTAATGAGCATCATTCTCGGTAACCTTAAAAAGGCTTATTCTTCCTCTAAAGAAAATTTTAACAGATAAACTTAGTTAACTAAAAATGGTGGTACTTGCATATTATCACCACAATCACCAACTCTATTAATAACTCACCAAGTTGGCAACTACGATTTCTTATGTCTCATACACATTGAATTCAATTGCTTCATGTAATTGCTTCATTTCATATAATGTTGCCAAAAGGTTGAGATAATACGTAACTACCCAAATGGTTTAATTCCTCTTTCTTATTGTTAAAAATGTTTCATTAATTCCTTTAATTTGATACTTACCAATTAACATCACCCACAGTCAAATTTGTGCCAAGAGAATTGTACCATTTTCCCCCTAAACTCAACTGGTTGATTTTTTTTCAAATGAAAAACACATAAAAATATTTTTGTTTTATATTGTGGCATGCTTTGCTTCATACAAATTTTGCAGTGATGTTAATATGCAGGTATCCTGTAAGTTTCAATAATTCTCTTTCATAAACGTTGAAATTTGTATTTTACATAGTAATTACTTCGTTTTGAATTTCCTACAATGTAATCTGAAAACAACTATTGATAGTTTGGCCACCAGCAGTGACAAAAATATTGCCAACTTCACCAAGGGACCTTCTACTCTACACTTTGAACCATTATGTTTGACTATAAGAAAATCAACAATCAGTACAATGCAAACAATTAAATGCTTTAAAATTGAAATTCTTTAAATTTTTATATACATTTTAAAAAATCTATCCAATATTTTAATTAAATTTTTAATTTTCATGTGCAACTCTCCCATTAGTAAACAAAATTTAAGTGTGTATGCCAAACATCTTAATTCATTGAACAATTCTGTAATTGTTGCCGTTTTGCTCCAACCAAAAATTGATGAAAAAATGTTTCATATATCTTGTGGCTTTTAAAATGTCGTTCGTGTTTCATAAATAATGCTTCAAACTAGTAAATCTTACTACCACCATTTGCTGCCGAAATTTAAATAAAAACCAGAGGAAACAGGCAGAAGAAAAATCGCTTTATAAATTAATAGTTCAATAATACAACTCTCAGTGCTTAAAAGTCAAAGAGAAATAAACTTCAAGAGAAAATTGAGTACACACATAGAAATGTTCAAGTCGAGAATCATTTAGAAACAAGAACGCGTTTTTCTTACGATTACATATATAAAATTTACAATGCTCAGTTTAAAGATCTGAATTTGAAATAAATCCAGTGACTTATCTTAGAAATTCTGATATTTCAATACAATAACATGTTTTTAAAATAAAAATGAATTTATTTAAACATAATATAAACGTAATATGAAATGATAGCGACCATTGATATTTTCACAAGCAAACATGCAACTGTAAACTATTTCAGTTGATTAAGAAATACTTACTGTAGTCATTTTTGTCACCAGCAATCGAAACACCGTTTAAAAATTTCGCTGAATTCAAACACGCACAGTTTCTACAGCCGTTTACGTAATGAATTTTACTGATGCTTTACAAAATGGTGCTGGACTGTAGTAGCTTGTTTGGGGTGTGTGAAGTGAAGTTAAGCGAGTTGAATCAGTTTCAGTTTTGCAGAAATATCGCGAGCCAATAAGGATTGCAAAAGTGACTTCCTGATTATTCCTGTAAAGATCATAGACTAAAATTTATAATATATCTGAGGAATTTGCGACTTTAAAAATTCTGATTGACAGTAGCTACAAAAACATTACAAATTAAAATTGAAACACTGAAACTTTCATTTACAATTCTTGCTCATTTCAGCAAGCAATCAATCTGAAAACTCCAACACAAATTTTCGTAGATTCAAACTAAATATTACTTTTAAGGGAAAATACTTTTTTTTTTCTAGAAAATATTTTTAAAACACTCTTATTGTAAATAAATTTATATTGTTTGAATTTTTTGATACTTTATACTTGAAATTTCTTCTCTATTGATTGTAGTATCAAAACAAAACCAGTACTGTGATATCAAATATTTACATTGACAGGTTTTAAGGGACATGAAGCAACAAAGACTATTATCCCTTGATGACAATCACACGATATTTCTATAATGGATAAAGGCTATTATCCCTTTTTTATTTTATTTTCTCCAATTAACGGATGTCAAAGTATTTCAAGTGCTTTTAAATAATTCTGAATTTGTTTTTATTCGATGCTGTTTTCTCTAAAAGTTCTCTGAATGTGATAGTACTTCATGAATCTATTTGATGTATATTTCAGAGTTCATTCCTATGACAGGTATATTTTATGCAAGTCGGTGGAGCCCCCTCAGTATAGTGGGCACTGTTTGTAAAAACATTCTTTGTTTTCATCAGAGATCTTCTATACATGATCGAATGCAGATACACTCACTCTATTTATCATTAAACAAATTTATCTTTTATTGTTTTTGATGATTCATGGAAAAATTACAACACTGAACGAACATATTGATATAACACTGCTATTGATATCCCTGAATGATTTAATATTTTGTTGCACCGTCCTGCAGTTGGAAATTGATATCGTTGACAGTGAATTCAGGTAAGCCGAACTTTTATTTTAACTGAATTATACCTGAATAGAAGATTAAAATCTCAAAAGATCTCTCAAAATTGAAAAAGAAGCGTACTGCTGTACGTTCTATGTTGACGAAATTGATAAACAAAATTGAAGAAACGATCAACAATGAAAATGAACCTGTTGGTCCATTTGAAGCCTTTTTAGAGCAATTCAATGATAAAGAAAATAATTTAAATTTCTTAAGCGGATTAATTGAAGATCTTTTGTCTGTTGATACTTTTACTGAAGATATGGAAGCTTCAGAAGAAATTGAAGAGATTATATTTTAGAAAACGAAGCTTTCCTCTAAAATATTATTCCCCACTATCCAGGTTAATACAGTTTCTCGAAATATCTAAGTTATCAGGGCCGGCGGTAGCAGTTTCGCCGCCCCGGGTAAAGAAGTAAAATGCCGCCCGTTTATAACAAAAATTAAAAGAGAAAACCTAAACCCTTCCTACGCTTAAAGATAAAATAAAACATGAGCAAAAAAGTTGCTATCAATAATGTTGAAGTTTTGATTAGCAAAAAATACTGATTTATTAATTTATGTTTTTGGCACTAAATTAAAATTAGGGATGCACACAAAAAAAAGAAAAGAGTCATTTCTAGTGTATAATTATAAAATACAGATATTAAAAAAATACTAAAACAAATTATAGAACCACTAAATATTTAAACTTAATTACATATTAAAAATACATTTAAACCGAGATTTAAACTCTCTCTTAAAAGTGTTTCTTTCTCACTTTACTACTATTATAATAATATAAAGCAGTGTTTCTCAAACTATGGGGCGCGCCCTATTATCGATCTCTTGCTCTGAGGACCCTTTTCCCTAAGGGTTCTTTCTCAATCCCAACTAGCATTTCTCGTATTATGAAGAGTGGCTCTCAAGACCCTTTGGAGAAAGAGCTAGGCATGCACAGAATCGGTCTAGATATGCCCCTTATCTAGTTAGTTTGTCAAATACAAACTTTATTTTTGTAATGTTTAAAAGTTTTTAAACCTTTTTTGAAAAAAAAAATATCAAAAGAAATCAATATGAAAAATATGTTCCCTTAATCCAGTGTGTCTCAAACTGTGGGGCGCGAGGATATCGAAAGTAAAAGATTTAAAAAAATAATTAATTTACTGGAATGTATTAGAACAAAATACTTTCAGACATAATAAAAAATGCACTTTTATCCTGATATAATTTATAGGCGCGCGCGCGATATTAAATCAGCAAAAATAAAAACTTCTTCAATACCTAATTAGCTATCTTTGATCCTATAACAAAATAAAAAATATTTTATTTGATTTGCTGTAATCCCATGATGAGAGATTTTTTTATTATGCTTTTTTTTTTAACCTAACGTACTACTCTTTCACAGAAAAAACAGATCCCAGACCCAGAATCGAAAAAATTAGGAACATAAAAAATTCATCACTGTCATTATTTTTGAAATACTGCACATTATAGCTTTAATCTGTTTGACCTTCTAAGTTATTGGTACAGTTAGTTATGACCCCTCTCTTATGTGTTCTCTGTTGCGCTTTTTTCCATGCGAAAGAGTTTTATGATATTTGGAAAACCACGGAGAGCACACGCACACACACAAGCACATGAAGGATTACTTGGCCAAGACATATTTTTATAAATATTCTCAACATATAAAGCATAACAAAAAACGTTTAACACAATTTTTAGCAGTAACATACATATTATCATAATGAATATACTTTTTGCCCGGAAGTGGTCGCGCGGGACACACAGATTACGATTTCGTTGATTCTGGCAAAACTGTTTATTTATTACCAAAGAAAAATTGAAAAGTCCTTGAAAGTAGGAAAGTAAACTTTCTCTTAATTAAATTATTCACTGGAATCATGATTTGTATCGTGTACAATAAAATAATTATTAAAAAAAAGAATTCGGGTGACTCAATAACCCCGACCGTATCGAATGCGCGCCTGCTCCCGGGTTAAAACATGTTGAAGTCTTTTCGCTTTAAATATTAAAAATAATACAATTATTCTTCATCTATATTTTATATTATTGATAATTAATTAACATCAGTGGCGCGCACAAGGGGGTTCGGACCCCCCCCAAAGCCCTTGATTTTTTTCCGATTGATTATAATTCTAGGTTTATAGTACGCAAAATTTAATTAAGTATTTGTTATTAATGATTAATTTTATTAATTAATGCTAATTATTTATTCAAGAATTAGTTTTTTACTGTGTTTTGTTCCCGAAAATCGACAAAATCAAAAGGAACCTGATACAAGATTGGTGAACTTTCGACCCCGGACCCCCCTTGAAAAATTCCTGTGTGCGCTACTGTTTAACATCAATTATAAATGCTAATTCTGTGAGGCTAAAAATTACCATTCGATTAAAACTAATTATAATTTGAGCAACCATTTTTAAAAAATCATTTTACGTTTTTGTAAACATTGTCGAGCACTTGGCTGTGCTTCCCTTACAATTCAACTATTATATCAATAATGTTTTATTTTCTTATAAATGAACTCGTGCAAAGAGCGGTCACTTCAGCCGGTATACTTTTAATTTATCAGTGCTGCATAGAATATTTTATAACTAATTAGTTAATACTAAATTAAGAACAAGTTTAATAAGTATTAATGACGTCCATGAGCTTGTCTTGGAAAGCAAAGTTTTTATAAGGAATGCTTATGATTAGAAATTGACCCTGTGAGTTCTTTTTCTATATTTAGCAGATATCTATATTTTGTCTTCTAAGCAGGTACCGCATTTTGCAATACGTTCAATTTAAAAATTAGAGAAAGGAAAAATAACATAATAATTATCCTATTATTTTATTTATTTATTTTGCTTAAAAGTAGTATACAAAATTTAATACTTATGTTACTAATTTGTATGGTTTATAATTAAGATCGCCTATTGTAGCTTTAGCGTCAAAGTGCATTATTATTGCATTCAGTACATTATTAATGAATAAGGCGGGCGCGAAAAAAATTGTGATCGAAAAGGGGGGGCGCCAGTATCGAAAGTTTGAGAAGCACTGATATAAGGATATTATACATTTTTTATGTATTTTTATAATTAATTATACACATAATTAATTATTAGACTGCATTAAATATTTCTACAAATTGTCCATGCAAAACAGAGGTCCCCAAACTTTTTTTTTGTCTCATAGACCCCTTGCTATGTTTTTCGGTATAGGGAAGACCCCTGCTTATTTAATATCGAATTCTTGCAAATTTATCACCTTAAATGTCTTTTTGACAGCTAGTAATACTACTAATACTTTAAAAGAATTAAATTTATAATTAATGAAGTATAGAGTTAAAAGTTTAAAAAGCATGTGTTAATTAATACATAAAATAGCTGTTAAATAAAATAACCAAACAACACACAATTGATTTTAAAGGGAGGGATGAATCTGGCGCTACAATAACAAATTTTCAACATTTAGTATCAAACTTGTCAGATTTAACCTTAAATCTCCTCTGTTAGTAGTGTCAAATTTTTTTTTTTTTTTTTTTTGGAGATTGGCAACTGCGCTGAAACTCCTTCTTACTAGGAAAAATAATTAAAAACTTCCTTACGATATTCCATAATTCGGGACAAAATGTGACAAATCTATACGGAACTTTATCACTAACCTTCTGAGACGTCTTTTTTTAGGAAAATTTAATTCCCTACCTATTTCCAATCAGCTCCAAAAAGAGGACAGGGATTCCGTGTTATATGCAGATTAGATAAAGTATTTAAGTCAAACGGAATAGTAAAGTGAGAGGCAGTAGGGGAGAGAGATTGACGCAGGAAGTTATAATAGTGAAGTTAGAGATTTATTATTGAAGATTTCTAGGTGGATAAATTAGGCTCAGGAAGAGCTGAGATTCGCTGTGGTAAATATTGATTTATAATTAAAGTCTCATTAAAGTTTTATATTAGGAGTGAGATTAAAGTTAAATGTTCAAGAGGAATTCTTGAATCTCTTATTGCAGTAATCTCTGCGTGATCGTTATTCTAATTGTTAATTAATTGGATCAGTAAATATCTAAATATATGTAAAGGAAAGTCCCATTTAAAACTTAAAAAGCTATTTGAATTATTTGTTATTAAAAGTCTTTAATTCTATTTGGGAAAGATAACCAAATAAAGAAAGTTATTCATAAAAATGGCTACTGGTTCTTCTTTGACTCAAAATTATTCTCGTTCTCAAAGTGAGATCCAAGGGGATCTTCACAAAATAACAGGTTTGTCTTTTTAAATCCATAATTGCTGGCATCCCGTTTCTAAACTAAAAGTCTTCATTGGTGCATATCACCATCAGTTCCTATTGTCACGTGGTTTTCAATATGACCATATAAATTCATCGCCTACTGTGTTATTGCCATATATATATTATATATATGTGGAAGTCCGAATAAATCTTCGAATAAAAATCAGACTCTTCAGAAGGCGGGATTTTAGATTGGCGAGGTGGCTTGTCTAGGGGTAAGTATTTAAGGGTGAGTGATGAATTATTAATTGAATCTAAGTCATTTAAACACAAATATTTCAAAGTAAAAGAGAATCTATTTAAAGTTAAAGGGAAATATTTACAAAAGGGGATAATTTCAAAGAGAAAGATATGCAGGAATTAGGTTAATTAAAAGTTGAGTTATACCTTTAGAAGACGGGGAAATAAACCTTTTCTCATTCTTGGACGCTAGGACTGGTGGTATCGCGCAGGGCGCGAAAATGCGGTAAAGACGCGACGTGTTGAACAAGCAGTGGTTAGTAGGCCTCTGCCGAAAAATTATTCAAGCCGGAGCTACAAAAGCTCACTAGATGGCGCTGCTTCGGAATGCAGTAATAAATAAAATTGAGATTAATGGTACTCTGAAAAGGATATAACTCAACCTTTTAACAAAATGTTTCAAAGGAAAATCCTACAAAATCACCCTCTCCTGACAGAGCTGGTCTCTCAGCTCTTACAAAATGTTGAGAGCTTAAGTACTTTAAATACAAACTATTTTTAGTTACAACTATAAATTTGATGATTATTGGAATGTGGACGCAATAAAGACAAATAATACGATTCTTAAAGATAATAAAATAAAATATTACAGATGAAAAGATGTATACCTAATATTCACAATTCCGGACCTAAAATAAAGCATATAAAAACAAAATATTCTATGTTGTGATCTACAATTAACTAAACCATAAAAAAATCCTTCGCATCAATAGAAGGATAAAGAATAATACGAAAATATAATAAATGCTACAAGTGAATATAAAATGATTAATGTAAACGAGTGTTACCATAGAACATCTATTAATTTCTCAAGAGGGATACGAGAAAAATTAAAAATAATAACAAATAAAAAAATTCAATTAAGCATAAAAATGTTTCATCAAATAAGCTGAGGTGGTGGTTGAGTTCGGTCCATCGTGCTGACCAACCTTTTCCACTTCATACCTATCCTTGGAATTAACTTTTGTTACTTTGTAAGGGCCTAAGAACTTTGGTCTTAGTTTCAGTCCAGCTCCAAATTGGGTTCTTTGGATGGCAACTAAATCACCTTTTTTGTATAACGAAGCTTTCTTTCTTCTTCTGTTATACGTCTTTCTATTTTCAGACTGCAGGGTTTCGATGTTCTTTTTTGTATCGTTTCTTAAAAATTCGCGTTGTTCTAGTAATTCTTTCGCCATTTCTTCTAGAAGTAAGTCTTTGATTAGGATGTCTTCCTTGTTACGCATTTTGATTCCCACTAATAGTTCGAATGGTGTCCATTTTGTACTGCGACTTATAGTACTATTTAGTATTCTCTGTAATCTGTCGACGTATTTGTACCATTTCGTTGAGTCGTCTAATGATAGTTTGGTGAGAACTGGAATCAAAGTTCGATGAATTCGTTCAACTTGTCCGTTTCCTCGAGAAACACCTGTTGCTATTTGTAGATGTTGAATGTTCTCTTCATCACAGTAGTCGTTGAATAATTTTGAAATGAACGCTGAACCTCTATCAGAGATAATTCTGATGGGATTACCAAAGGTCTTCTGCTGTTGTTTTAGTTTTTCGAGGGCACTTTCAGCAGACACAGTTTTGACGGGATATAGCCAAGTAAATTTGGTAAATGCGTCTACTACGGTGAAAATGTGTTGATAACTTTTGTTTGTGGAGGGTAAAGGACCAATGAAGTCAACATGGTACGTACTTAAAGGAATGCTTTCCTTAGAAATAGGATTCAAAAACCCTTCCTTTTTGCCAGTTTTCTTATTAGCTAAGATACATGGAACACAATTAACTATTACTTTTTTAACGACGTTGGATAAATTTCGGATAAAAAATTCCTGTTTCACAATTTCTTCTGTTTTTCCTACTGAGAAATGACCATTTTCGTGAATCAATTTAATTAGTTCAGCTTGCATTGCTTAAGGGGTTACAATTAATTCTCGACCATTTAAGTACTTGTAGAGTATACCATTTCGCTCAAAAAATTCTTCTGATTCTTGCTTCTCTAGAAGTGATTTCAATGTTTGGATGTTGTCATCTTCCTCTTGTGCGTTTTTAAGCTTTGAAGCTAATGTATCATTGCATATCATCATAACGGGATATCGGCTAATAGCATCAACGTGCTTCATACGACTTCCAGCTCTGTGCTCTATTTCATAATCGAATTCTTCTAGTTTTTCTGCTAATTGAACAGGGGAGTTCATATTTGCCCATTCATCCAGATAATATTCTTTAAATTCAAAAGGAGTTTTTCGTTTGAGTTGATCTGTTATGATTAGATCTGATAACTTTTTGAAAGTATCTATCTTCAATCCATCTATCCATCCGTTGAAGTAAGTGTTTAACTCATGGTAAAAATCAATCCATGTTCTTTCAGGTGCTTTTTGGTGAGTGACAAATAGTTGTCGAAACTTTTCTGGAGTTAGTTTAAAGCGTTTTAGCAGTAAATCTTTAACGTGTTCGTAAGAGTTGGCTTTATCGTCAGGCTCTCTCGCTATGATGTAAGATACTTCCGTCGGTAACAAGCCTAACAGATGAGAAACCCAGTTTTCTTGATCAATATTCAATCTCTGCGCTTGACGTTCAAATAATTTTAGATAAAGACTGATGTCTTCTTTCAAATCAAAACGATGTATAAACTTTGAAACTTCTTTGACGAGAAATTTAGTATCATTTTCTTTGGATGTATCAGCGCCTAACTTGGATTGTGTTTGGATTCTTAACTTTTCCAACACAAATTCATCTTTGCGTTTTTGCTCATCTAACCTCAATTGTTCGAAGCGTAATTTTTCTTCTCGTTCTTCAATGCGTAATTTTTCTTTTTGCTCTTCAATGCGTAAATTTTCTTCTCTGACTTTGCGATCCTCAACAATCGTTGAATGTATGTTTTTGGTCAGTTCTTCGTCATAATCTTCACTACCAATAATTAGATCTTTGAGTGTGGCGATGGTCATCGATTTATCGAATTTTAAATTTAATTCCGTAGCTAAGACAAATAAATCTTCGCGTCGACCTTTGCCAAGTTACGCCATTTTAAAATTTAAATTTAAGTTTAGATAGTAACCAAAGGAATAAACAAAATTGTTACGCGTTCAAACAAAAACAATGATGTTTCTATTGGCAATTCTCGTTTGCATTTACAAAAATTCTCAAGTTAAAATGATATTGCATCAAAATACACTAAATATACATTGAAATATTCAAATTCTATTCATTTAGAAATATTTTAAACCAGTAACGTGTAAAGACAACTGTGCGAGCTAAAATACGTAATGCTTAATTTAAAGTAGTCAAATTATTAATTTCAACTAAAAACAAAACCTTTTTTTTAAACCATTTGATATATCAGTTCTCATTTCGTTATAATAAATGCAAAAAGAATTTGAAAGAAAAAATAAATTAATATAAATCTTGTTTAGAAACAGTGATTAAATTTATTGTGATATGAAAAAGAATTTAGGAATATAAAGTTCTTTGCTGAAAAAAGCAAACAATTAGAAGTTAGTTACTTAAGAAAAATCTCATATATATTTTTTATTATACCAATAAAAATAAAATCTTTTTAGGATCCCTTCAGCACATTCTAAGGATAAACACATGTTTCAATAGAAAGCATAATAATTCTATCAAAAATTAACTCAAAATACTTATATATTGAATGATAAAACACAACATTAAAAATAAGATTATACATTATCCTTCATCAATTCTAAAAAACATAGCATATTCTTTCAAAATATATTTCTCGAATACTCATAAAAAATAATTAATTACTAAACAGCTGCGAGAGAAATGTTACATTATATGAGTCATCGAAATTACCAAATGTTTAGGAATGGAAGGAACATCAATTTCTTAGTTCAAGGTCAATGACGTAACCCAAAAGAAAATGAAAGCTTTTCGCACATACATGAAAAATGAGATACAAATGAAAAACTCGAATATTACGTACGATTTACTTAATATTTTAAAAGATATACTTGTAGAAAATTTTAATTGATACAATTTCTATACGCAAATAGAAAATAGTATTTCAGAAAAACACACATATTTAAAAATATAAATTACTTCATGAAATCAACTGCAACATTTTTTTTTATAAGTAAATTAACACTTGCTCACGTATTCTTTTCTGAAGATTCCCCCTTTTTTTCCTGTTGCAAGGAAAACGAAATAAAAAAACAGTACACACCTGATTCGCTGGACGACGTGTTTACTGATAATCTTGAAAACAAACTTCAAAGGCTCCTGGATGTGTTCACTGGACTTGTGAAACTCTTGTAGTTGTTGTACACGGCAGAAAATAACGTGGTTTCGGCGAGCGATCTTGTAAGATCTTGAGTTGACTTCGGGAGTCGTTTTATTCACCTAAATGTTAGTATGTTATGAGAGGCAATCCGCATTTTCGATTCAGTCCGCTTGTAAATTAGGCTTGCAGCCAAAAATGGGGGGTTAAAGAAGAAGAGAGTTAGAAGGTTATCAACTTATTATTTAGAGAAGATTTTCGAAATCAAATCCCAGGCGATCCCCCAATTATTTCTGTGGGAGTCCGAATAAATCTTCGAATAAAAATCAGACTCTTCAGAAGGCGGGATTTTATATTGGCGAGGTGGGTTGTCTAGGAGTAAGTATTTAAGGGTGAGTGATGAATTATTAATTGAATCTAAGTCATTTAAACACAAATATTTCAAAGTAAAAGAGAATCTATTTAAAGTTAAAGGGAAATATTTACAAAAGGGGATAATTTCAAAGAGAAAGATATGCAGGAATTAGGTTAATTAAAAGTTGAGTTATACCTTTAGAAGACGGGGAAATAAACCTTTTCTCATTCTTGGACGTTAGGACTGGTGATATCGCGCAGGGCGCGAAAATGCGGTAAAGACGCGACGTGTTGAACAAGCAGTGGTTAGTAGGCCTCTGCCGAAAAATTATTCAACCCGGAGCTACGAAAGCTCACTAGATGGCTCTGCTTCGGAATGCAGTAATAAATAAAATTGAGATTAATGGTCCTCTGAAAAGGATATGACTCAACCTTTTAACAAAATGTTTCAAAGGAAAATCCTACATATATATAGTCAAAGCGTTCTTTAACTTGGTTTCAAAATCACAAGAAAAGGCAGTTAAATGTTGATGTAGGTTACAACGTACTGACAGATGGCTGGGTTAATTTGAGAAAAAATTCCAGACCTCCAGTATTATATTTCTTTAGTTTAACTGTGGAAAGAAACGCTGAAATGCTTCCTGTTTTAAAAATATTTATGCTGCCATCTTGTACGGATAAATCAACCTCATTAAATTTAGTAAATAAATCTGCTAATTAAGAAAATTTGGTTTCCACTTGATTAAATTTTCTTTTAAAATTAAAGTCACGATGTAGTTTAAGGAGAGCCACTATCACACCCCCACTATAGACCCTCACTTACACTTCGTTGACCACCTAAGTATTTTTTTTTGCTGACGAGGACCCCTTGCCGGTTGTCATAGACCCCTGGGGTCTATATAGACCACTTTGGGAATCACTGGTGTAAAAGATCTTAATTAAAAAGGTATCGTCCAAACTCCTCTTAAAATGGCAATAATATGCAAAATACATATATATTGTTCAAGTTTTTAAAATTTGATCTTACAAAATAATGGCTATCTGAACACAGTCTTAGAATAGATTAGAAAAATTATATGTTTATTTCACATGTTACATTCAATAACAAGAAAAAAAATGTTTATATAAGTAAAAATAACTTTTTTATATTTTTCTTTGAAAATTCTCTTAACAGTAATTCTCTTAACAGTTCTTTAATTTATATTGCTTCAAGCAATATAAATTAAATATTTAGCAATTATAGACTAGTTCATTTATAACTAAACAAAACTATCACAATATATTACAATTACAAAACAAAATCGTCATAATAAATATAACTACGCTGTATTTCAATTTCGAGCTATTGCTATTAGATCCTTTGGATCCTTTAGGTATGGTAAATAATTGATGAATGTACTGAAAAAAAAGCTCATTAATGTTTCACATTTTAAATTACCTACTACCGTCTTTTATAAGCGACTAAAGAAGTTATTTTTATACGAGAGGGGCGAATAATATTTTTTCATTTCAATAACAATGTCAATTGAAAATGTTTTAAGACGACGAAGGAACATTGAAGCTATGAAAACACACATTCTTAAATATGTTAATCAACATGAAAATATTCTACGAAACTGATGACATCTATATTTATGTATGAAAGACGAAATATAAATAAAATAGAAAAAGCACAAATGCAGCAAAATAATTTTTTCTTTTCACTTTATCTTACGCAATGATTAGATTTCCTGGCCATTAAAAATCTAAAAAAGAACTTGAAAATGAAAATATTGTAACCGTTTTTGTTGTCCAACTTTGACTTGTCTGCATAAGCACAGGAAGCTAAAAGACAAGATTTCCTCAGTGTTCTTCGAAAAGGGGTTTTCTCATGGTCATTCTGCCCCTTTCTTACCATTCATAAAACTTGACCGTGCTTTTCATCACTTTTGTTGAGACTAATCTCTGCCAAAATCTGTCTCTTTCAATAGTACCCAAATTCACGCATACAAAGCAGTAACACTTGTAGGAAATTAGTTGAAAGAGAAGGAACCGGATGCCGAAATTCTACTTTATCGCCCCCTCCCCTTTCCCCCTTGGGACCAGCGTTGGGAAACACGGCTCTAAATACTAATGAATACTCGTTAAAAAAAACTCTATGACTCCATAGAAAATATGAATATTTTGCATACATATTTTTAGTTTGTTTTTTTTTCGAATTTTTATTTTGACCCGTGAAACCCCTGGGTAATCTTGGTTTATTTTCTTCATAAACTTGTGAATTTTACAGCCAATTTGCCACCTCCTAAGATTGCCACCCCGGGCAGAGGCCCGGCTTGCCCACCCCTAGCGCCGGCCCTGAAGTTATTGATTCCAGTAGTTCTGAAGGTATGAACATAAATTTACTTAAATTGCATATAAATAAATATGCTGGAAATTATTCTGAAAGGTTAGATCTTTATAATTTATTTGAGAATACTATTCCCAATAACAATAGACCAAGCAAAGTTGATAGATTTAATTATTTAAAATCATATTTATGTGGTAATGCGCTTGCTTGCATTAATGGATTTTCAATTTCTGATGATAACTATGATATAGCTCTTGATATATTTGGAAATAAAAACATGTTAATTAACGCTCAATTAGCAATTTATTAAATTTAACACCTGTTAAAAATCCTAATAATACTGTAGGTTTAAGAAATTTGTACGATGGAGCAGAAACGCAAATAATGAGTCTTGAATGTTTAGGAGTTAAAGAGGAGAGAATCGTATTCAAACTTATTAACACCAATTTTAATGAAACAAATTCCTTCAGAACTTGTTTTGGAATTCAACCGTTCTTAAAAAGACGATGGGTTTGATCTAAGCACTCTTTTACGGTTCCTGAATTTGGAAATCCGAGCTCAGGAACGAGTTTTTCAAATAAATTATCATAAACCATATCATTATTCCCCTCTACCGCAAGACAGAACAAAAAATAAAAGCTCCTTTTTCCCCGGACAACGCAAGAAAACCTCGACCACATTCCTCTGAAAAAATCTTTTAATTTGTTTTTGACAAGTATAAATAACCATTGTATTTTTCACAACATATTTTCGAACTGCTTTCGTAAATTTCAAATCTGTACTTGCGAGATCTTGGAAATGTCATCAACACATCAAAAGTGTGTAAACATGTCAGGGCTTTTATCCCGAAATGGCCAGGATAAAAACCATGACATGTATAGCAGATGGATTATAATACTTTGATCTTTTTGCGAGTGGAACTACAACACTGTTATCTTCATCATTGTTAGATATTTGTTGTTACTTCTTAATAGATGGCGCCGCATGTATTAAACCTATTTGTATATATTATGTAATCTAACAAGAGGACGCCATTATTATTCCCAATGTAGAACTTGAAGCATCAAAAATTCCACTAAGTCAAAAACATTTCTTGCAAAGCATAAGAAAAATAAAACGTGTTTATTTCCTGAGTGCAATTCCTCTCACCCGTTGTACAAATGCATTAGATTTAAAAATCTTTCCATACAAGAAAGAAAAGAATTTGTAAAAAATAACCACATCTGTAAACGTTGCTTATCACCTAATCATATAAATAACTGTCCCAGTTCTTACAGCTGTATTACATGCAAATCTAACAATGTCAACTCAAAGCATAATATTTTGCTGTGTGAAACAAAGATGAAAATTGATTCCACACTGGGAAGAGAAAAGGTTATTCAAACTTCTTCGGAAGAATTGACCTTTGAACCCATCCCTCTCTCAGTAACCTTGGCTTCTAAAAGAGGTATTTCATGGGGGTCGGAAAAGGGGTTACTCCCGACGGCTGTTATTTACGTTAACGGACACCAAGGAAGACTGAAACTTAGATGTGTGCTCGATTCGGCGTCGAAAAGCTCATTTCTAACGTTACATGCAGCTGAGCGTTTAGGATTAGACAAAATAAAAACGGATTTTACTGTTCAAGGTTTAAATAGCTCTTCAGCAAAAATAAATTATCTAGCAAGGGCGTCTGTTTCAAATTCAAATCAGACATTTAATTTAAATGTTAATATGTTTCTTACTACAGAAATAATAAAAGTGCATCCATCAAAAAAAAATATTTCAGATTTCGTCATTCCCCAAGGAATTGTTTTGGCTGATGAAGGATTTAACCAGCCATCTGAAATCTCGTGCCTCATTGGCAGTGAACACTTTTTCGATATCTTTGGAACGAAACAAATTCGAGTTCCAAATAGTAATTTTAGATTACTTGATTCCAAATTTGGTTATGTTGTCACGGGATCGTACATCGACGAACCGTGTTATTTTAATCATTGTTTTCTTTCTAAAGGTTGGAACACTTTAGATAAAACTTTACGCTCTTTCTGGGAAACTGAAAATCTTTCTGAAGAGCAACCTATAATTAGTGATGAACTGTCTTACTGCGAAAAACACTTTGAAAAAACACATTTTAGAAAACCTTGTGGCAGATATTCTGTTTCTCTACCATTCAAGGAAAATATACAGGAAAATGTTAATTTAGGGGATTCCAGATCAATTGCTTCTAAACGCCTTGATCAATTATGGAGACGATTAGATCGCAACCCTAAATTAAATAATCTTTATACAAAATTCATCGAAGAATATCTCAGTTTAGATTACATGGAAGAGATCACAAACATAGATGATATAGCATCAGAAGAAGGATTCTTTCTTCCTCATCACGGTGTTCTTAGAGCAGGGAATCACTCTCGTCCCTTAAGAGTGGTTTTTAACGGCTCGCAAAAAACTGATCTTGATATCTCTCATAATGATGTGTTGTATAAAGGCGGGGCTATTCAAGATGATCTATTTTCTATAATGCTTTGTGCCAGAAAGCATGCCTATTTTTTTCAGCTGTGACATTAGTCATATGTTTAGGCAAATAGAGATTCATCCCCATCTGAGACATTTTCAAAAAAAATTTTGGAAAAAAGGTCTGAATGAACCTGTTCAAATTTTTAAATTAAAAACTGTAACTTATGGAACTACTCCTGCATGATACCTTTCCACACGAGTATTAAAACAACTTTCGCTTGATGAAAGGGAAAACTTTCCCAAAGCAGCTGTCATCGTCCTTCATGACGTGTACTTGGATGACATCTTAAGTGGGTGCTCCAGTTTAAATGAACTGGAATCGCTAAAGACTGAACTCACTCAGCTATTTAAAAGTGTTGGAATGTCCCTGCACAAATGATGTTTTTCACATTCCACTAATAATTTCTCTGATCTACATTTCAATCAATCGTCTGAAGAAAGTATCACAAAAACTTTGGGCGTTTTGTGGAATAGTTCATCTGACACCTTTTGTTTTAAAGTTTCTCCTTCGACCAATCATATCTTTGCGAAGAAAGATGTGCTCTCCCAGATCGCACGTATTTTCGACCCACTTGGTCTCTTAGGACCTGTAATCAGCAAAGACAAATTTTCATGCAGTAATTATGGCTTTTAAAATTGGAATGGCATGAGAAACTTCCGGTTCCTGTTGCCGCAGAGTGGGCTTCCTTTGTGCAATCTTTATCTGTTTTGGAAAAGCTAAAAATTCCAAGATTTGTTCTTTCAGAAAATCTAGCAAGCATAATTATCTATGGATTTTGTGATGCGTCGGAGAAGGGATTTGGTGCTGTTACTTATGTTTCTGTTACCTCGTAGTCAACTTCTGTGCAGCAAATCAAGAGTAGCACCTCTCAAGACTTTAACCATTCCCAGGTTAGAGCTATCAGCATGCCTGCTACTTTCGAAGCTAATAAGAAAGGTTATAAACGCCTTAAAAATGAACCTCTCTCAAGTAATTCTGTTCTCAGATTCAACTATTGCATTAAGCTGGATTAAGACTCCACCTCACCTTCTAAAAGCATTTGTAGCTAATAGAGTTGCAAAAATACAAGAGTTAACTGTGAACTTTTCATGGCATCATATTTCTTCTGAAAATAATCCTGCAGACCTCGTGTCCAGAGGTTTAAGTGTTTCAGATTTAATAAACTCCCCTTTGTGGTGGGAGGGTCCTGATCCTTCTATTTTTTAAAAATGATGAACTTTTAGAGAACATTAATGACTGTGAAGTGAAAAAGGAATTTAAAATTCCTCCATCTAAAAACTTATTGCTGTCCAGTGAATTTGATTTATGTAATCATATAATTTCCATTACTAATAATTATTGTAAATTAGTCCGTGTACTTAGGTTTATTTTCAGATTCCTGCTGAATGCCAGATCTTCAAAAAATAAACGAGTTTCGGGTCCTTTGTCTATTAAAGAGATCAATAAAGCCGAATTTCGGCTCATTAAATTAGTGCAAAAAGCTGAATTTAGTAATGAAATAAAAAGCCTCCTTAGAGGCGAGCCAGTTCATCGTAGCATCTGCCTTAAACTGTTTTGTTGATGAAAATAATATTATTAGAGTAGGAGAGGAAGACTACAAAATTCACCTTTATCAAAAAATCAGAAACATCCTATTGTATTACCTAGTAAACATGTTGTAACTTTAAGGATCATAAAATATTATCATGTAAAATACCTTCATGTTGGTTCAAATAATTTGCTATATCATGTTCGTCAAAAATATTGGCCACTTAATGGCAGAAATCTGACACGCCAAGTTGTGCATAATTGTGTCATTTGTTTTAAAAACAAACCCATTTTATACAATCAATTAATGGGCGATTTGCCCAAGGAAAGGGTTACTCCCTCATATCCATTTAATAATTGTGGAGTCGATTTTAGTGGTCCATTTATCGTTAAATTTAAAAATCAACGTAAAGGAGTTCTTAATAAAGTATATGTTTCAATATTTATATGCTTATCAACTAAAGCAATTCATTTGGATTTTGTCTCTGACCTTACTTCTATAAAGCTTTCATTGCCTGCTTAAAAAGATTTTTCGGAAGAAGAGGCAAAAATTCTAAGATGTTTACCGATAATGGAAAAACATTTGTAGGGGCAAATATTGAATTAAAAAAGTTGCATGATTTAGTTAAAGCTCCTGATGAAACATTAGTTAGTTATTTTAATGACGAACATATAGACTGGAATTTCATTCCTCCAAGGTCTCCAAATTTTGGTGGTTTATGGGAATCAGGTGTTAAGTCCTTTAAAACTAATTTAAAACGTGTAGCTGGAAGTTCAAACTTGACACTTGAACAGTTTATTACTTTACTTGCCGAGATTGAAGCTGTTTTAAATTCGAGACCCCTATCACCACTTTCATCCTATTTTGATGATTTTGAAACTTTGTCACCTGGTCACTTTTTAATGGGTCGACCTGTTACGGCTATTGTAAAGCCTCAATTGCTTAATGTTAAAGAAAATAGATTAACCAAATGGCAAATAGTTAATTGGCTTTCCCTGCAGATATGGAAAGTTTGGAAAAGAAATTATTTAAATAATTTACAAGAAAGGAGAGCAAATGGAAATTCATTAAAAATAATGTTGAGATAAGTACTCTCGTGTTAATTAAGAATGAATCACTTCCTGGTACCAAATGGCTTACTGGTAGAATTTTAGAAGTTTTTTATGGTAATGACAACAAAATAAGAGTTGTTAATCTTAAACTCCCTGATGGAAAAATAATTAAAAGAAATGTCAGAGATATCTGCATCTTGCCAATTGAATGAAAATGTGTATTTATAATTATAATTTTTGTCATTCATTTATTACTACCATTATTATTATTATTATTTTTTTTTTTGCATTTATATCTGATTTGTTTAACTGATAAATGTATTTTCTTTATTCTTTATTATTATCCTGTGCTGTGTTTTATATTTTTTATTTAACTGTAATTATTCATTTATATTGTGTAATAGCCCATGTTTGTGTATGCAAATTTGAGTGAATATACCGGCATATTAATTTTTTGTAATCATATTTCTTATACTTAAATTTGTTTGTATACATGTAAATGTTGAAATAAGTATTTCAACGAGGGCCGGGATGTTTGTACCTTGTACCTTGTTTTGGGAGTAGCGCGGTCGACCTTTAAAAAGGTTGGCACGCCATTTCTCGTGGCTTTTTTCTTACAAATTTTTACAGAGTGAACATCGAAGAGTGCTAACGGCTTCAGCCGTTCCCCGGGGCCACCCATCCCAATCCTTTCACTCAGTCTCTTTCAGATAAGTAACGTCTTTTCATAATGTACTGTTAAACCATGTTCTTTAATCAAAATAAATTTAATAATGTTTTAAAACTATACGATCAGTGTTTAATTTAGCGTGAGATGAATGTTTTTAATTTAGAATTTAGATAACTTAACTTGTAGTCATGATGCGATGTTAACTTATGGAACTTGGATCGATGTTAAAATTAATAAGTTTAAAATAGCGTCGCATCAAAATATTGTGTGTTTATCCACCGTAGATTCTCTCACATATATTATTATTATCTAATCTGTTAGAAGTTTAAGTTTGAGATCTTAATAAAGTCATATTAAGATCATGGCAGCTTCTAGTTCTTCATTTATTTCTACACCTCTAGCTCACGCTGATAATCAAGAAGGGCACCCGAGGGGAAAAAATTATTAAAAATTATGCCGATCTTTGCGAGCCTCTTTATAATCTTAAACGAAAATTAAAAAAAAATTTATTTGGTCGATTGAGGCGCAGGAAGTATTCGACGCGGTTAAGGCGGTCATAACAAAAGCGCCAGTTTTAAAATTGCCAGATTTCAAAAGGCCTTTCGAGTTATTCACGGATGCCAGTTCAATAGGTGAAGGAGCGGGGACCAGTGGTATTTGCTTTTCGCACGTTTAGTAGTACGGAGAGGAATTACTCTGTAATGGAGAGGGAGTGTTTAGCAGTAGTTTGGGCTCTGAATAAATTCAGAACGTATTTAGGTTCATTGCCGATTAAAGTTATTACGGATCACGCTGCATTGACGCGTTTAACACATGGTAAAAATTTGTCGAGGAGAATGATCAGATGGGTTCTAAAATTAGTAGAATTTAATATAGAATGGGAACATCGCTCTGGAACTCAAAATGTGATGGCGAACGTTTTGCCAAGGAACCCGGTTGAAAGTATAATAGGAGAAAAAGTTCATTGTGCAATAATCAGGGATTTGGTACTTTCGTCACGAGAACAATTAATCGAAGAGCAAAGAAAATACCCGGAATCAGATCATATCTATAGATATCTAGAAAGCCCAGAAGATAACTCGGTTAATGTGACAATATGTGAGAATTGGTCCCACGATTTCCGTTTAATCGAGGGTATACATTCCAAAGTCTTTAAGGAATGAAAAAATGAGAGAATTTCATGGCAAGCCCATAGCACGTAATTTAGGACGCTTTAAGACTTACCATAAAATAACGGACGATTGTTATTTCCCGTATATGAGAAAATTTATTGATCAATATGTCTCTACATGCCACATGTGCCAAGCTAATAATTATAAAAACGCGTTACCAGCTTGTGATGTATAACAGATAAAACTGATACATATGTATACATATGTATAAACTGATAAAATCTCGTTACATGAAATATGAATATGTTTATTAACGTCGCATTAAAAAGTAATACGAAGGCTATTGGTGGCGTGCTTTTGAACCCTGATCCAGTGACGAGGACGACACCTGAGTTGAATCTCCTCCCATTTCCGAACTTTCATACAACGCCAATGGGAGAGCTTTGAGCCTCGACATGCATCGTCAGGGACTTCTAGAAGTCCTGGGCCCCTACACAAATGCATGCCCCCCTACCCATAAAAGTAGAGAGTACATAGTATAAATTGTCAAATACTCATACAAAAAAATAACCCGCAGCAAATAAATGGCCATGACTTGCAATCGCACAGAGCTGCTCGACCGACTGAATGAGTCATGATTAGAGATTGCAATATTGAACCCAAAGTTCAATACTGGTATTCAGTATTTTTTATATCTTAATACCGGGATATCGGTTTTAATACCGGTAGTAGAAATTTTAGAAAAAAAAAAGAAACAGGTGTTTTTCGTTTAAAATTTGCCAGTTTTATTAGAGTGTAAATATCACAAAAATAATATAAATTATAACAGTATATATATATATATATATATATATATATATATATATATATATATATATATATATATATATATATATACCATATATATCTAGCTATATATTATAAATGCGAAAGTTTGTGAGGATGTTTGGGCGCCTTTCACGCAAAAACAACTGATTGGATTTTAATGAAACTTTACAGTAATATAGATTATACATCAGAATAACACATAGGCTATAGTTTATAGCATAGGCTATAATTTATAAAGATATTGTGAGAAGTGTCCAAAATATAACGATATTTGTCAAGTAAGTAGGAAAAAATTCTGCCATCTGCAAGCAATTCTGGCGTGCGCTGCAAAAAAGCCCACGTCAGCATATATCTATCTTTTGTTTGTGAAAGAACCCTTTTTGTTTTGTCTACGCAAGGCCCTCGCTTCTAATTAATTCTTTTTCTAAATAATTTAATCCTTTGATCAGCATAATCCCTAATTTTTTTTTATTTCAGAATAAAACTAAGTTTTAAAGGGAGAGTTGTTATAAATCTCTCTTTATTTGAATGGTTTTTTTAATGATTTTATTATGCACATTTGGTAGTAAGAAATTGATCTTTTTTCAAAATAAATACTTTTATTGCTTCTGGTACTTACAGTAGATAAACTTTGTCTTTCACACTACATCGTTTGGACATATTTGCATAGTTTGTTTGTGGTTAGTAGTTAATTATAACGCTATAATTTTAATTGAATAGGTGGATATTGCATTTTTAAGTATAAAAATAATTATAACTATTGTACTGCATTTTTTGGAGTGATTGAATATTAACGTCGCACTGTTCAGTTACACGAGGGCTTTTGGCAACGGACCACGAAATTTTGAACCTTGGTCAAGTGACGTGGACGACACCTGAGCTGGCACTCCCTTCTCTTAACTACCACACCACACCAACTTAGAAGGAATATTCTACCAATACTTAGCAGGAATATTCTTTGAAATCCACTCTTCCAAGATACATGGCAGCACGGGTTCTATGATTAGTATTTTAACGGGGAAGGCGAATAGTTTTATAATAGAAGTTGCGTTTTCAGCTGACGGCGTTCTCAGTGGATTGCGAAGATTGTCATTTTTGTTCCTAAAAAATAGTTTATGTCAAAATTTAAGTGTCTTATGTTTTTGTATGTTAATGAAGACCTTAGAAAACGATTTGACTATTTATTTTAAGTGAACGGTGTACATAATTAATTTTACAGTGGAATATCTTTAATTAATTTATTATCTCTAACGGATTAAATTTCCCAAAGTGGAGTATTTTGTTTATGTATGTGGGAGACAACAAGGGGTCCAAGACGTTGGTCTATCTTCTATTTTATTTTAACATTAAACAAAAATTAATTAAAAAAGGTAGAAAAGTTTTTACAGATAAGATTGACGATCATTTTCAGAAGGTAACGCCTGCTCGCGCACCTCTCGCGTTCTCTTTGCGTTCTCCCTCGCTGCTTCTCTCTTTTCTGCTCTAATTCTGCTCTAATGTCCAACAGTTTCAGTTCTTGTTTCAATTCAATGCGCCTGCGCGCGAAGACTGCGTTGCTTTTGGCTGCATGCCATAACGGCCATTCTGACCGTACGCTGTCCGCAGCGGTATTTCCATGGAGACCAGAGGAGAATCTGAAACATACAAAAAAAAAAACGGAACAGACAAGGACTATACCACAAATATATAGAGATTAAACATATCATAATTTTTCTGCTAAACTAGACAGTTCCTCCATCATGTGAAGGCACCTCTTCGACATCCGGAAGGTTCCACAGGAAAACATTGTGTTTCACCGGCATAAGAACATCTTTTTCAACAAGTTGATCTTTGGTTGAACGCATCTATATTTTCCTCTGTAGAGTTCTGGACGTCTGTTCAAAACGATTTCTCTTTTTCCTTCGTTTCCACTGCCAGGGCTGGAAGATCCTTTGGAGCAACACAAACCGTCGATAATTACGTTCCATAGGTGAAGGGGTAGGTGAGCGGGAGATAAATTCCACGGAACTCGTTTTCATGGCACCATTGGCTTTCTTACACAATACTATATCAGAACATTTTTCTCTTACAATACTCAATTTTAACTTAGTACTCTTAATTTTATTACATTTATAATTCTTAATTAGAGAACTCAAATCATTTCTAATATCAAAGTTCTTAACATATGGCAAATCATAACTACAGTTTTTTATCACATTTGAAACAGAAACATTTGGAAAAGAAACACTTGAATAAGCATAAGCATGAGCACCTAAAGAGGATTCACTTTCATTCAATAAAACATCGCTCTTCGCGTGGCCTAGTTTTTCTATTTCAGAATATACACTGGGATGTATAATAAATTCTTCGGTCAAGGTCGGTGATATTGCCGTTCTCACACTTAAGCTAGTAGAGTGTTGATTAAGAGAAATATTTATGGGTTTAACTTCTACCATACGCTGTTCGCCAAAACATGAGCTTAATGTTATGATCTCTTCGGAAGGTGTTTGCACTCTAATTAGTGAGGAATTTAAAACTGGGATCTGGCAACCTGAATCAATCAATGCTGTTACGGGCTGATTTTCCACAAAAATGTTTACGTATTTAAGATTTGAGCATTCATCGCTATTTTGTTTTTCGCTCTCGATTTTCAAAGTATTCACGTTTATTTTATTATGGATGTGATCATTAGATTCTTTTGGTTTAAAACGCTTCTCACAGTCTCTTGCGCAATGAGATGAATCACCGCATATAAAGCAATTTTTATTTTCTCTTTCATGATATTGGGGATAGTTCTCTTTAATCTTTGTTTTAAAGTTTTGTGATTTATTTTTAAAGGGGTCTTGGGTATATCCATAAGTAATAGGAGTTTCTTTATGTGATCCGCTTCTAGATGAAATATAAATATCACACTCTTTAGCTAAATCAATAGGCCTAAACCAATCTTCTGCTTCTCGAATGCCAATATGGGTTGCGGTTTCCTTATTTAAAGTTTTGAACTGTTTCTCTTCGAATTTAGCTGCAGGATTTAAACTTAATGCTTTATTTTTAACCCTTTGAAGTTCGACTTCTTTTTCTAACTGTGCTAACTGTAGTTTCGCGAGCTCAATTTTCTGTTTTCCTGAAGTTACTTCTCTTTTGTTTCGCGATACCCTCTCATCTATACAGTTTTGAATTAAAGTTTTAACGAAATCTGGATCACTTTCAAATGTACTACTGTTCTCAATTTTAGTCTTTAGTTTAACTATAGTGTCAGTATTCTCCACAGTACCGTTTAGTTTCTCAACAACTCTTATGAAATCCTCTTTAAGAGCGTTTTTATACATTTTAGAAATATTTAGAAAGATCCTACCTTTTTTTTTCTGGCTCCCTTGTTGCTCGCACGTACGATGTATCCAATGAAGAAAAACGTTGATTCCACTGATTTCACCTCTTCGCAGGTAATATAGTTGAAATTGTAGTTCCGGCCTCTACACAGGCGGATTATTCACACTGAGTTAGTTCCAACCTCTACACAGGCGGGATTTTTGTCGATGGTTCCAACCTCTACACAGGCGGAATATTTGTCGATGGTTCCAACCTCTACACAGGCGGAATTTTCACGCTGGATTCAAATGAAGAATGCAACCTCTACACAGGTTGAACGAAGTTTCCGAAAAATGGCGGCGCGTCTCCTCCACGGACGGCTTTTTTTTTTTTTTTCACGTTCCAAATTTTGATCAAAATCGAAATTTTTTTTTTCAATCGCCTCTACACAGGCGGAATTTTCATGCTGAGTTCAAACCTCTACACAGGTTGAACGAAGTTTTCGAAAAATGGCGGAGCGTCTCCTTCACGGACGCTGTTGTTCATTGTCCAGACTTTGGTTCAAAATCGAAAGTTTATCGATCTATCGCGGCCGAGCCCCCATAATTTGTGGGAGACAACAAGGGGTCCAAGACGTTGGTCTATCTTCTATTTTATTTTAACATTAAACAAAAATTAATTAAAAAAGGTAGAAAAGTTTTTACAGATAAGATTGACGATCATTTTCAGAAGGTAACGCCTGCTCGCGCACCTCTCGCGTTCTCTTTGCGTTCTCCCTCGCTGCTTCTCTCTTTTCTGCTCTAATTCTGCTCTAATGTCCAACAGTTTCAGTTCTTGTTTCAATTCAATGCGCCTGCGCGCGAAGACTGCGTTGCTTTTGGCTGCATGCCATATGTATATCCATTAATTTTCAATGTAGTGATCCAAAAAAAAATATTGCATGAAAAAAAACTGTAGTAAATTATAATGTGGTAGAAAAAGCATTAACCTGCATCGCTCCCCTACACGGCGGGTCTTACAAAGCTCTAATAAAGCTCGAGTTATGAAAGTAGCTAGACATTTGCCAACTTGATTATATCGTTATCATTTCGCTGTGTTTTTCATTAAATCGCCATTATAATTTAAGAAACGCCGTTGCTTGAGAACATTACAATTTTAACACAAAATAAATGCAACAGAAAGTAATATTAATGTATTACACTTTCAGATATAAATTATTTACACTACTTTAAGCGTTCATTACGCAAAACTTTTAACAATGTGTTACTTTTGCTGAGCAGAGATCAGCTTAGGAAGTTATTTTCAAAAATCGACCCTCAAGAATGTTACGGGGGGAATTATAAATAAATAAAAATCCTTTTCATCCGCTATTAGATCTACGTACTTAAAATTTAACAAAGGTGTTGCTTTCTTTCTTTCTTTTTGTTTAGCTGAGATATGCAAAAAGCTTCTTTTGTTTAATTTGCAATTCACGTAAAATTAACTCATTAAAAACTGCTTTATCCTTCAATCTGTGTTTAATTTTTCAGTTCACCCGTGCGAAGAACGGGTATACCAGCTAGTATATATATATATATATATATATATATATATATATATATATATATATATATATATATATATATATATATATATAAGGAATCACAAAAAAGTAAAGGAACATCTTAATTTAAATCACAAAAAAGTGTAAATATCGCTATTCAGTCTGTGGAACTATTACAAATTTTTGAAATGGGATTTTAAAAACATAATGCATCAATTGTACTGTCATTAAGCCTGGAAGGTAATTTTGTGCGCAAAATTTACCATCTGTCGAAAACACTCTTTCGGCATCTACTTTAGTTGGTGGTTCTGTTAGCAATGCGCGGTATACTTCTTTATCCAAGTATTTATCTCTAAATCCCCCATCTTCCGATAAATCGATTTCTCGTTGGATGGTTTTGGATATAGCTGATTTTTTTCTCTGTATTGAATTTTGGATTGCTGAAATTTTTTTAGTTATCGTAAGTCTAATTTCCTCTGAAGTACAAAACACCCGAAATGGCAAACCATCTAATACTGTCATTTTTCTTATAATTTCATTTGAATTATCCTTTTTTTTTTTCAAAATAATTCAACACCACTGACTGCCTGTGCTTAAATTAGTATTTGCATCGCAATTAGGTTCTTTCCTCTTTAACAAATTTGTGTCATGCTTCGTTTTTAAATGTGTATGGAGACCGCTTGTACTTCTCCTTTCACTTTAATAACTCCTGAACATTTTTTTACACTGTACCGTTCTATTTTTTTCATCATATAAATAATGAAACCAAACCGAAGTATTATCAACTGATTTTTTATGTTCTCTTTTTCCTTATTCATTATTATGGGTTATTATTTATGAGTACATACATAATGAATCTGAAAAATATTTTGAACCTTAAAGTATGATATACAAATACAATGTGAATAACTAACTCACCGATTAAAAAAATATCGAAATACTATTACGCATTTTTTTCACAACTAGAGCCTTGTTCTCACAGTTACGAATATCAGGCTACGAATCTTGTGCAGAAGCAGTATCGCTCTGAGCTGTAATGGGATAGTTTTGGCTCGCCTCCTTGGATGATTCGCATACTTTATCATTTCTCCTGATTGTACGATGCAACTTTATATTTAGAGTATAACTAATTTCGCCCCAAAACAAAAACGTATACTATTTTGCAATGTTGGCGATCCCTGAACACATAGTGGAGGCAATTTTAAAAATTTCTAGTAAATACCGAAAAACCGGTATTTAAACTCGTGAATACCGGTATTACAAAAATGTACACATGGCTCAAAATACCGGTATTGCAATCCCTAGTCATGATGATGTATGGTCCGGAACTGTCCATGAACCACGGTCATCACATGTAGCCAGTCCGAAATCCCCAGTTATTGGGATAATACAACCGAAAAAAGTACTTAACCGTTAAAATTATTTGAATCATGAAGGGTGAGTCGAGGTCGGTTTTAAGACGGCGGCTCTTTTAGTGGCACTTCAGCACGAGTCCATTACACTAAATAAAATTAGATGTTCGTGGGCATCGAAGGCGCCTTTGCCCAGTAGTCCATTATTTAGTATCAGGTATATATTAGTATATTATTAAATATCAGGTTTTTAAAGTTATTTCATTTTAAATTTTATTTGAGGGGAAATTTATATATATATATATATATATATATATATATATATATATATATATATATATAAAAAGCTGCAGTGTATTTGCCTGTTACCTGTTCTTGTTTTAAAATAAATCCTTTTTGATAATAGAATTGTCCTTTAGATTAAAATAGATTTATATTCTATCAAACAGTTGCATTTGATTTTTCTATCATAAATTACTTTTTAAATAAATTCCGAATTGCATTATGCATATCCTTTACAATGGATGGTACATGATTCTATGTGTGTGCGACTTTCATTTCTCCTCCTTTTCTGGTTGGAGTGCCCAAAAAGCAAGAGGCAGTCAGAAATGTTTTTTGAAGTTTAAAAAAATTTATTCAGGACGGTTAAGATAAAGGGCAACGTATATTTAATCGTTTGAGAATGACAGCACTATCAAATTTCAACAATGAGTAACGAAAGATCAATTCAAAAGGAACACCGTAATTTTCAAGAAAATGGCAACACACTGTAATATTTTATACATTATTTGATCATTTCATTATTATATTATGTAAACCTTATTTTATTATCTATGTCTGTATACATGAAAAATAATGAAACAACACAATAATAATTCATTCTGTTTTAAATTTTCACTCAATAAATGTTTTTTTTTGTTTCCAAATCTGATATAAAGGTAAGTATTTTTATGTGCGACCCACGATACTATAATGTTTTTCCGAAGTGGCCCACAAGGTCATTTGGGTTGGACACCCCTGAATTAGTATGTAATATGAGAGCGGGTGGAATAAAATATAGAAGCTAAAAGTGAAAAGAATTAAAACACCCTCTTCTATTTTTTTGTAAAAAAAGGAAAATACCTACAATAGTTTTAGTTATATATATGACATTAAAACATTTTCTAAGAAAAAAGGAAGGAAGCATTCGCATGATTACAGGAAATTTGCAAATTTTTTTTGAAAAAAGATTCATGGCTTTGCTTACTTTGAAATTTAGAATGCACTGGCTAGTATACCCGTCCTTCGCATGGTGAATAGAAAAATTCAACAATACAGATTGAAGGATAAAGAAGTTTTTAATGAGTTAATTTTACGTGAATTGCAAATCAAACAAACAAACAAACAAAAAAGCTTTTTGCATATCTCAGCTGAACAAAAAAAAAAAAAAAAAAAAAACCATATATGTTAAATTTTAAGTCTGAAGGTCTAATAGCTGTGATAAAAAGATTTTTTTAACTCTCTTGTGGGTCGATTTTTGAAAACTCTGAACTGAATTCTGCTCAGCAAAAATAATACATTGCTACAAATTTTGTATAATGAACGCTTAAAATAGTGTAAATCATTTATATCTGGATGTGTTGTTGTCGTGTGTTTTTTATCTTTGGAACATATGAAATACAAGTGAAGAAGAACGGAAAGCATACAATACAACAGAATAATATACACAATCTGGATGTGTAATACGTTAATATTACTTTCTGTTGTATTTATTTTATGTTAAAATTGTAATATTTGTAAGCACAACGCCGTTCCTTTCATTATAATGGCGATTCAATAGAAACATAGCGAAATGTTGGTGATAGAGTCAAGTTGGCATCATTTTTGGCGATTGATTGAACGGTGAAAAGTTGATATGCTGTAGCACCATCTGGTGGGGGAGCTGCAACAAAGAGGATAGCACAAAAATCTTCGCCACAAAAAATACATATACATGCCAGTTTTCAAAGTGATTGGTTGAATGGTGTTGTAGTGAAGCGATTTCATACATACAAACATCCATTTATATATATATAGATTTTGTCAGCAAATTTAGAGATCATCTAAATCACCCGAAAAATTTATTTTATTATATTCTTCCATCATTCCAACATATTTTGTCAGTTAAAAAAATAAAATGAAGGCCAGTTAAGTTTTATCAGTTTATCTTGTCATGGAAATGTGACTTGATATAACCATTAAATCCTACTGCTTTTGAAGACTATTCTATACAAACAATCATAGCATTTTGTTTCTGTATAGGAAATACAGCCAGAGCAGAAAAAAAAAATTGTTTAGTTGATATGATTTTAAAAATTACAAAATAATACTCACAATCACTAACACACATTGAATAAGTAATTACTCAATATTTATATTTAAACCAATTATGCACTCATATCAACTCTGAAAATTTTATACATCACTTAATTTATACATTACCTCATAAATAAAAAATTACCATATCCGAAAATAATTATTTGGTTATGCCCCAATCATTAGAAATTATTGAATTGTATTTATAGAGAACCAAAAAATTATAACAGCATGAAACTTTTTAATAAAATTTTCCAAAGACTGAGAATATCTACTGTTCAAATAACGTAAGCAAAATAAAATATGATATATAATTACTTATTTTCCCAATTCACTGTGAATCAGAACTCATCAGCAATCTAGAAATTTAATATTAAAAATACAACTGTAGTAGAAAACCGTATATAACTGTAGCCCTTCCAACATAGCTAATCATTTACCAGATGTGTTTTGAACTTACTTAACATAATTTTTCTGATTGATTGGATAATACATAATTGACATATAAATATTTTGATACATTATTCCAATAATTTTTTTCATTCATTTGTCATTTTTATGAATTTATTATTCTCTTTCCAAATATTCCAGGTATTTAAGCATTTTAGCATCTTTAATGACAGTTAAAAAGATCTTTCTGAAATTGTTCTGATTTAATAAATAATTTTAAATATTTATATCGTATTTAGCTTCCTATATAATTACTAATTAAGCTTACTATATAATTACTAATTAGGCTTACTATATAATTACTAGAAACAGCAGCATTAAGCAAGAATCTTGATTTCTAAACATGAAGGACAAGTATTGGAAGCTATTTATACATTTAAAATATATAAGTAATTAAAAAACAAGTAATATAAAAAATTTTTAAGTCAATTCCTACTTAGATCAAGAAAGAAAATTTTTATTGAAGCGACTTTTTATTACATAGTTACAATTAGTATAAATATGTATATACATAGGACAGAATCACAACATTAAGTGGTAATTAATTTTTATTAATTACCATTAAAGTATCGTATTGTCATCCAAAACAATCGTGTCTATTAAATTTCAGTTCAACTGAATGCTTTAAAACATGAGGAAAAAAATCTTTTAAAGTTTTGACCGAAGTCGCTAAAAATGAAACCAACGTAACTGTATCTGTAATTTTTTAAATAATTACCATCAGTCAATTAATTTTAATTAAAGTATCATATTTTTACCCAAAACAATAGTGTATAGAAAATTTCAACTCAAATGAGCGCTTTAAAATATGAGAAAAAAACTTTTTCAAGTTTTGACCCAAGTCACCAAAAATGATGCCAACGTGGCTGTATTTGTAATTCTTTTTTTAATTAGTTTTAATCAATTAATTTTTATTAATTATAATTAAATTACTGTATTGTCATCCAAAATAATCATGTATATAAAATTTCAGCTCAGTTGAGCACTTTAAAATGTATTTTATTAACAATTGAAAATTCCACAAAGATAAATAAATATATAGAGAGTGTGAGCTAATAAAGTGGGAATTGAAAAAAACCCCTAAGCATTGAGGGCAAATTATATATGTAATTTTACATTTAAAAAACATTTTGTAATTGAACTATGGCAAATATCCAAAGAAAAGTAAAGTTACTTCTGATTTATTCATTTTTTTAAAAATATGTAGTACATACAGAGGCAGTGCATTTAAAAGGCAATAATTCCTATACATATGTGAATTATTCTAATGAATATAATTGCAACATAATTTGAATAGAAAAAAAGATTTTTGATACTGTAAAGTTTTAGATGGGAAGGAGAATTACAATCGAAACAGCCGAAAATAAAAAGTAAAGTAAATTAATATTTAAAAAATATCCTTTTGATTTCTTTACTAAACAAAAAAAATTTGATATAGAATGAAAAATGATATAATCCATTCATACAGTAACTCCATTTTTGGGTTCCAATTACCAGTAAGGTAAGGTGAATAAATTTTGCCAAAATGCAAGTACCATACTCTTTGAACTTCTTTAATATATAATTGCCGATTAATTTAAATTAATCATTCTTTGTAGTGTATATGCATTATAACATTATTTTTTTTAACATCCAGGAATAGACTGTATAAGCCCTGCGAGCAGTTCAATACAAACTAGACTTTGCAGAAAAATGTGTTGACAGGGAAGCAGAAACTGTCAGATATTCATAGCCTCTCCATTAAGACAAAGGAGTGCTTTTCACACCAATTAGGTGTATGTGTTTCAGCAGAAAAGATTTGTCTAGGACATTATTATATGAAGAATTTTTTATTACCATTTCTGCATGAATAAGTACAATTAAATTTTTTTTGGGGGTGTACAACTTAAATCTACTTAATTACTTATCTAATAAGAAAGATGTGTCATTGTACTTTTTAAATTAAATCTCAACCTAAAGGTAAATATAACATTTAACAGTAGAAGAGTTGACTTTTATATCAGGCAGAAAGAGATAGCCAGAAGTATTTAATAGGATAATAATAAGAGAATTGTTAATTTCTTTCATTTATGAGGCACTTTTTTGTTACATAAATTATAAAAAAGATTTAATTCTCTTATATCTCACAAATTAGTACTTTTTTTATAAAAGGAATATACATTACATACAAGACATGCACAATCAATAGAATAATCAAAAGTAATTGTCCACAGCATTTCTTTTAATTCTTGCTAAGGCTGTAATATACAGCGATATTCAAACTGCGGTCCACACGATTATTCTGCGTGGTCCGGTCATGGCTTGTTTCCCTAAAAAATTCAATTATTTAAGAATAATGCATTAAAAGTTCAGCAAGAAATTCTATCAATCAAGCTATCAAATATATCAATTTTGCAATCGATATTGTACTGGTATGAATTAAAAGATAGCTTTTTTTTCTTCTTGTAATTGTAGTGATTAATTATATTTTACAGCAAAAAATATCTAAAGAATATATGTTGTTTCAAGATGATTGGGATCTTGACTATTTCATAGAGAAAACCAAACTTGGATCAACATCTTGTTTGATTTGACGTGAAAATGTTTTATTTAAAAAATAAAATTTTTCTCGTCATTGTACCACTAAGTACAAATCTTTCAATGGCTCTTTTTCTTGAGGATCTCTTTTAAAAGGAGATAAATTGGCTTTCTTTAAAAATCCTTGCACCAGCAACAAAATATTTTGTCGGTAGTAACACCACAAAATCCAGAGGTAACAAAAGCATCCTATAAAATTTGCTTCAGTATATATATAGATAAACATGTAATATTGTTAAGAATAAATATATGAATTGATACAGAAAATGTTACCGATGTACTCTTTGATAAATTCAGTTATTTGTGTTGATATTTTTTGTAGTAAAATCAAAAAGTATTTGGATAAATTTGAAACAAAAAAGCACCAATGATCTTAAGGAAATCATACTGATTTTTCAGTTTGGAATTTAGTAAAAACTCTTTGCTACCTTCGTGTACTTGATGAATTAATATTTAAAATAAAAATAAGAGAGGCTTTGCCAAAAAAAAAAAAATCAAATAATCAAAGTACATGGCAATTTTGTTTTTATGACAGTAGAATGCAAAATAGGGGCTTGGAATCATGGATAAAAGGAAATCAAAATCATCCCATATATATATATATATAATTGGATAAAACATAAAACCTATTTTTTGTGAATTGAATTTAATACAGTTTTAAAACAAAATCCAAAATTATGAGTTTCAATCAATTTTCTCTATTTTAAAATGTCCTTAATCTTATATCATCCTCATGTTGTAGCTCGAGTGAAATAATAATCATATGTGCATGTGGCTCGGAGGAAAAGAAAGTTGAGAGACCTTGCTGTAATAAATCCAAGCATCATTAACTAAAAAGATTCACCTCATGGTGAAAAAAATTTTTTTTCAGAACTCCTTTGCTTAAATGTTTTTTTTATATGTCACATGCAGGCTTTATAGTAGATAAGAAACTGAAAAAGTAAAAATTCTCCCATTTTTATTTGAAACTAATATATCTAGGCTACAAAGCTAAAGGTTGCCGACAAATGTTGAACATGTTTATTTCTATTTGTTATAATAATAAAAAGCAGACATGACAACATGCTAAATTCTAGTTTGTATTGATTACTGATACTATAAGTGGCACTATTTTCAAATATTGTCAATCAGTTAATAATCGTTAGAGTGATTTTTAGAGCTATTTTCATTCTGTTGTACTAATAATTTAATGGTTATAAGAATCGTGAAGCCAAACAGGCAATATGTAGGAAAGTTACCATTTGGATTGAACCTTTAAATGCGTTTCAAATTTGATATTGTGGACTTTTAAATCAAACTGTACACTTGCAATTGGTTTGTTTTTAATATTTGGCTGTATGCATGTTATACCATTGCATGTTCTTTTGAAAAAAAGTTTTAAAAAAATGTCAGCTGTCAAAATTACACAATTAATATGACATTTTGTTTTTCTTCTAGTTTGAATGGGTGACATATTTCAATAAAAAGAGTTAAGTGGAATAAATTTTTGATGTATTTCAGTTTTCTGGAAAATCAAAAATTCTTTTGAGGTAGGCGAGTATCTTATTTATACAAAAAAAAAAAAATTTCAGCAAGGGCCTGTTTTGCTTGAAGAAAATCTTGCCATTTTTTGAGCATTTTGTGATACTTTTTCAAAATAAATATATAAAATATGCATTGTGATTTTATTCATTATGTCTCTCTTTATCAGGCTACTGCAATAAATACATTGATGTTTTCTTATATTTAATTTAGAAAATCAGGCTGTCAAGAGTTCACCAGTTGCTAATACTCTTAAACAGATAAAATAATTCAACCCCAATATAATTCAACATTTTATAATTGTATAAAGAATTTATTTTAATGGATAATATCAACAATGTTCATATTAAGACACAATTTGGAAAAGCAGTTGCCATCCTTATGGTCCCAGTAAATAAGTGCCTTCCATTTCATACATGAAAAGATGGTTGGATTCTATTTTGGTACCCACAACCCTAGGCAATAAAACTGCACCAAAAGGGCAAATATTGTTTCAGGCAACCCTATTAACTATATAGCAACAGGATTTTCACCACTCTTTTTTAATGTTTTTCACTGGCATCAGCTAGTCATTGGTCATTTAGTCAGCTGGCATCAGCTAGCCATTTGACTGGCATCTGCTACAGGCATCAGACAGCAGTTGAAACCTACTTGACATTAATGAAAAAAAAAAAACTATTAAATGAAAATACAAAAAAAAAATCACTATGTATATATATTATATCCAGGAAAGTCACAGAATTTTTCATAAAAATACTCTATATTTTTCAACTAAAAAGAGAGTTCCTACAATGAATGAAAAATTTCCTAAAACCAACAGTCATCAATAAAAAAGTAACAAATTACTAAAATAACACCCAATCTAAAAATGAATGTAATCAGTAAATACAAGATTTTCAAAAACTTAACAGTAAACTCTGAATCTTTTTATAGTTAATAGAATTAAATTATTAAACAGATTTACACCAATGTTCATTTTCATGAAATTTGATTTACAAAATGTTATTTGATACATATGTTACAATTAAAGTGTGAAATCCATTATTTCATAGAATAACTAGGTATTTCATGAAATAACTACACCAGTTAAAGTACATAAAATGATTAAATTTTTAGGTTTAACTAGATATTCTATAGAATAATGATTATTTGATCGTTAAAGTATGAAATAAGACACTCAAAAGTTCTTTGAACCGCTTCTAACTGTTTTAGATGTACTTTTCTAATTAGAAACTAGAGATGGCCGAATAAAACAATCGTACTCTGGATATCAATTCAGTACAGTGGCGGGGTTCGGACCCCCAAAGCCCTTGATTTTTTTCCTATTGATCATAATTCTAAGTATATAGTACGTAAAATTTAATTACTTGTTATTAATTAATGCTAATTATTTATTCAAAAATTAGTTTTTTACTGTGTTTTGTTCCCCAAAATCGACAAAATCAAAAGGAGCATGATACAAGAATGGTGAACTTTCGACCCTTGAAAAATTCCTGTGTGCGCTACTGATTCAGTGAGAATTAATTTCCATTGAAGAAGTTCCAAATATCGACACAACGCTTCGATCTGTTGCAACAGTTCAAAGTTGTGGCACTGGACAAGGATTTAAAATGTGCTTGTGTAAAAAAATGTGTAGTAGTGAAAAGTATGCTCGTTTAAAAAATAATAAACAGTGCAATCCAAAGTGTCATCTCAGCAATCCTCGCTCTAATAAATAATGAAAAGTAAAATAAAGGTATCTCATGAAATTTAAATTAATATATTCTCTTACAATTTTGTATTAAAATGTTTATACAATGTTTTTATGAAGCAACAGTTTTCCTTCCCAGTATGTATTTTTGTTGATAATATTTAAATACAATATATTTTTGCAACACACACATATTCTTTTTTCCCCTTTCTGTTTAATTAATGTGAGCAATAATAAATTATATCATTTGCTTTTCCTTATTATTTATGAATTATTCATCCACAAAAGGGATAAAATGTATCTTTTGAGAGATTTTAGCTATTTATGATCAATTAATTTATAAAATATCTTTGAAATTGTTTATTTTTCACTTTAATGGTCTATCCTTAGTTATTTTATATAATAACTAGGTAAAGTATGAAATTTTTTATCTATTATATACTTTAATTGACTTGTCTAGTTTTATTTTAAGAAATACCTATTTATTCTAAGAAATAACTGAATTACACACTTTAACAGTAACATATGACCATTTCTGATGTTTCATTTCAATAATCTTGAATGTGAAAAATATTTTGGTACAATTTTTAAAATTATAATCAGTTGATGCATCAAAAATGTTGATAAAATAACTTTGCTTGCAACTCTTAATTCATTCAAGATGATACATGGTTTTAAAATGATATAAATATCTTTTATTAATGCTTTTAAATGGAAAAAGAATTATTTTCTAGAGATTGCTAAAAGTAGACATCTTTGCTAATTAACATTCATTCTAAAAAGTTAAAATTTAGTTCTATAATTTCTCTGTTACACAATGAATATATATATATATATCTTTTATTTATTTAAGTTTCGATATATACATAATTGCAAACCATGATTAATGATTCTTAAAAAATATTCAATGATTTGAAAATAAAACTAAGTTTTTCCAACACATAGTTTTATTATAAGGATAAATAATAAATCAAACTCTTTTGATTATTACATAATGAAATGTGCATGTATCTCATTTCTTCTTGAAGCAAGCCTGGCATAGTATACGAGGCCGGCGATTGCCATCTGCTACTTCATGCTGCCACTGTGCTCCAGATGATTCAGGACCTGGCCTCACACAGCCACAAACAGCACAGCATCCACAGCGCCCACAGACCCATTTGCCCTGTGGTAGAGCTTTCAGACCAACACAGAAAGTGTGATAACCCCGATCACACACATCACAAAAGAGCATTTTGTCTTCATCATTTGGATCTCGGCACTGGGAACACACTTTGCAATCTGTACATTGCCATGGATATGTCTTCAACACATCCACTACACTGGCACTCAATTCCACACAAGAGGGATGAACACTGTTTTCACAATCAGCACAATGCACCAGCTCTCCTCCCTTTTTGCACACTTTACACACAGCATCTGGTTTAACCTTTGGTTTATCCTCAGATCCTGAGCTGCTGTCATCACGACTTGAGCTGCAGCAGGAGCCATCAGAACTTTCCTCTGAATCTGAAGGGCTTCCATCAGACCCTGCCTGGATGCTTGGGAGTTCCTTTAATGGTCCATAAAGCACTGTGTTGATTGGCAGGTACTTGAGCTCATCTGAGCTATATTCCTTGTAATAGTCTTGGAACTGTCCTGGTAAAAGAGCAACTGGATATTTCCCCTGCTTGCTCTTGATAATTGCTTTATTTGTCCGCCCAGGATAGAGAATAGTGTAAGTCTGTGTGTCCATGCATGTGCGTCTCTCTTCCCTGCGTTCTTGGTTGAGATGGGCATTATATTCTGCAGCTGATCGAACAGCCTTTTTAATTAAGTCCACAATCTTAGTCTTGTCTGTACTTGCAGTAACAACATACTCGCGATGTTTTTCACTGAGGCTCTGCTGTTGCTTTTCACGTAAGATAGTGATGTATTCCTTGTAGCGAGTAGGATAGTCTTTGCTCATTAGCTCCAAAACTTCTTCAGAACGTAAAGCAGTCAGTCCTAAGTCACACTGCATTTCACTAACCACACCTCGATCTTTGAGAAATTGCTTTTCGTCCATATCAACTGTCCTTCTGGTGAGATCAGGATATTTCCTTTTAAAAGATTTCACATTTAAGTAATCACAAATCTGTTCCTGCAGGATGAAGAACTCACCATTATCCTGAGGCCACATGTATTCGAAGAGGTTTTCGGGTGGAAATGTTGATGTTTGTTCTTGTTTGCTTTCCTCGTCGTCGGAGCACTGACGCTTCAAGGAACTCTTCTGACTATTGTTGCTATTCTGTGAATCCTCGTCTAAAGCAGTTTCTTTGAAAGGTGTCTGTAATTTAGGTGGCTCCACACTCCATGAACTACGCGTATCTTCCTCGAACAATGCGCTTTTAGGAGTTCCAAGTCCCATCATGTTCAATTTCTGTCGGCTGATTTCATCGAAAGATTGATCGTCTGACTGTTGATCAAGAGTCCTGGGAGTAGTCGCTGATTGAAAGGAATTTAACGAATCTCCTGTTTCAGAAGTGCCAGAAAAAGAAGTAGGAATCCAATTCGATGAATCTGCGGACGGTTCCATTCTTTTTGTATGTAATTATTGTCACATAATACTAGAGAAAATTACCGGTTCTAATCTTCGACAACGAAGTACACAACACCGCGCCAATTAAGTAAATAAGAAAAAAAGGAACCGCTTAGTGCGGATATGTAATGCTTAGTTCTACAGATGGCAACACAAATTACAATGACATCTATGATTGGGTTACTATGTTTAGCTACTTTCGAAATAATTACAATAAATAAATCAATAAGTACAACCAATAGCATAATCCTGATATGTTTTGTTGAACAACACAAAACCGTTCCTTGATTGTTTATAACTTGACTATTGAACAATTTCAATTTATTTTTTTAATATGTATTTTAATAAATTTGTATTGCAAAATGTATGAGTTTCTACATATTCATTCGAAACATGGTATGTTTAAGAAATAAAAATTAAACTTTAGTTAATTTTGAAAAAAATTAATTGAAACTGCAATGTAAACGTCAAACTTCTAAGGAGATTATAATATTTAAATTGATATATTTTGTATTATATTTGAGACTTTTAGTAAATTTGATTAATCCTAATCGTATAAGTTTTTAGGAAAAAGTCTACAAATTCTTTTAAACTTTTGCAGCTGAAATCAAAGCATATATTTGACTTCGTTGCCACCAAAGATCGAGCATTAATTCCGCACTTAGCGGTTCCTTATTACTAAATGCACATGAGTATGCAAGGGTGGGGGGTATGGGGTTGACACCAAGAGATTTTTAATGTTTCGCCTAAAGATTTCATTTCGGCGCTTTCAACTACTTGTTTTTTAAATTTCAAGCCACCCCATAAAAGTAGTCTGTGTACGCAAATGGTATTAAAAAATATTAAGAATTGGTAGTCCTCAGCTTTTGTTTACTAGCCATTGAAACGGTGATTCGAAAAGTTTGGAATAATTCAATAAATTGGCATTAACCCTCCAAGCGGTTAGCACGGAAAATTCCGTCATTGTAAAGATGCTTCAAAAATGCACTGCACGGGTTTTTTTGCCTTCAAGTAACATTTTCAAAAGCGGATTAGCAGTACTTTTCTGAAATCCTTTCCCCCTTTTAAAGGTTTATCATCTTGAAAGATAATTAGGGACGGTGTAAGCAACACAGCAGGACACTAATAGGAAGTTTTATGGCTCGCAGGGAGCCCCGTGTTTTGACCCTGGAGCAATCGTACGAAATCAGGGAAAAATTTCTTTAGACCCCAGGAAGTGTTTGTTTGTTAGCTTGTATTTTAAAAGTTTTGAAAAGTCCCAACGCATAAGTAAAATATGTTACAATTCCCTTTTGGTTTCATATTAATTTGAAACTGTAACAAGTTAGGGCGTGTCAGGGCAATCTGCTATTTTATATAGTTAAGTAATGGTTTGCTAGAGCAGCGGTGCCGTTCTTTGGCGGTCGTAACATCACGATGGATGACGTCACAGAAAAGACGGCTGTCTGTTAACGTTGATCGAGTGGTTTCCTAGGATAGCGGTCTGCTGTCCGTAGCTGTAAACAATCTTAAAGTGGATGATTTGGATGTAGCGAACATTTCTTTTTTATATTTTACCTATATATTGAACATATTTTTTTTATATATTGTACCTATATATTGAACATATTTTTTTTATACGAGTATATTGTACCTATATAATTGAACATATTTTTTAAATATTTTATACACATTTTTTATATAGTAGAACCTGTTTTTGTGCAGTCCTTTTCTAAGCGGTATACGAATTCAACACCTTTGCCACCACTGTAATGTGTGTGTGTGTTTTCGATGATTTCACATAAGAGTATGTACACATCAAGATGCATTGTTCATTTTTTATGAACTTTCTCCTGATTGCACGTTCAATTGCTTTCTAGATGATAGATTTGAATTTCAAAAAGAGCTTTAATCATGCATATCTGGTAATCGTGAAGTTTGCAAAAACTTATCACTTAAAGGTGTCGAAAAATAAATCGATTGAAATTGTATCTTCAAGTGACGAAAGCAATTTTTAACTAATTACTGTGTTGTACATACTTTACATATATTGTTATTTTATTATATCAATAAATGAAATCAAAAAGAATTTTGATTATTTGTTGCATTAGTTCATTGAAATTAAAGAATTACAAATAACCATATATTATATCTAAGTAATTCCAAGGATTAATTTTCATAAAATTCTTTTCTCAAAAGTAAACATTTGGAAAAGTTTAAAAGAATCTGTAAAATTCCCAAAACTTCTAGTCAAATCCCACATATAACACATTATACAATACCAATATTTTTGTATTGAATTGGGTAAACAGTTAACTGACTTCAAATGCTTTTATAATACAAAAAAGACAATATGCTCCAAAGAAGTGTTGCATATAGTTGTAAAGAAAATACAATCATGACATGATTTAATAGTTTTATTCATATATTTCTTTTTTTCACAGTTTAAATTTTTACAGATTAAAAAATTAATTTAAACACTGAACAACAAAAAAATACAAATGAAAAAAATACAATTTTGATAAGTGAATTATAAGTTAAGTTATAAGTTACTTCCTTTATTTACATTAAAATAAGAGAATTTAATTTAAACACTGAACAACAAAAAAAATGAAAAAAATACAATTTTGATAAATGAATTATAAGTTAAGTTATAAGTTATACTTCCTTTATTTACATTAAAATAAGAGAATTTAATTTAAACACTGAACAACAACAAAAAAAAATGAAAAAATATGCAATTTTGATATTTGCAACTTAGACAAATATTCCGAAACATTGGCTTCATCCTCTTCAGGGATCCAGAAAATATTGGAACTCATTTTTTTTTTTTGCCACCGCTATCGAGAAAAAAACGTTCAACAAACTGTTGCTGCCGCTATGACGATCGTAACGACCTGCAACTTCACATTCCGTTCCCATCCACCGCTCTCTAGGAAACCACGCCTATCTATTTACACAGGCGACGTTTTAGTGACGTCATCCACCGTAATGTTACGGACGTTAAAGAACGGCACCGTTGCTCTAGGAAACCATAGCTTTAGACAAATTATCTTTTTAAAGTATATTCCTTCGCTTCATTTTTCTTATCTTAATCAATGCTTTCAGTTTTTGAAACATGATTATTTCATTATAAGATGCCCCCAAAAAAAAATTAATAAAACACCAAAAACTTTAAAATTTGAAATCTTTTCAGCTTTCCAACCACTAAAAATGAATAAATTTAAACTTCATGAAATAATTTGAAACATTTTCTTACACTTTGATAAAAGTAATAACGAAAGAAAAAACTAATTAAGATCTATTAGTTTTTTTAAGATTTCAAAGCCCAAGTGTTCAGGGAAGTTTACGTACAGTGCCTAGTTATATATTGTTAAAATACACCGAATTATATTTGAATTTTAAGTGCTTGAATTTCAGTTTACATCAAAGACAACGAGAATGAGGATTTCCAACCTTTTTTTTTATAATTTGAATGTTTGAATAAATGGTAATCAAAAATATACGAAACATTTACAGTAGACATTTATGCATATAAATAAACATAAAAATCAATTTTAAATTCGAGCTATTCAAAAACATTCCAATTATTCTTCAAAAATATCTATTTATGCAAAATACTTCAACATTTATCTTTTTTTAAGGGCTAACTGAATAAGTAATTAAAATCTGGATATTTTTTGAAATCTCGACCGTATAAAGCTAGAAATTTTATGTTAAAAATTCCATTTGAAATTTTGAAAAAAAAATCTATCGCGCAGTTAAAAACTATTTAAAAATAAGTTCTAGCAACTCTGAGTATAATATAAATTTCAAATTTTATTATATAGCTTTTTTGGTATTTTTTAATATATTTCGAAGATTTCATACAATTCAGTTGAAAACTGCATGCGAAGAGCAAAAAATATACTAAAAAAATCGACGAATATACAATAAAGTTTTACATAGAAGCAAAACTGAGAAGCTAAAGCGTAGGAATGAAAAATTTTGAGTATATCTGAAGTAGTTTTCGAAATATTTATTTTAAAGTTCACAAAATTTGTGTGCGTTATGTTATACTTAATACTAATTAAATGGTTAAAATAATATGTTAATAATAGTCATATAATCGTTTGATGACACATTCATATACTAATAAAAATTATAATGGTCACTGATGCGAATATCAAGAATTTTATGTAATTTTAAATTCAGACATTAAGATATTAATGTAGAAAATATAAAACGACCACCTAAAATACATGAAAAATGCAGTCTGCTATAAAATGATCTTGACAAACAAAATACGGCATTTTCACTTACTATGGCAGAGCCGGCTTAGTCAGGGGCGATCTGGAAAAACAGAGGGGGAACCGCGGTTTTGATGGATGCCGCTCTAGCTTTTAAATCTCTCAGGAGAAAAAATATATAAATTACAAATGCAAAAACTAAGTCTTGTAATTTTCCATACATTTTTATAGCAACGAATTGTGGAATTGGCTCCCAATACTTTGTTGTGTTTGACAATATCTAAGGTAACCAACCATACTTTAGATAGATTTGCACTACTTTTTCGTAACTTTATTCCTTTTAAAATTAATTCGTGCAGCCAAAATACACTTTTTGCACTCTTAAAAATTTATGTAATCTATAACAGTTAATTTTAATTTATGCAACTTGTGAAATGTGCATAATTAACCATTTCCGTCTAAACAGTTTACATGAAAAAAAAAAAGTTTGGACTCCCTCATTCATTAGGGAATTATATAAGATTTTAACATTAAGTTTTATTTTTCACCGAATAGGGTCGAGTGGAAGTGTATCGTGCTTCCACGCCACAGGTCTTGGATTCTATTAATGGGCTGGGCAAGGTCGACTCTGCCTTTCTTCCCCGCTACATTGGGTCGATAAATGAGTACCAAGCTTGCTTGGGGTCTTAAACACTGAAGGTCTCTCTTCAGACAGACCACCAAATCAGGACATCTGTTCCATGCACCTCAGCACCCAATGGTCACGTATATTGGGATTGGCATAGTAGTTCCTGGCCCTCTTGGATTGTTGTGCCACTGAGTTCGAGTTTTAAGTTTGAGGATTGCCTCACTTTGGGGATACCCCTTAGATAAACATGTATTTTCACTCATTTGCAATTAAACATTTTTCTTTCAATTACGTTTATTTCAGAAGGAAGTTTGATTTTTCAAATGTATTTGCTTAATAACATCTATATTTCTGTATTATATATATTAAAATTTTGATCAATCCAAAATTATATGTTTTTTGCCCCTCTAAAAGCTTTTAGGATTTTAGAACTGATCTTAGAATCCATATACATTTTATAGTAGTATATTTAAAAATGATAAAGACATTTTTACGACTGTGTGAGCTTTTATGCCTTGTTTATAAATATGAAAAATTGTATTCAGCTACAGTTTTTAAAATGTACTGAAAAAAGTGGAGGAATAGGATATTTACATATTATGAATATTTTTGACTGCAGTAAGATATATTTATATATCAGTTTCTTTACAATTTGAATAGATGTTGTAAGCCATTTTGCGAATAGTTTGATTTTGAATATAAACCCATAGGCTGTTTAATATTGTAAAGTGTTTTATTTTGATACCAGCACACATTAAAATAAGGCTCATTTGCAGTTATATGATCAGCTTTAGTGATATTTAAATTTTAAAAAATAGTCTACACGTACGAAAACATTCTTTCAAAACCACACACCACATCTCTCTAATACTATGTCTTCCATACAGCAGGAAATATTTGTGTATACTCAAAAAATTTAATACAGTATACATTTCAAAATGTTAAAATTGTTTTTAAAATTTGGTATGGATACATTGTGGAACTGTCGGTTAACTTCACTCAACAAAATTGTTTTAAGTGTACTGTTTTGAAAGACAAAATTAATTAGGGAGAACTTTTCTCACAATAGAATTTGTAATGACTGAATTGTGTGAAAATGTAGTTATCGATGTGTGACATTTTTCCTTGTAATAAAAGAAACAGAAAGATAAGAAATTAAACTTGAGTAGAATATGGTTAGAAGTACTGTCATGCGCATTTGAAGAAGTATATCCCCCATTTAAATTAAAAATTATTGACTGAATGTGTGTTATGTCCATCACAAATGCCGATGTAGAAAAGAAATTTTTATTTAATACAAGAAGTTTGAAAAGGAGAACACTAGGAATGAAAATTTAGATTTTTTCCGAAAAATATTCAGTTAACATAAAAATATCATTTATATGATTTTAATTAAAGTAAATTAAAAGTATTGAAATCTTTTTTATGTTATTTTAAATTAAAAATATAATTGAATAGAGAAAGATCGGTTTTATTTCATAAATATAATCATCGTATGTATATCACCGTATGCACCATTTATTGCCTTATTGCTTAAAAAAAGAGATAGGGCCTTCGCTCCTTTTACCTCATTACTTTTGTAAAAAACAGGAAAGTGAGCGCGTTTTCTTACTCTCATATTCAAAAATGAATACAGGATGCTTTTTTCTGGTTCAAATCGCAATACCAATATATATATATATATATATATATATATATATATATATATATATATATATATATATAATTTTTAAAAAATGACAGAAAAATAAATTTTGTTTGAAGAAAATATAATTATTTTCAACTTCTAACACACACTATTTATTTTCTTTTTTCCACCCTTCATTTTGTTTTAATTTTACTGTGACTAAACATATAGGGGAAACGACCCAGTTGCACTACAACTTTCAAATAAGATTGCCCAAGGCAACTTAACAGCTAGCTGTAAACGATTGATCTCTTGGTTCTTACTTTACAAAGGGACCGAACTGAGTCATAAATTTGTCCCGGTTCGACCTCCCAAGTTTTAAAAGGGGGAAAGGAAAGAAATCTGTTGCATTTTTAAAGCGAATGGCAAAATAAGAGTAAACGCTTTCGGAATAACTTTTCAGGAGGAAGCTAACCACCCAGAGGGTTAAAAGTACATGGGTAAAACATCAGAAAATCTTATTAGCTTGAATAGAACGAATGGTTCATTTGCTGTACCGTGTCGTAACAGTGTCGTAACGTACATCCCCGCATTGTGCGGGGAAGGGAAGGTTCTAGGTAGCCCCTAAATCTCACTGTCACCAAGGACCTTTTCTTTGTAAAATCCAACTTGGGGGCCCCAAATGTTCCCCGTTACGCTACTGCCTTAGAATACATTTGTAATGCTAAACGCATAAATAATCTGGTGCAATCAATCAATCACTGCTCGAGTTAGTTGAATAATAAATGTTCACCAAAAAAGTGGGAAGTCGTTAAATAAAGACCACTTTTTTAGAAGAGGAGAGGGGAAGGAAACAGGGGATGACTGTCTGCAGGGTTACAGAGCTTAGCAAATTTCTCGCCAATATCGGCGCTTGCTTTGAATACGATGCCAATCATTCATTTTCGCATTAGACGTGGACCTGTTCACACGGTGAAAGCTGTATTCTCATCGAAAGCATAAAAAAATATATAACCATCTTTCGAAATAGCAAGTTTAAATACATGGAACAAATTTATTTTAAATGAAATTAAATAATTTATTTCTTCATTATTTTTTGAATAAAAAGTTGAATTATGTAATTGCGATGATAAGTAATACGAGCAGAAAGCGCTTACATTATTGTTTGATTGTTTTTTGAAGCTCCGGGTTTTTAACGAAACGATACTGGATTAATTTAGATAATACAATTACTCATGGCACGGAAATTCAAAAAAGAAGCAGCTCCTCTGTTGTACATTTTGTAGATGTTACGAATAAGTATTTTAAATATAACCAATAAGTGATTTAGTCGGGTCTTTTACAAATGTTATTACTATAAATCGAAAGGGTAAGTTTTTTGATACAGAATAAAAAGCGTTTACTAAAGTGATTTGAAAAGCTTATTTTCGTATTTAGTTTTCTATTCTACAAAATATAATGTTTATTTATAATTTTAGATAGCTTGCGCACTGAATATTCATTGATTGATTTTTATTAAATCTGTTATTTGTTTCGCTCATTCTGTGGGTCATCAAATTACATTTTAATCATTACGTAATCGTAAGTAATTGTTTTACTAATAACAATTCAATATGTATATATATTCATAATGATACAAGTCGAATGACGGATTGACCGGAAGTTATGGTTTTCACTCTGGCAATGAATCGAGTTTCTCTGATATTTTTGTTTAATATAAACGAAAAATTTTTAAAAGCTTAATATTTTATCACTTTATAACAAACTCTCCCTCTGTAAAAATAAAAAAGAAGACTTCCAAAATTAACTAGAAACAATTTTTTTCTCATAGTTGAAAGCTAGATCAGATTATAAATTAAACTCATTTTCAAACGGAAATTAGTATATATCCTTCCATAGTATAATCATATATCTACACATATAATGTATAAACTCGACTCAATTTGATACTAAATTTATGCCAAATAAAATAATGAAAAAGTGGATTTCAATTACATGTTACTGCTTAATGTAATTATTCATATATAAATACATATATGTGAAAGCAATTCTTTTTTTGTACCTAATGAAATTCGAGTTCGAACAAGACAAAAATTGAATTACATACTGCCTGTGTGTTATAGTTTTTAATGAAATGGTATGAAACGCCTAAATTCTCTCTATATGCTATGCTTAATTTACACGCAATAAGTTTTCTTATAAAGAGAAAGTTAAAAATTCACAAATTTAAAATGCAAGAATTCTCGTTCTGTAAGAAACCTTAGGATACTCTCTTATGGTTTCCTCTTCTAAAATAACTATATTAAACGCCGAATTAAAAATAAATTCCCTTATTTAAATGCCTATAAAAGGAACGAAAAGGTTTATTGAAATATTTTTTACCTTAGCAATGATAGAAACCACTATTTCCCACAATTGTTTCTTTACAGTAAATTATTTTAAGTACAAGGGATGCATTTCTCTACTATATGTTAAAAATCATACGGCCAATTATTTACAAATTACTGAAAAAGAGCACTTCTAAGTTTATATTAATTTAAGTATACAAAGCATGTTTTAATTTTTATTAAGAAAAAGTGATTAGAATTTTTACGAGATTTTCTGGCCGTAATTTTATACCCTTGCTAATTTTAAATAATTTAAATAGAGTTGATCCATAGAAATGTATCTAATTATAAAAATAAAATTTTATTTCTAAGAATGTCCCTAAAATTTTAAGACACGTTTACCTATATAATGGACATCATACTTAAATTCCTGTTTAATTTAATTATTGAGTTTCAACCCTCCTCCCAAACTTTTTAGACATTCATAAAAGCGTGATGCTTACTGATTAGTGTGTGGGGGGGGAGTAAGGATGATAATCTTATTTTTTCTGCTTCTTAAATCTTCAAAACATGAACTTTGAAAATAGTTTATTTATTCAACCATATAATAGTATTACTTCTATTTGTTATTCTTCCGTGTTCTTTTTGATAAATTCTGAAGTGGGAAAAAAATTACTTTTGAGTCAAAGATAATATTCACAGTTCTCTTGTGTAAATCAATTACTTTTCATTTAATGTTAAATACAGTAAATTGTGCCAATCCTAGTTCATGACGTATAAAAATTTAATCAATCAAAGTGTGTGAGATTATGGTGAAGCATTGGATATCGCAAAAGGGGTGATGACACAAATAATTTTTATCAAATTGCAACTGTAGCATTTTTTGCTGAAATAAAAGGCCATTTGATTTCATAAATAATTGCATTACACACACACACACATATATATATATATATATAAACTTTTTAAAGAAGCGTGTAAATAACCAAATATCATACAAAAAGAGGGTAACCTAAATGAAATTGGGACTTGTAAAACACATGACTTTTAACAAATTTGGTAAATTCAATGCAAAAACTGCATTATTTTTTTTAAAACACATTTAATACAACTGATCACATACACAGGTATTTTAGTTATTTGTTAAATAGTTTTGAAATGAGACAATCTAAAACATAGTTTAAAATTAGGATATAATACATTGTTGACTAATTGTGATATTGGTTGCTAAATAACACGGAAACATTAGAATTTGTGGTGCCTCGATTTCAATAGTACTGTTTCGCTTTGCTTCTTTCCCACTCAGTTCGTCATGATCGAAAACGAGTACAAACATCTCTCTCCCTCACTGGAAGTGAAGGCATTCCTGTTCCTGCTCTTCCCTCCCCTCTCCAGATGGTGGCTCTCCTTTCCCCCGCCTGTGGGGGCAATTAACCGCGGCTCTTTTACAGAGCTGCACTTATATTTTTCTCTCTTTTCAGATAATTTCCTTGCTCAAACGTGAATGGGATTTTAAGCGCTATTTTTTAAAAACTAGCTTATTTTTATATACATAAGGAACTGAGGAAAAATATTTGAAATTATAGTATGATCATGGAATGTACATTAAGTTTTCAATAAACAACAAGTTTTATTATTAACTGTAGTAATAAATTTTTATTGGAGGGGTGGGTGAGTTTGTACGCAATTAATGATTTCTAATATGCAATAACGCCTGCTTTTTTGCATGGATTATTTCAAATGCGAAAGTTATTTCTTGGCATTAAGTCATCTTAATACAACCTAATTGGAAAACAAAAGAGAGGCTGACATTGAGTGTCAGGCTTTTAAAAATTAATATTTGTTTAAAGATGCGAAAATTTCTTTATATGACAAAAAAAAAAAAAAAAAAAAATTATAACTGATAATAAACACTTTACATATTCTTAAAATTTTAAAGACTGTGTTAACATTTACCACTTTGTAATAGAAAAAGGTAATATTGAGAGAAATTTTTTTATATAAGTATTAACATTGATTTTTTGATGCTATAAAATGTAGTCAAAACTTTATAAATTTTATAGATGACATACAGATTTTGAACAAAACGTTAGTTTTCAAACTCGTTGAATCTCACTCAAAGTAAAACATTTTAAAGATGTTAAATGTTGATAAAAAGTATAAGCTGATCACACATACACACAGAAAATATATTATTTTAGGAACAATATTGAAGCTGAGTAGTAGTGCATCACGCTTCCACACCACAGGTGTGAGTTTCAAACCCGGGCTGGGCATGGTTGACTCAGCCTTTCGTCCTTTCTGTGGGTCGATAAATAAGTGCCATGCTTGCTTGGGAACTAAACACTGGGAGTTTCGCGTCATATTGACCACATGACCGAATGACCGAAGCATCTGCTCACGCAACTCAGCGCCCAAGGTCACGTATACTGAGATGGGCACATCAGATCTTGGCTCTCATGGGCTGTTGCGCTACTGAGTTAAGGAATAATATTTGATTGCAAAATATAAATCATCAAATCAGAAAAAGCAGTTGATAAATTATTAGCTTTACATAGAGATATTCTAAAATCGTTTATAGAATTGCAAATCGATGAAAATCTCAATAACCGGAGAGAGAGAGAGAGAGTGACAAGTAATGTCGCTTTGTTCAGCTACACGAGGACTTTTGGTGACGGAACTAGTAATTTTGAACCATAATTAAGTGACGAGGACGACACCTGAGCTGGCACCCCTGTCTTAACTTCCACACCACACCAATGAGAAGACGTTTCAGCCTCAATAGATTTAACGTGTATCAATACTTCTACATGACGGCTAATAACTAGATGATAAATATCGAATATTCTTTTACTTTTGGAATCTATTTCCAACTATAATCACATTTAGTTTCTATACCGGTTGAGAAAACTCTCAACCGAATTTTCAATAAATATAGTTCCATCTTTACAATTAGATTCAGTAATTAATTTTTTCATAATTACACGATAAATCTTTTTTTTTAAATATTTTCTGACTCAAATACAAAATTATTCATTATGTAAGAAATTTTTTTTTTCAAAAATGTAATAGTCTTTGAGTATTTTGTACTATACATTTCTTTAACCAGCCTATCCATTTAAATTCTAAAAAAATTGGTGTAATTGGGTAAAAAAAAAGAAGCACTTATTTCATTTTAATTAAAGGTACAATAAACTTAGATAAAATTAATTAAATTTTGTTAAGTAAAACTTATTTATATTTTGATTTTCAGTAAATGCATTAAAATATGTAAATTATTATAAATTCATTTTTCATTCTATTAAATGCAGGAATTTGTTACACAAACTTGATTTACGTAGATGTCAAAAATAATGTAATTTTTAATTAATTATAATAACGTATAATCAATAATATAAAATAAAAGAAAATGGAGAATGTGTGCTTGCTTTATGTCATAATGTAAAATTTAGATTTTCTTAGATCGTTAAAGAATTATTCTAAAATAGTTTAAAACTTTGAAGCTCTATCTTTTTTTAAATGAAAATATCTACTTTGAGACACTTGCATACGGCTTTTTTCAATCAAGAAGAAAATTACGTGAAATATGTGTTTTGTTTAAAAGTTGTTGTATGTATTTGCAACATATGTATTCCAATGGACATCGTCAAAAATCAACTATGATTCTTAGGAAACTGCACTGTTAATGATTTTATAATTGTTTTTTTCTTTTAGAATATATTTGCAGAATACATAGTACTCTTAATCCATTCTGTTTTGATATATTAGAATTCATAATACTTAACGAATCCTTAGAATAAGTCTAAATTTTATTTACAAGTATATTTCAAAAATTAAAATTACATTTTCCTTTGATCTAATTCTCCCTATATATACTGAAAATTATGATAAAACATTTACTGTGGCAAATAAATGAGATGAACAGCAGGTAGGTGTGTTTCGCATTATTCTATAAAATGTGAATATTCTAAGGCTATAAATGTTGGCACATGTTAAATAGTGCTACATTGTAGTCCCTTCATGTTTTTTTATTGAAAAATAATCACGATTAGGGGTTCCATCATGTAACAGAGCTGATACGCATTAAGTCAAAATCCTTACAATGTCACGGTGTGGAAATTAGAAGTGGGGGCTCTAGCTCGGCTATCGTTCTCGTTACTTGATCGTCATTTAAATTACGAGGTCCGTCTTACTACTTTGTTCCTAATGGAACTCGTAAATAAAATATTAATAACTAGCTGGTATACCCGTTCTTCGCACGGGTGAACTGAAAAATTAAACAACACAGATTGAAGGAAAAAGAAGTTTTTAAGGAGTTAATTTTATGTGAATTGCAAATTAAACAAAAAAAGCTTTTTGCATATCTCAGCTAAACCAAAAAAAAAAAAAAAAAAAAAAACACCTTTATTAAATTTTAAGTATGTAGACCTAATAGCTGATAAAAGGGATTTTTTTTTTATTTATAATTCCTCGTAACACTCTTGAGGGTCAACTTTTCAAAATACCTCCCTAAGCTGATCTCTGCTCAGCAAAAGTAACATGTTAAAAGTTTTGCATTATGAACGCTTAAAGTAGTGTAAATAATTTATATCTGAAAGTGTAATACATTAATATTACTTTCTGTTGTATTTATTTTATTTTAAAATTGTAATATTCGCAAACAACGCCGTTTCTTATATTATGAGGGCGATTCAATGAAAAACATAGCGAAATGTTAACAATAGAGTCAAGTTGGCAAATGCCTAGCTACTTTCGTAGCTCGAGCTTTATTAGAGCTTTGTAAGACCCGCCGTGTAGGGGAGAAATGCACTTTAATACTTTATCCAACCCCATTATGATTTACTGCAGTTTTTCTCATACAATATTTTTTTTGGATCACTACATTTACAAATAAAGGGATATACATAAAAAAAATACTCCACTTTGGAAAATTTAATCCGTTAGAGCTAATAAATTAATTAAAAATATTCCACTGTAAAATTAATTATACACACCGTTCACTTAAAATAAGTAGTCAAATCATTTTCCCAGGTCTTCACTAAAAGAACAAAAACATAAGACTTAAATTTTGACATAAACTATTTTTTCGGGACAAAAATAATAATCTTTGAAATCCTCTGAAAACGCCGTCAGCTGAAGACGCAGTATGTGCTACAAAACTAATCGGCTTCCCCGCTAAAAAACTCATCATTGAACCAATGCTGCCATATATATCTTGGAAGAGTGAATTTCAAAGAATATTCCTGCTAAGTATTGGTGGAATATTCCTTCTAAGTTGGTGTGGTGTGGTAGTTAGGAGAAGGGGGTGCCAGCTCAGGTGTCGTCCACGTCACTTGACCATGGTTCTTCAAAATTACGCGATACGTTGCCAAAAGCCCTCGTGTAGCTGAACAGTGCGATGTTAATATTCACTCACTCACACACTCCAAAAAATACAGTACAGTAGTTATAATTAGTTTTATACTTAAAAACGCAATATCTGCCTACTCAATTAAAATTATAGCGTTATAATTAACTACTAACCACAAACAAATTTTGAAAATTTGTCCAAATGATGCAGTGTGAAAGAGAAAGTTTATTTAATTTAAGTACCAGAACCGATAAAAGCATTTATTTTGAAAAAAGATCAATTTCTTATTACTAAATGTGCATAATAAAATCATAAAAAAAAACATTAAAATAAAGAGAGATTTATATAGCAACCTCTCCCTTCAAAACTTATTTTTATTCTGAAATAAAAAAAACAGGCATTATTCTGATCACAGGAATTAATTAGAAGCGAGCCCCTTGCGTAGCCAAAACAAAAAGAATTTTTCACAAACAAAAGATAGATATATGCTGTGGTGGGCTTTTTTGTAGCGCAAGCCAGATTTTCTTGCAGATGCCAGAATTTTTTCCTACTTACTTGACAAATATCGTTATATTTTGGACACTTTTTACGAATTTTTATAAATTATAGCCTATGTGTTATTCTGATGTATAAGCTATATTACTGTAAAGCTTCATTAAAATCCATTCAGTTGTTTTAGCGTGAAAGACCCACAAACATCCTCACAAACTTTCACATTTATAATATATATTAAATTTATCAATTTACCTACGTGTTCCTAAAAATAAATTCTTTAAATACACATAAGAAATTTAAGATTATATTTTTTTCAACAGTAATAAATTGTTTTCATTTGTAAAAAAGAGGAAATGCTTTTGAATGTTAGAATACTTGATAGTAAAGTACAAACAATAAGCTGGTATCAAAGACAAAATATTATGACTACAAACATTTTTAATTTGCCAAGGAGCTTCATGTATCTAGGTAAACTTGTTTACATAAAAAGATTATATTATTATTCTTTGTACTAAATTGTTTCTTTTGCGAGTAATGACAAATTACTGGGCTTCTTAATTTTTTTCGACTTTTGTACAAAAAGAGTTATATTCTTAGCCTTTGGATAATCCTTACTTTTTATTTAAAATTTCAAAAGAATTGCATAATGCCTAAATTCTAAGATTACTGCTCTGATTTTTGTGCGATGATGAACTGATTTTGTGCGTAAGGTAGAGCCAAAACATTCCTAGGAAGACAACTCCGTCGATCAACATTCAAAACAACTACAAAAACATTTTCTTCTCAACGCACTGACTCCTTAATCGAGTTGCAAATAACTGTGACAACAATTTTTCTTTACTTTTTTCAAAACGAAGAAAGACTTTAGCTTCAAATATCACCCCCCCCACTCCTCTTCGTTTGAACAGGTCCTTAAAGTGACCGGGTAAGTAGAAGAGGGCCTTTTTGGAGGGTTTTGTCGGAATGGACAACCCCTCCCCCTGTACTTAGGGTGGAGCAGCCCACACTGACGTCACACCCCGTCAGGAATGTCCGACTAAAGGACACACGGGAAAATATGTAGACGGACGTTAGGGACGCTAAGCTTTAGACGTAGGAGAAAGACGTTCTCCTTTGCTTTTCAGTATAATCTAGATATTTCCTCTTGTTAAATAAAGCATTCATCCTCCTTAGGTTGTAGTCATTTTCCCATATTTTGGGGGCTCGACCTTTTTCTTGCATATTAAGGAAAATCTCCTCTAGACGAGAGAAAATTTTTAAGACACGTTAATATTTTTCTTCAGTGGACGCTACATTGCAAAAAGCGTAAAAACGTGTTGGTGTTGGAATTTCTTTTTCTTGGATTCATTAGTGCCTCAACTGGCTTTGGATTTATTGTACGGACTGCTCCCCAACCTCAGGTAGGCAAAATTTAACTAAACGTATTTTTTTTTGTTTATTTTGGCTTTAAAATTACTGTATTTAGTAGTTTTAACTCAGAGTGTGATAGGGAAATTTTGATTACAATCTTGCACCGTCTATAAATTTTCAAAGTGATTAATTTTGTATATTAAGATGTCCTGTAAAAATATTAAATTAGGCGATATTCCTATAATTGCTAATTCGTTGAAATGTGGTACAACTAGTGCTGTAAAAGCATTAAATTCTATATTAGGATTCACCGAATTTGACCGTTCTTAGCGAAATAAAATAAGAAATTTTTCTACATTCCCTAAAGAGTTTAGAGTTGAAGAACACAAAGAAAAAATTTTAACCTAATTCTCATAGCCTGATTTTATCTCAGTCGCTAATTTATTGCATTTAGACGTAGAAACAAATGAGCAAATTTTATGCAATAGTATATTTAAAGCTTTGACGAACTTAGATGAATTCCAACTAACATTAAATAATTCGGAGGCATCCTTTTCTGAAGGCGAAAACGTAGTTTCAAAAACCACGTTTCAAAAACGAATCACGTTAGACAGGAATTTTTCATCGGAAGGGACAGACCAGCACTCCCCTTTTCAACATCCGGTCAGTAGTTCTCCCCTACCCAGCGTTCAAGGTTATTCTTTCATGCCAGCACATCAAAACGTTTCATCTCTTTGTACACAAAATACTTTTCCTCCCTATTAAAACGATGCTTCCCTTACAGAGATGAATACCCAGTTTTGGACTTTATTGCGGGATATTTCGGCGACTAGTAGAAAATTTACCGGGGAAGATTTTTATTCTGTAAATAGTTTCTTTCGCGATATTGAAGAAAATTTTGATTTATTCCCAGCTATCAGTTCTTCTCAAAAATTAATTTTCGCGAAACGTCTAGTATGTGGAACTGCTAAATCATTTCTTTTTTCACAAAGAAATTTAAATACATACGAGTCATTCAAAAAAGCTATAATTGAAGAATTTTCGAATTCAGTCACTTCCATAGAAATTCACCGCGAATTAGAAAAAAGAAAAATGTATAAAACCGAGACTTTAATGCAATATTTTAATTCCATGCGTGAATTAGCAAATAGATGTGATTCAAAAATTGACGAAGCATCAATTATCCAGTACGTCATTAATGGAATTGATGGGCCGCGTTCAGATAAAATAATCCTCTATGGTGCAACCTCATTTTCCGAATTTAAGCAGAAATTACGTACCTATGAAACTGTCATTAAAAACATGGGAATACATAACTCTAATTCACCGAATTTTCGTCATTCATGTGAAAGCCGAGGACGCAAATTTAATCAACAAAGCTTCCAACGAAAACCCACAAGATTTAACGTTTCCGATGCAGCTAAAAATCCCCAACGTTATTTTAATTGTAATGATATAGGTCATCTATCAAAATCTTGTCCTAATCATTCACGTGGCCCCAGATGCCTCTCATGTAATCTTTATGGTCACAAATCATTTGAATGCCGACGAGCTAATTTAAATAACACTTCTACACCCCCTTCTGGTGTAAATGCTGTGTATGAATTGCCTTCTCCTATTAATATGTGTAAAGACGTAACAATTTTTGGGCGTAAACTTAACGGGTTAGTAGACACAGGCAGCAATTTAACACTATTAAGAAATTCTACTTACATAAATATAGATGCACCGCCACTGAAACAAACCAACACATTATTAACAGGTTTTGGTTTTTCGCGAATTAATGTGATAGGAACTTTTGATTCTGAAATTACTATCGATGATCAAATTTTTCCTGTTACTATTTCTGTTGTACCAAATTATTGTACAAATTATGACCTTATAATCGGCTGTGACGTAATTAAACAAGCACATCTAAATACATCGCCTACAGGCGTAAAATTTGCACAAATTTTAAGGCCTTCTGATAATGCAAATGAAAATTTTATTATGACGATTTCTAACGGTTTACCCACATTTGATATCGGTCCAAATGTTTCTCAACATAATCGAGCTGAAGTCGAACAACTGCTATCGACATACACGCCTAAAAAAACAAAAACTGTAAACATTGAGCTTGATATCGCTCTCACCGACGACGAACCGATATTTCATAAGCCCCGACGTTTGCCATTTGCTGAACGAGATATAGTGGACGCTCAAGTTGATGAATGGGTTAAAAATGGAATTGTTGAGCCGTGTTCATCCCCTTACGCTAGTCAAATTGTGGTACTAAAGAAAAAAGACGGGAAATCAAGAGTTTGCATTGATTATAGATGCTTAAATCGCAAACTTATTAAAGATAACTATCCTCTTCCTTTAATTGACGATATTTTAGATTGTCTCCAAAATGCTAAAATATTTACTACTCTAGATCTAAAAAATGGATTTTTCCATGTCGCGGTAAATGAAAGGAGCCGTAAATTTACTAGTTTTGTTACTCACAATGGTCAGTATCAATTTAGGCGAATGCCTTTTGGACTGAGTACTGTCCTTCCACCTTTATGCGGTACATAAATGCCATTTTCCGACATCTGATTTCGAAAAGTATTGTTCTCCCATATATGGATGATGTCGTTATTCCCGCGGCTAATGAGCCCCAAGCCCTTGAATATCTAACAATTATTCTACAGGTAGCTTGTGATTACCAACTTGAAATAAATTTTAAAAAAATGTCAATTTTTACATAATGCAATTGAGTTTCTTGGCCATATTATAGAAAACGGTAGATTGTTTCCTTCCCCTTCAAAAACTAAAGCTGTTATTAATTATCCTGATCTTAAAACTATTAAAGACGTTCGCCGATTTTTTGGTCTTACTGGCTATTTTAGAAAATTTTTACCCTCATGTTTGACCATAGCAAAACCTTTGAGTGACCTCCTTCGTAAAGACTCCCTTTTCCAATTTTATGCTGAACAACAGACAGCATTTCAAAAATTAAAATACTTACTTTCCCAACATCCCGTTTTAAGTATTTTTAACCAAAATTCTCCCACTGAGATTCACACTGACGCGTCAATTGATGGTTTGGGTGCAGTCCTACTCCAAAAATCCATACACGACAACCAGTTTCACCCTGTATTCTACATGTCAAAAAAGACATCAGACCATGAAAGAAAGTACACTAGTTTTGAACTAGAAGTCCTTGCAGTGGTCGAAGCACTTAAAAAGTTTCGCATCTATGTACTAGGAACATCATTCAAAATTATTACTGACTGTGACGCCCTCGTCAAAACACTAAGTAAAAAAGAGCTTAACCCCAGGATAGCCAGATAGGCACTTTATCTCCAAGAATTTAATTATACAATAGAACACCGTACAGGCTCAAAGATGGCTCATGTGGATGCTCTCAGTCGACCTCCACATTGTATGCTAATCCAAAATAGTGCTCATCTTCAATTTCTCAAACCACAACAGGCTGATGACCAAATAACAACAATAAAGATGCTTCTAGAAACAACGCCGCATGACAACTATATCGTAAAAAACAAACTTCTTTACAAAGCAGTCAATGGCGCCGATTTACTAGTGGTACCTGACGAAATGCAGGCTAGCATCATTAAAACTGCACATGAACGTGGACATTTTGCTGTTCTACGCATGCAAGATTTAGTTAGCAAAGACTTTTACACCCCACGACTTAAAGACAAAGTTGAAAAATGCATTCAAAACTGTGTTACATGCATTCTCACAAACCGGAAACGTGGAAAACAAGATGGCACGCTTAACCCGATAGAAAAAAACGATTTACCTCTCCATACATTTCATCTAGATCATTTGGGTTCCCTAGCGACAACTTCTAAGAAATATAAGCATGTTTTTGCAGTGATTGACGCATTCAGTAAGTTTACATGGCTGTATCCCACTAGATCTACGGACGCTGCAGAAGTCATAAATCGATTAGAAAACCAAAGACATGTCTTCGGAAACCCCGCTAGGATTATCACTGATAAAGAATCCGCATTTACTTCCTCCGCATTTGAAGATTACTGTAAAAAGCAAAACATCCTTCATATCTCCATTACAACTGGTCTCCCAAGATCTAATGGCCAAATTGAAAAACAAAATTCCACCATCATTGCTGTGCTGTCAAAACGTTCTGTCGACGATCCTGAGAAATGGTATTCTCACGTACCCCACCTACAAGAAATCCTGAGCTCAACTTTTCAAAGAAGCATCAAGATGACTCCATTTGAGCTCCTTTTCGGCACCAAGATGAAGTCTTGCCAGGACATTGAGATTGTCGAACTTCTTAACGATGAGATTACAGCTCAATTCCAAGAACAACGTGATGCTCTCCGTCAAGATGCCAAAAAGCAAATCTACAAAGTTCAAGATGAGAATCGCCGCACGTACAATCTCTGGCGCAGACAAGCTCATAAATATCAACTACATGACCTAGTAGCAATTAAACTCACTCAGTTTGGTCCAGGCTTGAAACTTAAGCAAAAATAGCTCGGACCATACAAAGTTACAAAAGTCAAGCACAATGACACTTATGACGTAGAAAAGTGTGATTTTGTCGACGGACCATCAAAAACGTCTACTTGTGCAGAATTCATGAAACTCTGGCCAAGCCAAACTAACTCTACTTGATTTCTCCATTAAAAACTGTTCACAATTTTTCTTCCTGTGAAAGACTTTCGTTATGAACATTAACAACAGACTTTTTATCTATTTATTTATTTTTGATTCCATTTTTATTGAATGACTCTAACATTTTCTTATTTCATTTTAGTACAAATTTAAGTGTTTCGAAGTAGGAGCATCTTGCTTCAATATGTTCCTGTTCCTTATTCCAGATTCTTATTTTAGCCTTGATCTTATTTGTATCGTTAACATAATTTGTTTTACCCCAGTGGTAATGTATGAAATTTTTTCTATTTATGAATTATTACTTTAAATTTGTTTATTTTTCAGTATTTTTGTACTTTTTCTTTGATGATATTTTGTGTTGTGTATAATTCTTTCATCTACTGTGTAACTGTGTACATTTTTAATATTTCATTACTATGTATCTGTGCATTTTATCATTGTATGTAATCAGGCGAGGTCGCCTTCCCGGTCATGATGGCCGATGTAGGATTGGTAATGTGAAATGTACAACCCCTCCCCCTGTACTTAGGGTGGGGCAGTCCACACTGACGTCACACCCCGTCAGGAATGTCCGACTAAAGAACACACGGGAAAATATGTAGACGGACGTTAGGGACGCTAAGCTTTAGACGTAGGAGAAAGACGTTCTCCTTTGCTGTTCAGTATAATCTAGATATTTCCTCTTGTTAAATAAAGCATTCATCCTCCTTAGGTTGTAGTCATTTTCCCATATATTAAATTTATCAATTTACCTACGTGTTCCTAAAAATAAATTCTTTAAATACACATAAGAAATTTAAGATTATATTTTTTTCAACAGTAATAAATTGTTTTCATTTGTAAAAAAGAGGAAATGCTTTTGAATGTTAGAATACTTGATAGTAAAGTACAAACAATAAGCTGGTATCAAAGACAAAATATTATGACTACAAACATTTTTAATTTGCCAAGGAGCTTCATGTATCTAGGTAAACTTGTTTACATAAAAAGATTATATTATTATTCTTTGTACTAAATTGTTTCTTTTGCGAGTAATGACAAATTACTGGGCTTCTTAATTTTTTTCGACTTTTGTACAAAAAGAGTTATATTCTTAGCCTTTGGATAATCCTTACTTTTTATTTAAAATTTCAAAAGAATTGCATAATGCATAAATTCTAAGATTACTGCTCTGATTTTTGTGCGATGATGAACTGATTTTGTGCGTAAGGTAGAGCCAAAACATTCCTAGGAAGACAACTCCTTCGATCAACATTCAAAACAATTACAAAAACATTTTCTTCTCAACGCACTGACTCCTCAATCGAGTTGCAAATAACTGTGACAACAATTTTTCTTTACTTTTTTCAAAACGAAGAACGACTTTAGCTTCAAATATCACCCCCCTCCTCTTCGTTTGAACAGGTCCTTAAAGTGACCGGGTAAGTAGAAGAGGGCCTTTTTGGAGGGTTTTGTCGGCATAGTTTGGAAATGCCCTTTCCAAAGATTTATTACGGCAATAAGAGGAAGAATAGTTTTTCGGCTATTTGAAAGTAACCTTAGAAGATTTACTTGAAGGCAGATGTGCATTTCTAGGTTTTCTTACACCAAATAGGCATATGATAATCAACAATGACGAAAAACTGAAGAATCAACGGGGAGAAGCATTTTTTGTTGATATAAAAGATTTTACGACTTGCTTTCCATATTCAGGCGGAGAACGTTCTGGGACTAGCTAGCGTGCGGACGTGTCTGACATACGCTCCCAATACGAATTTCGTAGCCCAGAACCACGTATCGCAACTTTTGCAGGCTGAAAAGTTTATTTTTCAGTCTGGCGCCTGCAAACTATTAACAATTCGTCTACTGAACGACGTTCTTTTGAAACTCTGAACATGGTACGGAAAAAGCAGAAACATATTTTTGAACGGCACTGAAATGCTAACCCTACTCCGACTTCCAGTCACGATGCAAGTCAACCTGCCGCAACTGAAGAGCCACCCGGAGAGATCAACATGGAAATTCCCTTACCAAACACACCCCAAGCTTCACGGCCCGGAACACCAGAGGACTTTGGCCCCACTTTTGAGAACTGCCGAAAATTCCAAGAGCTCACTACCCTCATCGACCCCTACTCCTCAACTTTAGAGAATACGCACACACTGCTTAAAGGACTGATGCAATCAGGACTCAAGGATCCCAACAATCCGATCATCGTGAAAGAGAAAAGCTACATGGAACTGACGAATGAGCGACTTCAACAAGCGGTAAGTGAGTATGCCTCTTCCCCCCCCTGCGACAATCCTAACTGCTCACGTCATACCTCGAATAACACTCCAGCTAAAAATAACTCTCCCAATCCCTCTCCCCCCCAACACCAGTTCCGACAAAACGAAAGGAAAGCGACGACGGATTTACTTCCCCCCACTTAGAAAGTTAACTAAAACCACTCTATCTACCTCAAACCCCGAAATCAACTTTAAAGTAAACCTGATTAACAAATTTAATGACCTTGAAAACGAAGTTCCCAAAACACAAGTGGAAACAGTAACGCAGTCACCTAAACGCACCTCTCCCACCTCAAACGCGACCACCGATGCATCTAAATTGCCACCCCCACCATGTTACAAATAACTGACGATCTAAGAACACACATTAAGACATTAAATGCCCGACATACGTACCAAGACAGCAGGAAAATACGTTAAACTTTACTCTGACACTCTACCACAGCATCACGCACTTAACAAATTACTCAAAGACTTAAAATACCCATTTTACACAATCACGCCTAAACACGAGAGACCCATTAAAGTCGTTCTAAAGGGCCTACCACGAACCACTAAAACGGCAGAAATACACTCAGACCTTCTCGACCTGGGATTTACAATTAACAAGGTCACTCAAATTACCGGCAATATCACTAAACAATTACTTCCAGTATTTATAATTTCACTTCCACGTAACCCAACGCACGCAAAAATTTTTGACTTGGAAAAACTAAGTTTCCTCTCCATTACTGTTGAAGGCTTTGAAATTACCCAATGCTTTCAATGCAATCACACGGCCGAACACTGTCATCTAACACCTAAATGTCTTAAATGCGGCGAGAATCACCGAACAAGGGACTTCCAGATCAAGAAACTCGATACACCCTTTTGAATCAACAGCAAAGCTCACAGCGACATGGCCAATTACAGTAAATGCCCCCCCCCCCTTTTCCAAAACCACGTAAAGGCACAAACATAAAAACTAACCACTCAAACATAACAAACAATTTTGTTAGGCCCAATACTTCTTACGCGCAAGCCACACAATAAACGTTTAACTCCAATACCGCACAACAGATGGCACCACTCGACACGACCGCAATCGAAACCAAACTGTTAAGGAAATACCCACCTCGCTTCCCTTACCTACGCAAAGCACCAACACCCAAAACGATTGCCTAAACTTAATAACACAAACGCTACAACAAACAATACATGCTCTCTCAACACTTGTTCAACATATCAGTTACTTAAATACCCAACAGCCCACTCCCGTACTACCAACTCTCAGTTACAATAAAAACATAATAGCGGCCCATCTCAGTAAAACTGAAATCAGATGAACGGACTCCTTAATCAATACGACAGCGCAAGCGACTAATTTATCTCAGTTTAATTACCATTCGGTAAGTAATTCAATCCTAATTTCCCATTTTCTCCAACGTAACTATTCAGCTTACCAAACCCCTGCTCTCCAACCAAGAGGCTTCTCACTCCGCTTGTTCCACCAATCACAGTGCCCGAGCAGATTCTCCTTCTACAAGGCTCCTGCCATTAGCGGCAGGACTGCGTCCATCATCAATCATCCGATGATACCCTGAACGAAAGTGAAAACGAAGAGACAATTACGTAATCCGACTGCGAAAGAAATCTAAAGAACTTTCGACAACTTCAAAGGACTCTTTTAATTTCCTATCACCACGTCAAGGACTCTGATACATTGCCGATATGGGACGGAGGGTTATTAATTAACCCAGTTTCCCAATGACCCCCAGCTTATTCCCATATTCAACTACAAGAACCATCTTATTCTGTATTCAGAGTTTCAAACGTTCAATAGCCTTAGAGCGCCCCCGAACACTCCTTTCTTTATACTATTGTACATAAAATGCGTGACTCACGAATAAATAGGCGGAAAAAAAAAAGAGAACGAACATATTATTTTAATTTAGATGTAACTATCTGTTAGACTATGTTCTGATTATATTTATTTTTGCAGATATTTTGGATTGGATAATTTTTTTTATAAAAAAAATTATCCAATACTGTAGAACTTTCTAAGTTTGAAAGTCCCCATTTTCCTTTTCTTAGAGAAACTTGTGTTTGGAAATCGCGTGTGATAATTACTACTGATTTCAGTTCAAAAAATTTCTTTTCCTTTTAAAGGAGACATTTCCTACGAATTTAAACCACATTCCACCAAGATTTCTTTTTCAGTATTATTAAAGGCATTGAATGAAATAGTATAAAATATTGATTATTATATAAAACACTAATCACAATGTAAAGTATTGCACAAAAAAGGAAACGCTTATTTCATTTCAGTCAAAGGTATAATAACCTAAAGCAAATTTAAATTAATTTATATTTTGATTTTCAGTAAATGTTTTAAAACGTTGAAAATGTTATAGATTTATTTTTATTCTGTTAAACGCATTAATTTCGTACATACAAACTCAAATTATCGTGTTAACTCTTAAGTTAATTAACTTTGAAAAACAAATAATAATATAATTATTTGAACATTTAGATACATAGAATGAATTTAAAGAATGGAAAAAAAAGCAAAATTTCTGCCTGTTTTTCTATGTCATAATGTAAAATCTCAAATCGATAATGGGCTATTTTATAATCATATAGTACTCTGAAGCTCTCTATCTTTTTATAATGGAAAATATTTGCTTTAAGACACATGCAGAATTCTTTAACAAATAACAAAATTACATTAACTATATGTGAGTTTAAAAAATCTTATAACTATTGAATATCTGTGTACCAATAGACATGTAAATATTCAACTAAGCTATATTGTGGTTAATCAATTTATAATTGCTTCTCTGAGAATTAATTAGTTATTTATATAACATTCTCTTAAGAATTTTTGTATACTTTCTTTCTTAAAAGAATAAAACATTGATAAATGTCATTTTTTTATTGCCTCGATAATTCATTCTGTTTTGATGCATTAGATTTCATAATAATTATTGAATCTTAAGATTAAGTTTAGATTTTTACACCAAGCATTTTTCAAAGATTAAAATTATATAATGTTCATCTTTGATCTAATTGTTCCTATGTATGCTGAAAATTATGACAATCGATTATTAAATGTGATAAATGGCAGGAATGTGGAGTTAACTTAATACTATATCTCAAAATCATAAATAAATGTCACTTGTTAAACAGTATCACATTGTAGATTCCACATGTTTTTACAGCTGTGGTAGCCGAGTGATCACAATTGAGGATTCCATCATCTAGCAGGGCTCTAATATACGTTAACTTTCTAAAGGCTTAAAGTACTTTCATTGCCGTCATAACATAATCGACTGGGTTCCAGGTCGGATATCATCTTCGTTACTTGATTGTTATTCAAATAATGAGGTCCGTCTCATTTCGATATCCCTCATGTTTCCTCTGAATGAGACATTAATAAACTATCGAATTATTTGCAAGTTCTTAAAAATAAATCCTTTAAATACACAACTGAATAAATGTAAAATTTATATTTTTTCCAACTGTTATATTCTGCTTTCGTTAGCATAAAATATTAAATCTTTTGAATTTTTAGAAAAGTTCTTGATTAGTAAAACGCAAACAATTAGTTGACATAAGACAAAATTATGACACAACACATATCTTTAAGTCAACAAGGAGCAAATCATTCATGTATCTTGGTAAACTTATTTATATAAGGAAACAACTATTCTTATTCGTATTTAATTGTTCTTTTATGACTAATTACAACACATTTATTTCTTACTTTTTCATCTTTCATATAAAAAGGTTATTTTATTAGTTTTATGGATAGAAGTTAAACTTGTTACTTTCTTATTTTTAAGTTACAATAAATTATAATTCTTTTGATGTATCAGTTAGTATAACATTGCTGAAATTCTAAGATAAATGCTCTGATCTCTGTGTGATAAAAATAAATAAACTTCAAAAATATTTTAAGAAATATAATGAACGTGTCATTCTAATTTTAAACACAATCTTCCCTTTTAGGACGTATGGTAATACAATAGTTTCCAAATGTGCGGCTTAGAAAAAAAATTAGCCTCATTCCAAAAATAAATCGAAAGATTCACACACAATAATCGAATATTCTTTATTAACATAGCAATAAAAACCATTACATTTGAAAATCAATGTAAGATCAATCCCCTCTCCCAATAACTTACACTCAAAACGTGTAAAAGGCCTCCACAGGTATCTGCCGTATGCAAAGTATAAGTTTTTGGAAATTATAATTTAATGGCTAATTTTTATTTTTGCTCGAAAACGTATAATTTTATGTCATATTTTCGTATTAATTTTCGAGCAGTAGTTTTACAGGAGGAAACATACTTTAGGAAAGGAGAAAATTGATGTGCTTCGAGTGACACAACACCGATCAGCAGTGGCGCACACAAGGGGGGTCCGGACCCCCGCAAAGCCCTTGATATTTTTTCGGATTGATTATAATTATAAGTATATAGTACGTAAAATTTAATTAATTGCTTGTTATTAATGATTAATTTTATTAATTAATGTTAATTATTTATTCAAAAATTAGTTTTTTACTGTGTTTTGTTCCCGAAAATCGACAAAATCAAAAGGAGCATGATACAAGAATGGTGAACTTTCGACCCCGGACCCCCCCTTGAAAAATTCCTGTGTGCGCTACTGCAGATCAGTAAATACTTCTTAAGATGAATCCAAATTCCAATAATGACCATTTCTTCAGCATACTTGCCTGTTATAAAAGCAAACTATTCTCTATAACAAACCACTAATGAAGGGATTCAAGTGGTACTCTGTTTCAGGACTTTTGATTTAAACCCTGAATGAAGATTTATATGTGTGAGCATGTTAGAAGAGAAAATCTCTAAAATAATTGCAAAACTTGAGAATTATGTGAATAAATGTGTCGATGATAACTTGAACGAATAATATGGATGTGATGTGGAAGTTAGAACAGTGAGGTGTTTCTTATACAATAGCCCCGAATCTCTTTATTTATAGTATTTTACTAAAGATAGAAAATAAAAATTTAAGTATGAGTTTATTTATATAGTTAAAAGTTTATAATAGCTAAAACTTTTGCAGTAAATTTAATACTAAAATTTAAAAGGAAACAGAGTATTAGACGAATTTTTTTATAAATGTGAATAAATGAGTCTTTCACATATACACAAAAAACAAATCACTAATTCCAAAAATGAAATTAAGCTAATAATTTAAAATATCACTTGCCTGTACAAATTCATTCTGATATAAGAACGAATTCATTTACCTTTAAAATGTACATTAATATTACCAATAAATATATATTATAAAAAAAAACATACATTTTCTTTATTTATAAGTGACTTCTTTTTTCTTACGTAAGGATAAAACTCGAAACATGTAATTCATTTTCAAAGTATTATTAATCACTGTAAATGGATTATTAAAAACTTATATAACAATTTTTTTTTATTTGTAATTGAGTTCCTCATTTACTAAGCTCAAATATATATTTCTTCTACAAAATTGAATCCATTAGAAATATTTTGATTTACATGAATGAAAAAAAAGAACAGATTGTTATTTTTACAGTGAAAATTTCATACGCAAGGGAATTTAACTATTATACTCAAGACACGGAAGAGAAAACTGTCTGAAAAACAATCTCCCAAATGGGAACAAAACTTATATGTTTCAATGAACAACTACGGCATAGAAAAATGCTATAACGCCAAACCAGGCAACCCAAAATAATGACGTCATTGCACATCTACCAATGCCAAGCAACCTCTTTTCCTTTGACCGTGCCGAAGAGGAATGTTTGAGGTGTGAGGAACTCCAAAAAGTGCTCTTTATTTAACGTTACGCAAAAAGTGGGATGCTCGAAATGAAATTTCTCACTTCGTTCTAATATGCTGAGTGTAACGATACAAATTCATCGTCATATATTGTCATCGCACTGTTGCATTCGATACGAAGATTCTTTTCATGTTATTGACAGCCTACAAGTTTCATGCATGCCCTCGAAACTCAGCCTTTCATTGCTTCGAGGTGCAGAAATTATTCGTGAAGTTCATATTACTGCACCTACGGATTTTTCATTCCTTCCTCCTTGTCCTCAGACCAGATTGACTCTGTAGATTTGGGTTCGACCCTCATGTGCCCCACCACACAGATATCATCGAATCAGTTCATAGCTGATCTGCGTTTTCGATTAAAAGTTTCCAGTATCGAAAAACTCTGTCGTCACTCAAATATTGAAGTTCCAGTGGATGTTAAGAATTTCTTCACCGAGCGTTTTCAGAAACATAAACTCTGGGATTTTGTCTGTGGAAGTTGCGGATGTATTCTATCTGAGAAATCTTTGTCTTTTGATAGTTTGAAAGAGTTCTCTGAATCGGACCTTTCTGAAGGCTGGTTCTGTCACAAAATGATCTCCAATCCAATTCCACAGTGGTCATCTCAAGTCCTATACATGGATGATGTTTCTTTCTTTCTTGATCACCATTTTTTCAAATCTCAAGATTCATTAAGTACAAATTTAAAAAGCAACATGAATTGCACTAAATGTGGAATTCTTCTTGGTGTAGATAAAGCTCCACATTCTCTTAGAAGATTCTTTTTTGACAAATTAATACTTACAAACTCCTCCATGAATGAGGATCCAGCCAAGTATGTCCATAAAGTTATTCTGTTGTCGTTTTGGAGTTTGTTTGAAAAGAGCAGTGCTTCATCAATAATTGTGAAGCTTTTCCTTTATAACAAAGTAAGCAATGTTTTATTTTGTTTGTTTAAAAGGTACAAGTCCATTCTGTTTAGTTTCTTGCAAAGTATATAACTCCTCAATAAGTTTTAAAATATTTTAAATGAGTTAATTTTATCTTTTTCATATAACATTTTCAAACAGATGGTTTCCAGTAAATGGTCAAGATTTGTTTGGAGTTCACAGATCATGTATTTCAGATTTCTGAAAGTTATTATTCCATATTACAAACATCATATTCAAATGAGGATATTTATTAAAATGTTCGCTGCCAACTATAAGGTAATTTGTTGTTTGAGTTAGAACACCAACTTTGACTTATCTTGTAGATATTTTACTAACCATATTTATGAAGCCCTGATGAAGTTCATAGTTTATTGGTGTAATTAAGCATTTTTGTAGTATTTCGTTATTGAAATAATTTCTAAATATTGGCTTTTTACACTTGAATCCTGAAAACAGTCAATGTGTTAAATATATTTTGGTACTTTAGTATTAACGTCACTGTAGTCAAATTTACACTTTGTGAACCTCACTATTTTCCATCAAAATCTGACTGATTGGTTATTTCTATGTAAAACGCATACGAATCTTTGGTACTTGTGTATTATTCCAACAATGGGCTATGTTCAAGATAACTCGCCAACGTGGAAACCCCAATTTCACATGTGTTGTATGCGCTGAATTGGTAATCATGTGCTTTGTTTCATATGTCGACAATAGGTTGCGATAATATGTACAAATCTTTTTGTTGTTTTTTGTTATTATAGCACAATTCATGTGATGCAAATTTTGCTGCAGTGACACTAGTACATAAGTTTTTACTAGTACATACTAGTACATTTTTTCTGCTTAGGTACTTGCATACTATCACAATACTGCCAACGTTCCTGATAACTCGCCAAGTTGGCAATCCCAATTTCACATGTGTAGTATGCACTGAATTGATAACCATGTGCTTCTTTTTATATAATGTTGTCAATACAGCTGCAATAATATGTAAGTACCACTGTGTTGTGTTATTGCTGATTGAAGTATTAAAAAAAACGTATTTCTTAAAAATCCTTTCTAAATATTTAAAGTTTATGAATTTCCTTAAAATCCTGCATATAGCGTGTACCACTGTATAACAAACACCTATACTTTCAAGCAGCAGTGTTTAGTTTTTAGGTATATTCGCCATATAACATGCACCCCTTTTTTCGAAGAAACCTGTAATGCACATGCACAATGCTCTTATGTTTTGAAATTATTTATTCTTGTTATTATTCCAAGTTTTAGTAAGAAATAGCGTACTTCTAGAATTACAACCTTATAATAACAAACATTATTTTGATGTATAAAGAATTCTAATTTTTTTAATGTTCACCTCTTTTATTTTAAAAGCTCTCATTTTTGTACCTGGCGTATAATGCACACCCGTAAATTATGATCTTATTTTTTGAGTTAAAAGTGTGCGTTATACATTGGATTTTACAGTAAGTCAATTGGGTAGTTATTTCAATGTTTCCTTTTGTACAAGCTTTTATTTAACTTGCAATGTAATTTGTTGAGGTGGAATCTTGCAACTCAAATTTGAAGCTGATGTTTTCAACCGATTGAGCTGAAATTTTGTATTCACGTTTAATTTGGATGACAATGCATATTTTGACCATTTATATTCTGATATTGCAGTTAGTTAAATATTAAAAACATTGCAATGCATAATTGTTTTACCCCTAGTAGCTTTTTATCCCACCGAGTGGCTTTTCAGATTGAGCTTAAAGAAGTTCTGATTTTTTGCAACGTTTTTAAAAAAGCCATCTAATTCTTTGTATCAAATCCAGACAAAAAATAATTGCAGAATCGGTATGATTATTTATTTGGCCACAATACAGTGTAATGCTTTTTTTTTTAAAAAGTAAGGATATTTTCTATTTTTTGATTTTTTAAAATTGAGTCAAAATTAAAGCATTTTTATGAAAATGATTTCTAAATCATTCCGTATGAATTTTTTTTCGTGTTAATGAATCAATATTCTACACTAAAAAATTTCATGCTTTCTCTTTTAGAATCAGTCATTTAAAAAATAAAATGTCAAAAACTTTTTTTACGATTTTTCAAAAATTACTCAAATTTTTTAACTAAACATTTGATAACTTCATCGTTTATAAAGATAATCACACAACTTTTTTCGTGTTTGTTTGAATACTAGTATCTAAATGCTGTACAAAGATTGAAAAATTTGTTTTAAAAAAAATTGTGTTTTTTGTCTTTAATACTGTATTAAAGTTAATGTAAAAAAAAAGAATTTTAATATATTGATTAATTTTGCTTTGTCCAATGTTGTTTTGGTCTTGCATTGTTTACCCCCTCCCCCCATTATCCTCTTGTTGCAGCCCCAAACGAAATATCTATCATGTATGTGTCTTGGCGGGAAAAAAAGGTTGAGTACTGCTGAGCTAGACTGTTCAAAATTAACTGGCAAACGACCTTGCAACAATGATGCTTTGAATGAGATTAACAGACTGAGAAACTTGTCCAGTAATAAGTAAAAAATAAATTAAATGTTAAAAAACGTTTTTAAAAACAAGCTTTTATTTAAATGGGCTAAAAGGAATAAAATAAATTTTTCTTATAACTTTTTTACTATCAACTTATAATGTCATTACACAATTTATGATATAAAAGCTTGTTGCAAGATTTACCTGTGTTGATGAACAAGTAAATTAAATTACTTGATCTGATTGATTTTAATTTTTAAAATTTTCAAACTAAGTAAATACGAATACTTATATCTCACGACAAGCTTGGATCGCGGCAAGCTTGAAATGACATTTTTTGAAGAAGCTAAAAGACAGATTTTTATTGAACTGAGAAATATAATTTATTTTTTATTATTTTAAATATTACAGTCTTATGTTTTTGAGTATTTTTATTAGTGTTAATTATAGTTTATTAGGATTATTAATTTCTAGTGTTATATATTAATAAGATTATTGGAAAGAGTATTTGTTCCTTGAAAGTTGTATAAATAAAACATTTTTTCAGGTTAAAATTGATGAAAATTCATTCTATCTTTTGTGCATGCTGTGTACAGATGCATGTGTGGGGGTTTGTCAGGAAAAAGTTAAATTGGGACTTCATAATTTTAATTTTGATATCTAGTTTATATATTTATACTGTTATACTGCCCTTTTAGGTGTGTATCTATAAATAATTTTTACCTTTTTTACTTTAGAGGAAGGGGTGAAATTTTTTATCTTGGTCCGGGGCGGCAAAATTGCTAAAGTCAGCTCTGGTAGCAAGGTCTTGCAATCCTTCTGATTATAATTCTTCATAACCGTTCATGATAGTGGATCTTCCGATTATAAACATAGGCAAATTAATGAGTAAAATATTTTTATTTGTGTTTGTTATTAGTTACGGCTTTTATACCTACTTCGGTGTCTGATCCAAGTGTGAAATTAGTTATGGAGACTTTAGGTTTCATCACAAAGTTAAGTTTCATCTCTTTAAGTTGTTTCTATATCATTTTCTACTTTATACTGTTGAAAATTAATGCTTGAACAAATTGCATAAACTTGTTACAATTTGAGAGAGTGCCTTTAAATAGTTATCACCTTTGTGCAAAAGCTCACATATGATATTTACTTGAATCTGGGTGTTAAGTAGTTATGTTACAAGTAGTCTTGTAACATAACTACTTAACATAACGAACCCCCCAAGACCTCGATTTTTTCGGATTGATTATAATTCTTAGTATATAGTACATAAAATTTAATTAAGTATTTATTATTAATGATTAATTTTATTAAGTAATGCTAATTATTTATTCAATAATTAGTTTTTTACTGTGTTTTGTTCCTGAAAATCGACAAAATCAAAAGGAGCATGTACAAAAATGGTGAACTTTCATAGCAAATTGTTTCACCATTATTATTTATTACATTATTCTATAATTATAATGTGTTTCTTTTAGGGGTAATTCCTTTTTATATGAACTGAAATATGTATAACATTTTATGTTCTGTTTTAATGTATTTTGAATTCATCACACAACAATCTGTGTTTCTGTTTTAACTATAAATATTCAATAAACCTGTTGGGCTGACATTGGTCATCTTGGGACTCTGGAATAGAAAAGCTTAGAAAATGCAACTCTCAAAATAGTTATAAATACCATATTTATTTAAATTTAAGCTGCACCGCAAATTTTCATTACGTTTTTGTGAAAAAATAAAAAAATAGTATACAATGGTTTATTGATGTTTTTTTTTAAAAATGAGAGCTAATAAGTAATTAATTTATTTAACCTGTATAAAAAAACTTTTAAGTGCATACATGAAGTAGTTAGTATCATGTTCTTTATTTAATGAAATTATCCTCTTTTAATTCTAAGCTGCACCTGATTTTCACTAGCATTAACATTTAAAAGGAAGTATGGCTTAGATTCAAATAAATATGGTAATACTTGGTTTCTACCTATATAAAACTTATGTAATCTATTATTTTAGTTGATTTTTACAATACTCTTTTTCATCTGGTGTATTTTATTTTTCAGGAAGAAGATATGTGTCTCCTGCTGTGGATTCCAACCGAGAAGATCAGTCAGTTTCATGTGGCTCACTCTGCACAAGACTTTCCTCTAGAAACTCACCTGGAGTCGACTGCGGTGTACAAAGTACTCTATTTTGTTGGCGACTCATCCTCTGACAGCGTCCGATCCTGGCGTCACGATTTCACTGTAGACTATTATTGTGTGAGTGATACACTCATAAAGACTGTTGTTGAAATGTTGAAAAAGTCTTCCCAGCATGCTCCTCAGGTCCCTGACCCCTTCTCACATGGCTTTTTAACTCCAATAAATGCCTCACTATTTTAAAAATATTATTTGTCTTTTCATTCACATTGTATGCTTCACTCTGCAGGAATGAGTAATATTGATAAATAAATAATAATACAATAGAAACCAGTGCTCTCTCACTGCATGAAAACAAATACTTTTTAAAACAATTTTAGAGAAAGCACTTATAATGTAGAGGCTTACATTCATAATTGTTTTGAGGAAATTTTACTATTGCTCTGTAGTTAAAAGGATACAAAAATTATAAAATATTAGTCCTTGAAATTAAGTTGAATTTAAGAGAGTTTAAAGCAGGGGTACTCAACCTTTTTTTCTGTTGGACCACATATGTATGTCAGCCATTTCATGTGGGCCGCATACATATGTTAGCTTTTTCACGCAGGGCACAACAAGAGGTTTAAGGGGGTAGATAGCATTGGAAATTTAGAATATGGAAAATTGATCAAAATATTATTTAACTCCTGTGTTTTGATTTTTAAAAAATTATTTTTCTTATATTTTTTTATTTTTGTCACTAACACTTAATTACAAGAATTTCAGAAACACTCCCCCACAATTTTTGCATCAGTAAATGGTTCCATATGATTACCAATAATATAACAAACTTCTGAGGATGTCTTTGTTACTACTGTGACATTACCACTGACAAAACACTTAGTTGCTGTTACAAAGTATATTCAATAAAGCCTATTTATTACCTCTTGAAAGAGGAAACATATCATTAAATAATTTCTGTTTATTGGTATTTTTTAAATACAGCACTTTCAGGACAAATGAAACAAGTACTGATCCATGTTTGTATTCCACTACAAAACAGTCAACCTCTAAATCATTCGAATATTTTTCGCTTGCAAGGTATTAAAGATTGTTCACGAAATATTAGTTCCAACCATAAAATTGTGGCTAACAGTTACAAATAGAAAAAGAATATCAATTTGCTGCCGTACGACATCAACAGCAAAATTGATAAATTTGATTTCTTGTGTGTGAAAGAATTTTCAACCAAATTTTTGATACATTGTCTTATATAAGAGAATTTCTCACAGCAATAGGTCATGACTGGGCCACTCAAAAGGGTTTGGTGGGCCGCAGGTTGAGTATCGCTGGTTTAAAGTAGTAAGAGTTGAAGGTAGCTAAAATTAAAGAAATTCCAGACTTTTTGAGAGAGAAAGCCTATGATTTGATTGGGCGACAGAATTTAACAAAAAATTTAGTTTTGCTTTAAAATTTGAGAGAAGTCATATCTTGAGAGATGACATCTCGACAGTGCTGGCTGAATGAATTTAAAGAAAAAAATTAAAAGAAAGCTATTTAACAAATTTAAGGAATAATTTTTATAAGAAAGAATCAATTAAAATGTTATGAGATCAGAGAGTTTAAGTTAAGATTTGAGTTTCATTTTTCGTTATTAGAGTTAGGTTTGTAGTTATTGATTTTTCTCAGAATTTAATTTCAATTTTTCCTACTATTTATTTGTTGTTCTGGGACTAGAGTTTCCCATGAGCCAATAATAACATTTTGAGTACGTTCTAGATCAGGGGTACTCAAGCTTTTTTTTTTTTTTTTTTTTTCTGTCGGGCCGCAACATGAAAATGGAGGGGGAGAAATGCTTTAAGACCAAGATAACATAGAAAATTTAAAATGGAGAAATTGATCAAAATATTAAAAACCCTGTTTTGCTTTTTTTTTAATTGTTACTTTTTATATTTTTAGTTTTTGTCACTAAATTTTTCTAAATTGGAACCATTTAAGAATAACTGTTTCAAAATTTCTGCATCAGTAAAGGGTTTCATATGATTACCAATAATACAACAAACTTTATAGGATGTCTTTGTTACCCCGTTGTGATATTACCTCTCACAAAACACTTTGTTGCTGTTGTAAAGATTATTCAAGACAGCCTATTTATCACCCCTTGAAAGAAATCTTCGAGGAAAAGTGTCATTGAATGCGCGATTCTTGTTTATTGGTATTTTTTTAAATACAACACTTTCGTGACAAATAAAACAATTTTCTGAACCGCATGCTTGTTTTTCACTACAAAATAGTCAACTTCCTAATCGTCTTGAAACAATATATTTTCTTCGAATATTTTTTGCTTGCAAGATGTGAAAGATAGTTCAGACTGCAAAATTGAAAAATTTGATTTTTTTACGAAGAATTTCCCACCAAATTTTCATAATTGAATGCATTTCTCACAGTAAGGGGCCATTTAAAAAGGCCCAGTGGGCCGCAGGTTGAGTACCGCTGCTCTAGATATGTAATTTTACTGCTTGGCCTGGGGAGGCATTGGTCAGAACTGGTGTGAGGATCAATGTATAGGCATCTTATTTTCGGGACTTAATGGTTATTGGGACCATGGGTTGGCGATTTCTTTTTTCGAAATGTTGCCAGCTTGAACGTTGGCGATATTTTCTGATAAAGTAGTATTTACTACAAAAACAATGATGAAACAGAATTTGGCGTGTTTTCTACCTGTTGCCCTGATTATGGTCTCCGTACCTGATATTTTCTCTACTTAAAGTAGATTTTCAAGAGAGGCTGTATAAGGAATTTTTCTATTTGTGTAACATGTTGTCCAAAAGGGAGTGATTTATCTAAATTTACTTTAAGATGTTTCATGTGTTGAGACCTGAGTACAACATTTAAATAAATTTTTGGGTTTCCCAGAGAATAATATGGTTTTTCAGTTTTCGGATCATTTAAAGCAATTTTCTAATATATTTAAGCTAATCTTCAAGTTAACCTATTTGTGTTATGATTTATGGTTGACTTACGTCGTACTCGTCTGGTCGAGGAATTTCTGGAAAGTGAGGATATTCATCGGAGGGATTGGTCAGAGTCAGATCTCTCGACCTCATCCCTATAGACCAGCGGTCTGCAAACTGTGTTCCATAGAACCCTAGGGTTCCCACATGGCATACCCAAGGGCTCCATGAGTCACATAAAAATTTAAAAAGAAAATTATAAATGTGTACGAATAATGGATTCATGTTCTCTGTAACTTCAAGATTATCCAAGTAATTAAAACTGAAATTTTTTTTATTATATAATAAAGAAATATTTCAACATTTTGCTTATATCTACTACCAATTCTACTATCGGTATTTTATTGTTTGCTATATATCCCAGGTTTCACAAAATACTTCTCTACTCGAAAGCAAAATGTTTTGCAAAACTAAATACAGTCAAATCTCTATATTGCGAATTTTTCTATGTATCGAACTTTTTCCTGGAACTTGGAACATTTCAGGATTTTCTTCGTAAAATAACCTCTCTATAGCAAAGTGCATTTTCTATACAACTAGCTTTTTCTTTTGTGATTCAATTTCTTTTCTCCCTATTTTTAAAGTATTTCTGAATATTTCAAGTTTTTCTACCTTTAATACATTTTATGGTGGTCATAAATCTTGAACTGGTTTTATTAGATCCTAACTCGCCGAAAGCAATAGAGTTTTGGACGTTTCACCCAAGAAGTGCAACCTTTAACCCCCATTGTCCAGTTCACTAGAAACATCTTCGATATCCCCTTTCACACTCAGTAGATGTGTCCCATATTCTAGTTATAAAATAATGTAAGTTTAACATTACTTGTATGCTTTAAATTAGAAAATGTCCTTAAAATTCATTAATTTTAATTTAAAATTATTTTCTTAATATTGAAAATACAGTGACACATTCGACATTGTTTTTTCTTGTTTTCCTTGCAGTTTTTTCTTTTTTTATGCGTAAGATATATAAAATAAACATAAATTAATTTTAAAATAGGTGTGAATAATTACTTTTTTTTAATATCTAGTGTTTATAAATTTGTTTTATGTGGTTTATAAAGTATATTAAAAGATGAACCTCTATATAACGAATTTTCCATATAACGAACTTTTTCCTGGGATTTAGCGACTTGGTTATATAGAGGTCCGACTGTAGTTCTATAATAGAAAATACACTTTTTATCATTTATGGAAAAAATAACCTTAATTAACACGAGGGAATTATTGATGTATCAATCGATTCCATGCTAGAATCTGGAACAGATCTTAAATTTTAGATTGTAAATTCTTGTAGAATAAAAAGGATTTCTCCCACAACTCTAAACATTTTAATGCCATTCAGTACAATGCACATTGAAGTGAAAAATATTTCTTAAAGATTACACAATATAATGTTTCAATCGATCTAGATTTTGACAGCTTGTGTAGTAAAATGTAAGGTCAGTCAGTTGGGGACACTTCATATTATTACATTAAAATTGTACACATCGAGTTTTTTTTTTAATAAATACTTGTTTTCAATTGCCTTTGCATAAAGTACCTATAACATTAAATATTATTTTAATTCATTTTAGTGTTCCATGAAAACACCTTGTAGTTCCATGAGTCGAAAAAGTCTGCTACAGATCCGCCCGAACACAGAGTTGTTGAACTGGTGGGATCAAGGAATTCATAGGTGGAGGGCTGTTTTTCTGTAAGAGGAGATGTCAACTAATTTTTCTCCCTTCTATTCTGCTTCATACCTACGGACTCGGATGAGTGTTGCGCACGATCCTGCGCGTGTATTTTACTATTGAATGATTGTTTTTTTGCATTGCATCAACGCTATATGTACTTATCGAATTTCATTGAAATTTGTCCAGACAACCGACCAAACCTGGAAATTTTCAGCTCCAGTGTATTTTATTTTTAGAATTTGTAATAAATAATTTGAATTTAATCAACCTTTAATTATTTTGCTTAAAATATTCCAATTCGTGTTTAGCTGTTGTACAGGCATATATAAAAAAGGGGGTCGTAGGAAAGGACCCCTAATAAATGCAGTTAAGAATTTGACAAGTTTCATGAGTTATTGCCATACCAATCGTGGGGGCGGAGTTATGGATGAATCTCGTTAAAGTGGATGGGACTATGAGTTGAAATCTTTTCGTTTGAACGTATTTCAGTAACTTATTCCCTCTTCTGTTTGTGTTTGCGCACCCTAAGAGTAGAAATTCTAGTTTTAAAATCTGGATAAATTGTTTTCAAAAATTTAGAAGCTAATCCAAGTCGATTGGGAGGAGTGTGAAGTGAAGCAGAAATAGGTTCCTCTGGGTGAATGCAACGATAGAGCGCATACTGATGTTTATATGGGATGGGGTTTAATGTAGATCTTTAGAGAGTGTGATCATGCCTCCATCTACATTTAGAGCATTTAACATTTGAATTGTATAGTTTGGAACGAAGAAACACCGAAGGCCGGTAGATGTAATAAAATCAAATCTGGAAATTGTTATTTATAAGAACACGTGACTGGAAAGTAATCCACATTCCAAGCAACCGTTGGAGCATATAAGGCAACAACTCTTTGAACAAGGATATTTAATTTGTTAACGTCAATTCTTACCTATTTCGGTAAAGTTGGATGCAAAATAAACTTACTAAATATGTTCTGGAGGCATGTCCGGAAACGTAAGTACCGTTTTGGAAAAACTCGCATAAACAATCTTTCTTCAAAACAAAATTTATTTTCACATGAAAGAGTATGTCGAAAACTATTTTTCTACATAGTTAGCATTTTTCATATCGGGAAACCACACAACTTGTCTATACACTAAAGAAAGATGCCGACAATGAACAATTTTTAAAATTCGTAGAAACTCATATTACAAAGCAATATTTTCTCCTTCTCTTTTTCAACCAAACCATCATTAACAATAGAAGGCCAACCACTCCTCTGGGTTACAATAATGCTGGATGTTAGGACACTTCTTCACTGGATCTACAGAACATGGCCGCATTCTCGAAACGGCTCCGCTTATTGTAAAACGTCAGTGGCTCTTCAGCGCTGTTTCTGTTATAATTTCGTCAAGCGAGACAACAATATAAAAGTCGGCGGCGAAGACAAACGGTCTCACAAAATATTTTCCTCTAAGCTCACATGCAGGTGGTTCCTATAACGTTACTAACATGAAAAACATTTTGCGAAAATCCCCTAAAGGTGCAAATTTCCCCAATTTTAGCCCCCAGTATATAAGCTTGTTTCTTTGGTTATCGCCTTCCCTTTGCCACATTTCAAAATACCTTTGACACAAGTATACGATTTGGAATCGATCTGTCTCTCCTCGACTGGTAGGGCCGGACACACCGCCCGGGGCGGCATTTGGGTCAAATTTGAATATTTCTTTTGTTACAGAAAAATTGATATATTTTCTGAAATATTAGTGAGTGTGAATTTGGTATTTCATATCTTATTTATTTAATTTTGTACTCTGTATGACAGTTTTCTTTTATGTTTAAGGGTCAGAGGTGGGAGTCTATGTTAAAAAGCATGAAATTTAAGCTGTTGACACATTTTTCACTAGTCACTTTCTCCCCCTTCCCGGAGTGAGGTCACAACGAACATCCCTTTGTCCAGTTTCGGCTATTCAAAAGGGGGCAATGATAATAAGAGGTTTTGGTAGAAAGAGAGCCACAGGAGATGTTTTATTTTAGTTTTCAGTGTAGTTATAACAAACGCTTGCGATCCCCACCATTAGTTGACTATTTTTCGAAGAATTTGACCTGTTTAAATAGACAATTCCTTCTCTTTCATTTCACTCGTTTGAAATAATAAGTAATTATGTCCTTAATTTCGAATTATTCTGAAAAATTTTTAAGACTGAAAATTATATATATATATATATATATATATATATATATATATATATATATATATTTATATATTATATATATATATATATATAGAGAGAGAGAGAGAGAGAGAGAGAGAGAAGCGGCATTTTCCATTTTTGTCCGGAGCTGCAAAACTGCTAGAGCCGGCTCTGCGACTGGGTAAGACTTGCTTCTAAAAGCGAAATTTAAGAACCACGTATATGAACGGATCGTTCAACCCTTGGAGACCAACAATCCCCTACGAGTGGTGTCGATCATCTCTCGAACAGAATTAATATTTTATATATATATATATATATATATATATATATATATATATATATATATATATATATATATATATATATATAAAACTCCATTACTCTCAGCGTGACCGTAATAATGTGTACACATACAATCTGAAACATGATTATTTTCTTTGTACGAATTTTTGTCATAATTTTACTGTCAAACTGCGTGTAAAATGCTTTTTTTGTTTGTTTATGCAATATAATACTTTTTTTTAATACAAAAAGAGTGTTTTAGAGTGTTTTTAGAGAAAAAATAAAATCTTTTGTGATATGTCGTATCGTTAGACATACAGATGACAGGAAAATTTCAGCGTTTAGTGTGTTATCACCAAATATATATTTATCTCATGTGGAAGAAAATTGTTTTTATTTAAATACACAAACATGTGTCAGTTTAACGAAACTACTTATAAACGCATACATATAATGTTCTTTTTACATTGCATGGCGTTAAAAAACAATGGAAATGAAATCAGATATCACTACTATTTGAGACAAAAATATGTATGATATAAAAATAACAGTCATAATACTATATATAAAATATCCATATCTAAAAAGATAAATTTAAAATTGTGAATTTTGGATACAAAAAAAGATTTGCAAAACTTTTTTAATTCATAAACCTTCCTCATACTGTAAAAGAAATGAATCTTTGGTTATTCACGTTATCTTCTGTTGTCCTACGAGATGCTGAATAGTGTTGCTCACTCGTATGAAACTTATTACCGTTGAGCAAGGGAGCATTAATGACGTGATTTGTTTTATTTTAAGATACTTTTCAAATGCATATCTTTTTGTAATGAAACACTTCTTGGTATTCGCAACAATATGTTTCTGGAGTCATGAATGCTCTTGCGAACCGTCTGCATTTTTGAGTCTGAAAACTCGTTCATGTATTGCAGTTACTTAACATTGATTTTATGACTATTATCTTGTATGCATTATCAATGTTAAATTGTTTTGCAGGATTATCAGGTCTTTTTTCCCTTTAAGGCATCCTGAGTTGGCCGTTTCTAGGTCATTACTTTCCAGTCCCAGGTACTCAATAATCCTTCGAACAGATTCAAGTAGGTTGAGAACGTGGCCTAGAATTCGTCTTCACTTTGGGTCCGTGCCGTACCCAGTGTGCCACACCTCAAGCAAGTACACTGTCGACTGAAACCTGTACAGCATGACTAGTGGCATCGTGAGCTGCGATATCAACTTCCATGGCAATGCTCCGAACAATTTCAATTGCAGCTGGGCTGACGACTGGTCCCTGCCACTTGCAAAAGTATCTGTTACCCAGAGAACCAAGTTGCAAAAGGCCAGGAAGGTTATTACTTGTCGACCGGGCCGCTCATGGGGGCAACCATCTGAGCATTGCCTCTGTTCCAGTCGGTGGAAAAGAAGAGACTGTGCCAGGGCATGCGTCAGTGCCAGGGCAGCGTCAGCCAACGTTATCAAAACAGCACTGCTCTGCGAAATGGCCTTTCCACCTTCCGAGAGAACAGCCAAAGTGACATCGTCCTGCAGAGCGGCCACCAGGGCACAACCTCCTTGGAAGAAAAGGGCACACAAACCAACATTTTCGAGGATGTGGTGAAGAGTGATGGCGCCTGATTCGGCGTCTGAGCTTGCACACATCCCTCCCACCCTGCACAGAGCGAGCATTGCCGCCAATAACGCAAGAAGAAGTAGAGCTGCGTGGGCAGATCCCATCACCAAAAGTGTTTCTTCCTTCAGCCCCGGGTTATGGGCAAGCACAAAGTAGAGAATAAGGGCGACGATACCCACGGCCAACACGAGTAGACCCAAGAAGAGACCCTTACTCGAGCCTCGGCAGTCCATGCGCTGCTGCTGCGAGGCCGCTTGACTTCTGGAGGGTGGGCTCTTCCAGAGGGCGTATTGCAGAGCGGCGGCCGCGATACAGTACTGGAAGGCAAAGGGGGTGACGAAGGGACGAGCCTCTGCCCAGATGATGCCTAGAGTAGAATTTCGGTGGCAGCTGCGCAGTCGCAATAGGTCTTCTACGACGTCTGGGTTCTGTATCTGCCATGTGCAATCATAGGATACTATAAAGAGAGAGAAACATCAGGAAAAATCTGAAACCAGTTCTGCGCTCAGATTTATACGGAAACCATATTTCTAAAGTCAATGGAAACTTAAACTTTCTTTCCGAAGAATTTAGAAAAATATTCATTTATGTTAATATTTATTCTAAAATTTCACGAAGATACATAAAATCTACCTTGAAAATTATTTTCCCCTTGCCAATTTTTCTCTGATTTCAAGGAAACTTTTAAATATTAATACGAACGAATCTCTCCTTTATATATTGTTTCGATTCCTGTTAATGATGAAGTTCCACCTTTTAAAAGTGACTAATGTTGTCCTATCAGGGAAAAGAACAATTTTAAATTGAGACGTCGCTTCACTGCCTTGCCATCTGTCATGTTGGGCGATGGGAAAATGCACTGTGGTTTGTTTGTTGTCTTCTAACGATATTTCCCTTCTTTTGAAGACACGGTATCAATCAAAAAATGTATTGAAGGTAACTATTTTCGGTTGATCAGAAATTGTTTTATTTGGAAAGGGGTGATTTTCAATGGCTAACTGAATATCGATGACTTGTACTGGAGGGAAGGGATTTGCAATAATAGAAATAAATAGGAAGACCTCAATCGAATAATATATATTCCCAACCACACACATTGTAAATAAATACTCACGCATCATTTATACGCAGTTGGTTCCCTTGTGCATTACTGCACTGGCGTGACTGTGGGTACTTTAGTGATAGTTTTCTTTTCAGTTAAAAGGGAACCAAGACTTTTAATCCTTCAAAAAATAGATTTTTAATTTTTATCTTAAAAAAAAGCAGATTTAATGCAAATTTTAAAAATGTGTAATATATGAGGGCTGTTTTTTAAGAAAGGTCCGTTTGTTTAAAAAAATAACGGTAGTATTTTGTTTCAAAAAACCTTTATTTTAGGATTGTTCATACATTTGTCTATTTTTCTATATATTTTCCGAATTTATTAATGCACTTGTCATACCTCAGAACTAAGTTTTGAAAACCCTTTTCAAAGAAGTCTGCCGCGTGGTCGGACAACCAAGAGTTCACGTCCGCTTTCACTTCTTCTTTGTCACTGAAGCGCTTTCCGCCAAGACTGTGTTTGAGGTACCAGAAAAGGTGGAAATCACTGGAAGCAAGGTAGGGGCTGTATGGTGCGTGGTTCAAAACCTCCAAGCCAAAATATTCGATTAAGTTCCGAGTCTTTCGAGAAGTGTGAGGACTTGCGTTATCGTGGAAGAGCAAAGCACCTTTTGACAGCATGCCGTGCCGTTCTTTTGTAACGTTTTTTGGAACTTCCGTAGAGTTGTGCAGTAGGCACCTGAGTTGATCGTTGTTCCTTGTGGCATACAGTTCACCAGAAAAACACCACGCCCGTCCCAGAACGCTGCTGCCATAATCTTGCGCTTTGACAGCGTTTGTTTGGCTTTGCCTTGACGGGAGAGGATGTGTGTTGCCATTCCATCGACTGATGCTTTGATTCCAGGGTTGTATGGGATACTCATGTTTCATCTCCAGTAACGATTCGACTCAGCATTTGACTTCCTCATAACTAACACAATTTCTTAAAGTTGAGTTCCTCATTCAAAATTTTGTACACCACCGACAGAAAAACGTCGGGAAATTCCAATGAAAGAGTGGTTATCGTGAATCTCTTGTTATCTCGAATTTTTGTTTCAACTGCTTGCATCAAATCATCCGTGATTATAGAGGGCCGGCCTGAGCGTTCTTCGTCAAGGACGTTTGTTCGTCCATTTTTAAACTTCCAGACCCATTTTCGAACTTTGCTATCACTCAGTGCCCTTAACTCCTGTTGTCTGGTGATTTATGCCGACATGTTTCTCGCAGTCAGAAAACGAACAACGGACCTATGTCACACGCGGCGGGTGATTCAATCACCTTAAATATTTTAAGGACGCACAGCGAAGTTTACACGACTGCTACAGAGCTAGAAATGGAGCGATGCTGGTCAGTGACGCAGAGCCTCATTGCGACGAACACGCGAACTATACACGCCAATGGACCTTACTTAAAAATAGCCCTCGTATATAGGTTTAAAGCTTAATACCCGAGTAATTGCAGTTTTAAAATGTAAACCACATTTGCCACGCCCAGCTATACAGCTAAAAAAGTACACCCACAAACATTCCCTCTTGGATCATTTAGTTTTAAGATTAAAAGCACATTTAAAGATTTTACTGCAAAAAAACTTTCATTAAAATTTTTGCATGGCTGTACCCTGAACCTACATGAAGCCTTTAATAACTGTGTGAGGAATCAAGTTCCTAAAACACATTTCTGAGCCACAAACTTTGCTGATTGGCGAAATGCATTCAATGATATGTATTAATGAAGGTGCATACGCAGCAGCAGATGTATTTAAAGAATTAAAAATAAAGCAAGGGATCAACACTTGTGAAGGCCTTCGAAAAATTGGTAAAGTTAGAAATTGTGAAGCCGAGATGATAGTACAAAAATTCAGAAAAAGTGGCCAGGACTACTGAAAGTCAAACTAAAAAGGAAGCAGAGGAGACGTTGGAAGAGTTCATGAAAGATGAACACAGTGCTGGAATATTTTAAGTATCAAATTTTATGCAACTGTATCGTTTTATTTAGTTTTTTTTCATATTACTGAAAATGCGTTTTTCCAGTTTTTAGGTACATTTGTAGAAAATAATCTGTCTTTTTTATTTTAAGATATCCGAACACGTTGAAAATGACCAAATTTGGTCAAGACAGATATTTTTGTTTCCTCTTTTATTGAATAGAGCTATCTTTGGCTTTACAAAACAGACTTTGTTTTGTTTCTATTCTACATAGAGGCCAAGCTACAATCAATTTTATTAAGTTAGAAAAACCGGTAGTGGGTCTTTGATCTACCAGAAGTGGGCATTTAAATTACACGAAATCTATCATGGCGAGTCTGATTACTCAAAATATTACAAATGTATTTCTATAATACTTTTTGAACCTGATATTTATTCTATTTTCTAGAGAATGTACTAAAATATTTCTTTTTGTATGAATATTTTTTGAGTTAGGGCTTGTTATTTAAATAATGGTCTCATAAAGAATGTGATTTTTCTTGTAATGTTTACTCAATCAACTCTAAAATGTTCAAATTTTAATAAAACATTAAAATTTTAGTACATTCTCTAGATAAATGCATCTAGATTGTTTTGGTCATACTTTTACTAATATAAGTTTATTACTTTTTTCTTTAATGGCTTTGAAGTTTTACAAAAATGTTGCTAAAATTTCACTTATAATTGGGATTTTTGTGAAATTTAGGCAAATTATTGTAAACATTATTAGTTAAATATTAGTGTTTATTGGTATTGAGTCATAAAAAAGCATTATAATGTTTAAATATGTTATTTTGTTAAAAAGTGCCCCGAACGTGTTCGGATACCTTAATGAAACTTAGTATGAGCTTTCTTAAAATGCCAATATATTGACGAAACTAACTAAACTCAGTGGTGCAACAGCCCATGAGGGCCAAGGCCTTGGACGCTAAGGAGCATGAGCAGATGTTCCGGTCGGGTGGTCAGTTCCCCATTGTTTAGTTCCCAAGCAAGCTTGTATTTATCGACCCACTGAAGGGATGAAAGGCTGATTCGACTATTGGCTTGAGAGTGGTAGGTCGTTGTTCGGGTTCGGTAGGTACCCAGAAACTGAGTGAAAGCTTTTAAGAGATGTCCGTCGAAGTTACGGACTTGATCCATTGTTATGAAATCCGGTGCTCTGAAGCGGGAAATCCAGCCGTCGAAGAGAGTCTTGGTCATGGTTTCAGCCTTCTGGTCATGCATAGGAAATGCTTCAGACCATCGGGAGAACTGGTAATCGACTGTCAAGAAGTACTGGCATCCGCTGTAGGGTGGAAGAGGACCAATGTTGTGGCTGTTTAAGAAGGAAATCCTTTGGTGGAGGACCTTTGATCTTTGGCAATAGGCATGCTAGAGTTCACTTGGTGACGTCGTTTCCACATTAAGCGCTTGCGTATAAGAATCTAAGCTGTCTTTTACTCCTCGATGATGAATTTGCTAAGGAGTTTTGTAAACGGATTCACGGAAACCAAGGGCGAGGAAGCACTTAAAGTTCCTATATAAATGTCACAATACGATTTAGAATCGTTGGGTTCATTTGTAGAAATTCAACTTTATGATTCAGTTTGAAAAAAATTAAGTTCTTTTTTCTCAGCTTGTGAACGTGCCATGCTTTGATAATCAAAAGAATTGGGGACTTGAATGGTAGAAACTCTTGACATACAGTTCCGTTGACCACAGAATTACTTCATCGCTCACGTAATGGGTATCCGTGGTGAAATGACAGATAAGGTGAAGGTGACGAAGCTGTCTATTAGAACTATTATCGTTAAAAGCGAAGATCAGGGGTTTGTGATCAATTAGAATTTTAAACTGCCTATCTTCTAACATGTGTGGCGGAAGTGTTTTATCACGCTGTAACAGTCGTAGGTAAAATATCTTTTTACGGTGTCGGTCAGCTTCCTTGGAAAGAATAATAAGGGCTCTGTGAGTTTGCACCTATAGCGTAATCCGATACGTCGACTGCCACGGATAGGTCGGCTTTTATCTTCAGGTTGGTTAGAACTCTAGCTGGGACGATAGATTTTTTTTGCATTTTTCAGAGGCCGGCTTTTCTTCATTTGACCACTCGATAATTGTCCTTCTTTAGCTTTCCTTTGCAGAGATCATGCAGGAGTAAGATGCTGAAGAAAGTCAGCTCCCGGAATGGGTTTCTTCACATTAGCCAAGAAGGAGGACCAAGAGAATAATCGGTGCAATCCGAAATCTTGCTGCCGAAGTTTGGGATCCGAGTCTTCTTAGTTGCGTAAAGAGGACCAGGAGCTTTACTAGGGGAACTCTTGCAAGGAAAAACATTTACAATCCCTCCAGTATCCACCAGAATCTTGGATCCAGATCTCCTATCGTGGAAAAATAGGCGAGCGAACTTCTGATCCCTTCCGTTCGTTGCCTTAACATGGAATGCGTTTAGTTTCCCTGTGTGCACTTGCCATCTTTAGCGTGCGTGACACCACCCCATTTCATGAGACTTCTTTCAGTTCTACGTCTACTGTACACGCTACTTTCTTGCCTGTGCACAAGTCAGCTTCTTGCCTGCGCAAGTCAGCGGTTTCCTGAAGTGCATCAAGAATCGATGACGACAAACATTCCTCTACTTTTCCGGCATATTCTGAAACGTCGGCTATTTCTGACAGTAATTCCGTTACGTTAACTGCCAAGATTTGTTGCATGCGTACTGGCAAACGTTGAATCTATAGGGATAAAAGAACTTTATCAGTTATCCTAGCTACAGACAAAGTTCTGAAGTAGCCACGAGGGACCTCTATTTCCTAAGCTGATATCTTTAAGAAGAGGTTTTTATATAGCATTGGATTTTAGATTGAAATAGAAATACTTAGTCACAGGAGAGTGAACTATGTAGGCAACGTGAGCCAACACCACAGCATCAAGGGATGGTACCAATCAATGGCATTTTATCCTGTCAAGCGAGATGCCGGATACCTTGAAACAAGACCCGATTTGCAAAAATCAAAGGTTTACGTCCGTCTTCCAGAAAGGAGGTGCATTGAAAGCTATTCTGGGAACATTTCTAGGGGTATCGTCTACAACTTCCAATGCAGGTAAAGTTTCTGAGGGTAATTTAGGTTTAGTTTGTGTGCAAATAAGTCGAGTTAACAGAAAAAAAGGTAACTTTAAATATTCAATCTAAAAAAGAGAAAAATTTTACCAGCTGCGGTTGTAAGTAACTTACACAACAACAGGCTTACTTTTAAAAAAATGTATTTGAAACAAATCAAATTTTAAGTATTAAAATTTTGATCGTTAAATTTAAACAGTGGGTAATTAGTTATAGTGATTTGAAAATTAAGGCAAAATGATTTCAGCGTGTTCAACTGAGGAAAAAGCCAAAAGCTTAAACAACAAGTTTATTAATAAAACCTTGAATCAACCCTTATAAAAAAAGTCAAGAATGCTGTAGGAGCCTGGCGTTGCAGAATGACGTGAAAATGTTGGTACGAGCTTTTACAATTAAAAAAGGTGGTGTACAGCCACAAGCTTAACAAATGCATTGAAACAATAAAACAGAAAATCACCTTGTGGCACTACAACTTCTGGCGCAATTTTTTTTGGTGGATAATTCAGTTGAAAATCCTCATAATATTAATTTCACTTCCCTTCTCATCCTATTTGAGTAATGTGGTTACTCCTATTTTCTCTCCTGACACAGGTTTAGCACTATCTGCGGTTATAGCAGTCTAACTGACATTTACCCAAAGTTTGTGTCTGATTCGAAAACAAAGCTGTTCCTCGTGTTTTAAGTGCAAAGACACTGGTTAATTCCTCTATAATTGGGAAGTCTCTGTTAATGCCGCGAATAAATGTGGCTACTTGTGCAGCATGTGTTGCATCCGTTGATTCATCTATCGTTACAGAATAAAATTCAATTTTTTTTTGCATTTGAATTGAGTGAATATATCTATTATGATACGCGTCTTACTACTTCCACATCAGACAAGCTAATACTCAATTTTACTTCAGCCTGTGATGGCACATTAAATGCATTCTGAAGACATTCTCTTGCAAACTCTCCATTGGCAAAGGGTTTTCCACGCTTAACAATTTTTTCTGAACAATGTTTTCAGATTCTTTATTTGATCTGGTGAAAATTCACTACTGTCAGTTCAGCTCGGATTTTAATTCACTCTCCTCATCTAATCGAAAACGATCCATTGCGAAATATTTCTTACTGTGCTTAATATCATAATCTGTTTTAATGTTGTATTCTTTCATCTCAGTAGCACTCTAGTTGCAAATAAGACAAACTACCTTACGTTCAACTAAAAAATAAAGATCTAGTCACTTTTCCTGAAAAAATCACACTTTTTCTTCAACTTTTCTTTTCCTCCCCCCTTCTTTTTATGTCATTAAGGCTTGACATTGTGCACTCATTCGAAGTCCATAAACGTTTCTGAATTTCAGAATATAGAATGAGTGTGATTAATCTAGCCTCGAATCATCTGTACAAAACCTGCTTATCCCCGACCATACAGCATGTTTGTAACCACCAATCCGTTTGACAAGTAACTGTAATATTAGAATCAATAGAATTCTATTCGCTTGTGTTTGCAGTTCCCCTCTGTAGTAGCGACATGCTCAAAGTCACCTTTGGCGACGTATTGGCGACTAGTGTAAGCCGTCCAGAGAGATAAGAATCCACCCTTTTTCCCGAAATTGCTGCGAATTTATCAATATTCAAAATTTTTATCTTTAAAATTATTCAAAATACGGTGAAATTTTTGAAAAACTCGTCATTTTTCTCAAATGAATATCAAACATGTGAATGAAATAGTTTAAATATTGAGAATACAGAACAAAAAATTAAATTTTTATGTTCAGAGGCGTAACATTTGTCGTGGTACAAAGTTATCATATTGGCAAGAGATCAGGTGTTATTCTATCAGCAGTTAAAGCAGACAAGGGTACTTTCTGACGCTGTTCTTACATATCGAAAAAAAAAATGCTTTATGCAACATTTAAGAGATTTGAATCGACCGTAATAAATTCGTTGAGTATCGATTTTTTTGCTGAGAGTTTCATTAAACAATACTGAACAAACGTTACCTAAACAACAAAATGCGGTGAAATCAAAATAAATTTTTTGATATTAAAAAAAAAAAAAGAAACGTGCATGCATTCTGACATACCGTGCACGGCGTGACGCCCTTCTTTGTCTAGGGAATGGGCCGTGGGATTAGGTATGAATTCGTGGGCGTGTCTCAGCCAGATCTCCGCCCCGTCCCATATGAGCATGCGCAACCAGATGGCCAGGTTGGCGGCGAAGAGATGCATAAGGACTGGGTGCCGGCACCATCCCAGGTAACCCACAGATCGCTGCAAAGCAAGTGAAGAATCCAATCAAAAAAGCTTTTCTCACCTTTTATCAAAAAAAAAAAAAAAAAAAAAAAGGTTCCGAGTTCAGCCTGTAATTTTTTATAACCAGGAATTGTTTAAACCACCAATAAATTCGTCAAGTTTTATCACATTTTAATGTTCTCTATTCATACCTGCTTCACTCGTCATGGCATTAAGGTATCCGACTACGTTCGGAACCGTGATTTTAAAAAAGCGCATAAATGAATAATTTTCCTGATATTTAGTGTCACTTAGATTAGAATACATGTATAAAATTGTTTTAAGGATATTTTGACAAAAAAACATTATTTAAATACAATATTTTGGCAAAAAAATTAACTTAGAATAATCTTTTTTCAAAATGTTCTCCTTTTGTAAAAAATACTTTTAAAATAAAATATTTCTCTTATATAAAGTAAAGACTTCTCCAGAGAGTCTGAACTGGGAGTTTTGAAAAATTCCCATTATATTTTAAGAGTTACCACCCATTGAAATAATTATTGGCGTTTTTTTCTTAAAATTTCTCCCCTTTGTTGTCGTAAAATACGGATAAACCCACTTCTAAGTTATATATTTCAAAAATTCTAGTTGAGCCTCTGTAGAGAGGTCTGAGCTATATACAGGTAAAATATTATTATAATAGAAGCATTTTTCACAAAAGGAGAATATTTTGAAAATGGGTCATTCTATGTTTATTTTTTGTCAAAATATTGTATACGCAAAAGGAGAAAGTTTACAAGACACAAAAGGGATTCTAACCCCAAGTAGCAGTTCTCAATTCTTTTATTGTAATAATATTCTTAAAAAATTTTTATATACATTTTCTAATCTAAGTAACACTAAATTTCATAAATATTATACATTTATACGCTTTTTCAAAATCATGGTTCCGAACGTAGTCGGATATCTTAATTTTAAAAGTACTACATTAAAAAAATTACTTTTAATGTTAGACTCGTTTTAAAAAATAACATGGCCCCTCGTGGCTGAAATTGCTTTTTGAAAAACTGTGAATAGAACAAATAAATTTGTTGTGACTGAAAGTGTGGGATGAGACGTCACCTTATCGTGGTCATAGATATATTTTTTATTAGGTTTACAGAGTACTGTGTTTTTCATTAAAAAATTTTTAGTGTCAGTAATATTAAAAGTTATTAATAGTTTTTGGCGGCTTATGTTAATAAATAGATTTCGAAAAAACAATTTCGTTTGCAAAGTAGTTTTTTTAAATTGATTTTTCTTAGTTTTTAAAAAAATTGTGAATAAAATAAGCAGTTTTTAGTTATTTTCAGTGATTTATATTTCTTGGGTTATTGAAAATGAAAGTATGCAGTTGCAAATTTCAACCTTCATTGAATTTGAACGCTTATTCGCGCGTAGCTCGTAAACTCGGGAAAAAACATGAAATGTATAAAAATATTACTTCTTAGATTTAAATATATATATATATATATATATATATATATATATATATATATATATATATAACTCTCAAACACACACTCCACACTAATCTATGCAGTATATTTATATGAATGCATCTACAAAAAATTTTGAGGCTTTATTTTGAACAGAACAAAAAAGCCTCGAGTGAATAATAAACTCATGCTCCAACAGAAATCAATCTAAGAAAAACGCAAGTAGGTTTTGAGATTCTAGCAACACTCAGAAATCTTTAAATACCTTCAAAACTAGTTAGATATCAAATCTAGAATTTGGGGCCAATATTCCAAATTAGATTGCCTACTGAAAAATGTAAAAAAGAGAATGGAAATAAAAATAAATTAAATTTCTTTTTTTATTTTTAAGGTATTGCGTAGCCTTAATTGTCTTTTTATTTTAAATTTATAACTCTTTTTCTGCATGTGTGTTTTCAATTTCAGTTCTCCGTTATGAGTATTACGCGAATAGAATCTATAGTTATACCACTCCCAACCTTAGGAGAAGAAATGCATTTAATTTTATTACTGCTAGGTATTATGTTTGATTAGAATTATGTGTACATGCACGGGAATGAGTGAGGGAGAGAGAATTTGAATCTTTTTAAAAAGAATTTTGTGTTCAGTAATCACTAGAAACTGGACTTAAAACTTAGACATTCTTGCCCAACAAAGAATAAACAAAACAGCTACAAAAATCTTTTGTAATCAACATAGACTTTCAATATTATACAAATAATATACAAAAATAATTTTAAAAAAATGACAAATTGAAAAAAATAAATAAAAGACTTTTTGTTTTTGAATGTCACGCGTGTTGTTTTTCCTGCAGTGATACACTGCTTGTAGGAAAATTGAGTTTTACAGAGAAAACGCGTTTCCCAGCAAGAACTGAAAAATAAGAAGACAACTTCTGAAGATGTCACCAAGGTTACCCTATTGGAGACTTTATCGCCGCTTGTGACAAATTTGGCGGGAAAGTATTTCCAAGGAACCATCGAGAAGTCCCTGAAACCAACAATTCTGGAAATTTAAATGAGGCTTTATAAGGGACCTCTGAAACAATGGTCAAATCAATCGAGAGCAGAGTCTGCTTGTACGTTCGCTGTGATGAAACAGACTTTATCTGTTTGGCATCTGGAACTATTATAACTCCGTGGACCTCTAAATGTATAATTTTATTTTTGACGGATTACTTGAATGATTGACCACCAGGTAACCGACCTCTACTATGAATGACCACTATATGGTGAACCATTATAACTGTATACTCACTTATTTACATCTCTATTTACATTTTGATTCAATTTCACGACAAACAAGAACAAACTATTAATGCAGAGCAATATCCATAACCTGAAGTGTTATGCCGCCAATTTACCATGATTGCCAGCCCTCACCTTCAAATGTCACTGGATGTACCTGCAAAAGTAGCTAAACATTCTACAAATTAAGAATGAATTTCGCTAAAATTAGTAGCTAAAATTTTTCAGAAAAGTAGAATCCATATTTCTTGATAAAAATTTTGTTAGTCATCTTTACTGAAACTGAATTTTCACAAAAATATAAATAATATCCCAATTTTTCTGTGGGCTATCCAAACTTTTTCGCGGACCACCTGTCGTTGATCGCTGTTCTAGAGAGCCGTTTCTGTGAATCCTGTTTATAACGAGCACTTTTTCAAGTACTGTAAATAATATGTTATAATATTTCTTTGTGTCTTCATTTGTTTTTCATTGTCTATTGCAACCAGTGGTGCACACAAGAGGTCCTGGGGGTCCAGAGCCCCCCAAAGCCCTTGATATTTTTTCCGATTGATTATAATTCTAAGTACATAGTACGTAAAATTTAATTAAATATTTGTTATTAATGATTAATTTTATTAATTAATTCTAATTATTTATTCACTAATTAGTTTTTTACTATGTTTTGTTCCCGAAAGTCGACAAAATCAAAAGGAGCATGATACAAGAATGGTTAACTTTCGACCCCGGATCCCCCCTTGAAAAATTCCAGTGTGCGCTACTGCCTGCAGCCTAGACACACTGGATCTACACCTGGTAATTCAACCCATACTGCTGCCACTCATGAACAGCATTCAAGGGGGAAGTTTTTCAACAGGATAACGTTGCTGTAACGCAACGTGCTCTATAGAGTGTTACCTTGGTCTGCGAGATGACCAGATCTGTCTCCAGTTGAGCATGCTCGGAATTTCATTGAACAACAACTCTAGCATCCTCCACAGCCATCACTGACCGTCCTAGTGTTGACACAACAAGCATGGGACTCTAGACCACAAAGTGACATTCGGCACCTGTGTGACACAATGCAGGCGTTCAAAATGATGGAGGTTACACCAGATGTGAATGCATTTCCTTGAGCCTGGGATCTGGAGAATTGAATCCATTAAACATATGGTAACTAGACATTGTCCACATTTTATTACTTTACAATCATTTTTTCTTGCTGCTGGGACAGTGTATAAGATTGCAAACAAAATAAAATACGGGCTTTCTTTCAAAGTTGTTCATTACAGAGTTTGAACTGTAACCGTGGCACAAAATTTTCGGAAAAGAATTCCATTTCGATTCTTATTACCGAAGTCTTGATGGCTGAAAGAGAAAATTTAAAGGTTCCTAACAGAAATCTCTCGAAAAAGGAAACACACATTCATTTGAATCATATTCTTGAGGAAACTAACAGAAGCTCTTCCTAAGAAATGGATATTAGCTCACCTTTACTCATAAACTAAAATTAAGCAGATGCAAGTTGAGTCACCTTTGGAAAAAAAAATTCCACTGATTCTGAATTTTATAAATTCCTCTCTTTAGCACCTTTGAAATTCTTAGTATTCTAAATGCGATGTATGCTATAATTTAAAACCAAAGTTTAAGTGATGTGGAAATTATTTTGAGGGAGTTTCGTTGTAAACTAAAGGTTCACCGCCGACAATCTGAAATCCTACTTTTGTGAGAAACAAGAGGATTACTGCACTGTTAAGAGTAAAAATATACAGATGGCAGAGTGAAAGAAAAATGAGAAATCTATCCGAGAAAGAGAGAAATATAACTTTTTTACACTTTCAAAAATAATTTCTAATATTTTTGTTCATACAATTCCTAGAGTAAGATAGTGGTTCCATTCATTATTTTTAAGTCCGATCGGGACAAAAGCCTGATCATTCAGTCACCTAGCCCCTTCGTCCGGCCTCTAGTCTTCCAATAGCTCACCACCACAGTTCTTTGGTCAAATGATGCCAGGAAGTCCTTGTTACAATTTCGCTTTACCATCTCAGACATACAGCGACAATTGGCTCTGAGACATCCATTTTTATGTTGCTCACCAATGACGACTGCATCGCTACTGTTTTGCATAATGTAATATCTTACAGAGCTCCTTTTACTTACCAACATATTAAAACTTCATTGGGATTGGCTTATGGTTGGATGAGTTATCGCTACCTTTATGACAACCAATGCAGTACAAGGAAAGATGAGACCCAAAACATCGAATAACACACAAGTCTAAAATTTGCCAACACATGGCTAAGAATTTCTTTTTTTATGAATGGAAACACAGAAGTCAATTAAAAGAAGGTATTTTAAGTATTTAAAAATGGAAAAATATATTTTAACAAATTGCACTAAATGGACGATAGATGAATTATTGCGGCTTTCCTTGACACTTGGTCGTTCTGGAACGGTTTGCTTGCACTCGACACCGAGTGAACTGTTGTTTCGTTCATCGGAAATTTCATGTCACTCCCCTCGAAGAATCCTTTTTTTAAAATTCTATGGAGGAGTATGCACGCTATTTTTCAGATGGCGCATTTTAATAAATACGTTTTTATATTTTTATAAATTTATAGCTGAATGTTTAGATCTTCGACCCCATCCCAAGACGGTGGATTTTCCTGATGCAAAAAATCGACAGCGTTCATGTCGTATGATTATGTGGTATGTAAGGAAATCCTTTGAGTGCCTGTTTGACTTGAGAGCTCTCGGCAGAATTAAATTCCTCGTGCAATTTTGCATTGTTAGAGCTCCTCCCTCTGGGGAGAAAACTGAGTGTCAAAATTATATTGTGGTCTATACCTATATGAAGCTCCACTTAAAAGTAATATCAGCTCCATGTTTAGACGGAGCCTTTAGTTCTCTTATGTGTGCGTTTAATGCTATTTATAGGGTTTTCGATGTTTCTGTTGATTTCTTCAATCTTTGAACACACTTTTTAAAGAAATATTTTAACACAACACATGTGGCTCGTTTGGATCTTACCTGCGAGTCGATGCAGAGGACATGCGTTTGCAGGAGGGTGAAGGCGGCCAAGAGCAGGGGCTGAACCCAGTTGATCTGGTCCATGCAGGGCTGTTCTAGGCTGAAGAGGGTGGCTGCGCCTAGACCGACGCCGATCAGCGAACCAAGCCCAAACACTAAAAAGAAGGATATAACTTTTGAGAACTAAGCCAGTATTTAAAAAAAGTTTTTTCAAGACAAGACCAACTGTTCCCTTAAGAAATATCTTGATGCCAACGCTCTTTTCTGGAAAAGACTTTTTTGAATTTTAGGCTTATTTCTTCGATACTTCCAGAGGTGTAGAAGATGCATGGGAAAAATTGCAGAGTCATGCGGGCAGTGAAAGTTGGGAGAGTTAAGTGTTTGTGCAATGCAATCCTCATTTCAAATCTGCGCGCGCTCTTCCGCCTCAAGACAACGAGTTAAAATTTACTTTCGATGCTCTAATAGAAATGCTGACAATGATGCGAAAAACCTTCCTTTTTTGCAATATTCGAAATGTCTTATGGTCTTGGGATTCATTAAAAAGAAACCTATAACTTCCCAAACAGAGAGAGAGAGTCACAACAAAAGCGCTGCTTGAAAAAACAACAACAATCCAGTATTTTTGTATAACATAGAATAAAAATATGCATTAAGCACACTTTATTTTGAAACTAAGCATGAAAGGGGCAGAACGCGCACAGGCGTAGTTATACAAAAATCGGATAGACAACACAAGTTGTTGGTACGTCCTCTATGAAAAGCAAACACGTTTGTGGACATGCTGTTATCCTTCGGGAGTAGTTTTTTAAAATAAGGTCATTTTGTAAGAGAAAGCGTCACAGTGAAATGTGGCAAGGGTTGTACCATTTTGGAATTATCACTAAATGGGTCATCTTTCGAAATAATTTTCTTAGAGTAGTATGTATAATATCTTTCTTTTTATGAAGCGTTCAAAGTTAGTTGACATTTTTTCAAAACGGCTCAAACTACGTTAATTTTTACTAAATCAGCAAAGGGTTTTGCTCTATTTTTGATTCTCATTATAGCACGGCTATGAAGGATTATGTTACTGAAAAAAGTTACCGTGAAATTGAGGAATGTGAGGTCACATACACACAGTATTTAATGAGGATATGGAAGGTATCAACAGGTGTGCTTTTAGCATGAACATGTTCTTCAAATAAAAGAAATTGTAGGATTGTTATGCATAGGAAAGAGCAATTGTTTTATCATTTTGGAATCTTAACTAAATGGAACAACTTTCGCGAAACGCGTGAGGTTGTGAGCACAAAAGATTTTTTTTTATGAAGATTCAGAGTTAGTGGCATCTTTTTCTCAAACCCCGACTCATACAAACTATGTTAATTTGAGCTAAATCAGCAAACGTTTTTGTCCGACTGCGATTAATAATCGGGCTATATAAGATGACGTCAGTGGAAAAATCATCTTAAAATTGGTAAATTTGTGTTCAAAGTAGCTGATGATGTAACGGAGGGTGTCAATTTTCCCCATTTTCAAAAATGTGTTCGTCCTTACTTAGCCAAGTGCAGGGGGAGTTTTTAAATTTTTTTTTCCAGAACAGATACGACCCTGCTTTTCAACTTGTACCCGATTATCATTAAGTTTCGGGACACTCTGTATATTTGCAATCGGAGCATTCAAATCTTATATTATGCATGCACACTCTTCTATTGAAATATCATCTGATCTATTTGAAATGGTTAATATTTCATTGAAAATCTCACTATCTACTTTAACCATAAATATCTCACCTGATTTGAAATTAAATTTTTCAGTGAAATAGCACATTTATCCGAGTGCAAGGATAGCACGCTTTAAAGGCACTTTTTTTAGCTTGCAAAATTTCCTGCGCAGTGACATGATAATTTGATCCAGACTTTTGTCTGGATTGTCCAAATCTGGCTTCTAAATTATCAGTTTGGAACTTTCCGGTTAAAACATATTTGAAATTATGCTCTACCAAACGATACTTTATTAGTTCTTTGGTATTTACCGTATACCTCACAGCAAAAAATGTTTCCTCGCTTAAAGAACCTTCTCGTTTATTTTGTTAAAATTTTTTCTGGCAGTCCAGTCACTGAATAATTTTGAAAAAAAAAAAGTGAATATATCGTTATCTGACGAAAAAGATATACTATTTTTCAATGTAATATTTTGATAATTAGTCGAGTTTTTAATATTCATTATTTGCCAGGAATCTAAAAGAAGGTTGATGAATATTGCAGTGTCCTTAAACACTTTTCTGGGTAGCCTACTTTATCTTGTAATATACCGGTTGATTCAAAATTAGTGTGACCAATTTAAAAAGCTTATAACTATTTTTGGTAAATTTTAATCGCTTTACTGCCAGTTATATTTTAAAAATGAAACGTTTAAATTACAAATCTAACTGTTTTTATTAATGGGAGTAAACTATGGCTCCGAAATTAGAGCTTCACAAACCCGAAACGAACTTTTACAACTTTTGAAGGATGTATGCTCAAATTCTGTTATAAATAAAGCATTTAAAACTCAGAAAAGACATTTTAATAATGGATTACTATCTAAATTTTAAAAATAAATAAAATTTAGTTGGCAATCAAAAGCTGCAGGGAAAAAAGTGGATATAAAAAGTCCTTGGGGGAAAAAAGAAAAAAAAAAAGAAGCTGAAAAGATTTATTGCTGTAGAAAATCCTCTGCCTCAAAAACATTAACAAAGAAACCACAGGTATCGCAAAAAGAGTTCTAGCTTTTTTTGAAATTTGGATACTGACAGACAACTGATCATCCATCCAACATTTATTGAATTGGCCATCTATCGGTGACAGGAGTATCTTCACCTTTTTCAGCAGTTTTTGGATCGGCACCCTATTCATCTACAGTGGGTCCCTTCTCATGTAGGCCTTCTCGGGAACGAAGTTGCTGACGACCTTGAGAAGGCGGCTACCAGCAATCCTGTGGATCCGGAGGACCACATGGTCCTTACATCGACTGAGATCTACTCCAGGGCTAAAGAATTAATATGTAGAACCTGCGTAGTCCCTCCTGTACACCCATGGTACTTTCAAAGACACCCTGGATCCGCTATATCATTCAAGGATCTGCTAGATCATATCAAACGGCATTCTCACGATTTTCGACTGGTCACCTGAGGTGCATGAACTTTGAGGGTGGCAAAAGAAGCTTCCCAATTTGCCCCAAATGTAACAGTCCTTTTTCTCCTCAGCACATTCTGCAATGTCTGGGGTTTTTCTGTGAGGAGGCTGTTGCATCCCCCCTGCTGTTCTTACACTTTGTACAGATTTATGGACTCATGGATCTGGTCTAGTTTCACTACACCAGATGGGGATTAGTCCCACCACCACCACGATTTTTACTTCCTGGAGCAATTACAAAAAATACTCTCATTAGAAAAACTTAATGTTACACGGTTGGTATGATAATTGTATGGCTCCCATGTGATGAAATATAGTCCTTACAACGTCTAAGTATGCTGAGTATTAAATTAACGAGTAAGATTACTCCTCTCAGCAAGCAATGCTCTCCGAAGTTCCGGTGTACATGTAGGACAGGGTTAAAGGAATTAAACTCGTTGGCCAAGCATGCGCCACACATGTTGTGCTGGATTCAAGCCAGGTGAGAATGTTGGCCATTCTGTTGAGGTAATAAACTCAGATTAGAGATTTACGATATTTTCTTGGTGATCCCTAAACACAAATTCTGTGCTCATGGCACCCCTAAACATGCGTAAATGTTGTTTCAGAATGATTTCCCTATAAATTTGGCCTGTCCGATTTGATCTCTTCTAGAGCACAGGAAAATTTCCCTAAACGAGCAATATTACACCACCGTAACCGTGCAGTTCATTGATGTTACCTTAGATGTGACAGGTACTTGGCGTTCTCCATATGAAAGTCCGACATGAATCAGACTTCATGCTAAACCTAGACTCGTTTTGAAAACATCACACATCACCTAGATTCTTATAATCCACCTAGAATTGATTCCCTTTATATTAATCTTTTGACCACACAAAAATTCTATTTTTATTCATTTACAAACACATTTATTCAAACTTTCGGTATTATTTCTGTTGTTCTTCTTGTGAAATTACTTCCACTCAGGTATCTCGGGACAGCACATATATTTATTTACAAATACGAAAAACGATCACGGAAACTGCACACAGCAAGTCTGGCCCAAAAGCACACAGCGACCGGTCAGCAAGTGAACTCCGCAGAAGGAATGCATGGGAGTGAAGCGAGAAGAACCGCGCGAGGGCGGATTACACATTTATCCTTCCGCCAGAAAAAATAGTTCTCTCGCTTCACCCCAACATACCTCTCCTGCGAGTGATATATTTTTTTAAACAATACTAATATTATAAACTCATACACAATACACATAAAATATAACAATAAACACAGTGATATAAAATCAAGAGAGTAATGAAATTTTTTGCATTGAATATTCTAATTTTTCTACATTCATGGCTTTCGTAAGAAAAATCTGCAATTAAAAATTCTGTTTGGATATATTCTAATTTAATTACAGTATCTTCAATTAAATCCTTTATAAAATGAAAACGTAAGTTCATATCTCTTGATTTATTTGAAGAACGGGTACCCTTAATCCTCTGAATTGCTGCTTGACTATCTGAATTTAGAGTTACAGCATTATTTATAAAATGTTCACATTTTAATTCAGTTAACAAATTTACAGTCCAAATTATATCTTTACAAGCTTCAGAAATAGAAAATAACTCTGCTTCACGTATTGATAAACTAACACTCTTTTCTTTACGACATTTCCAAAAAATTAATGAATTATCAAGTAAAGCTACACCTCCAGAAAATGATTTTCCATTTTCTGCATTTCCCCAACTAGCAACTGAACTAGCATTTAAAATACCACACAAATCCATTTTCATAAAACAATTTTTTATCTTTTGAGCCCCTCAAATATCTTAAAATTCGTTTAGTCAAATTGTAATGTCTCTTCTCTGGATTATGATTAAATTGGGATAAATAAGACGTTACAAAAGAAATATCAGGGCGAGTTCTATTAGCTAAATATAAAAGTTCCCTAATTAATTTCTGATACATAGTAACATCAATAAATTCATTTGTAGAGGGAAAATTTTTGTGTGTCTTCCCTACTTCACAATTGGAGTTTTGACACTTTTACAATTTTTAAAATTATGTTTGACTAATAATGAATCAATGTAGTCACACTGGGATCAATAAATACCATTTTCACATTTTTCAATTTCCATGCTTAAAAGCATTTATTAGTTTTGTTTTCAACCACTTCAAATACATTTTTAATCTTACTAACAATATCTTCATACATTTTATCCTTGTTACAAAAAATAGCTAAATAATCTATATACATAAATAATATAGGAACACTTTGATTATCAGTTTTAATAAAAACACAATTATCAGAAGCTAATTGTTTTAAACCAAAATTTTCTAATTCACACACCCTTTATTTTCATATACCAGTTTCTACCAGACTGTGGCAAAAACCATAATACTCTTTTTCAATTTACAAACTTTGTCATCTCCAATTAATTTTTCATTACCAGGAGGAGGTAACATATACACAGTCTCCTCTAAATCAACATATAAGTAGGCAATTTTTACATGAAAGAAATTAACATTTAGTTTTAATTTAGCTGCAAGTGCAATTAACAATCGAAAAAATTCAATATTTACAACCGGTGAATACGACTCTGAATAATCTATGTTTTTAATTTGATTAAAACCAGCTGCTACAAGCCTTGCTTTGTATTTTATATTTTTCCCGGTATCATCTTGTTTTAACTATATACCCATTTAGAGTTTTTATTAATTTTGATTTCGCAGGTTTTTGTACGATTTCCCAAACTTTATGTTTATCTAACGAATCTAATTCATTCTCCATTGCTAATTTCCAATTTTGCCAATTAGCTCTATTTTTTGCCTCAAAATAAGAGTTTGGTACATTATTCGTTAAATGAACAGACATCTGCTTAGATTTTAGTCTTTCCGATCTTCTAACAGGGATTTGATTTTGTACATCATTCAATTCAAGTACAGGGAGTTGGATTTTGCCCGTCTGAGGCGATGACGTGGTCTGAAGGGGAATTGAGTTATTATTCTCAATTTCTACAGAAACATTATTGATATCAAAATTAGACAATACTTTCGTTTCTTTCGGGAGAGACTTCAAAAAACGAGTCAATATATATCCTATGTTTCATTTTCAATCCCTCCTAAATATCTACGACCTTTTAAAGATTCATTGAATTTAACTGATCTCTCCTCAATACTTTTTGATTTTTAATATCATAAATTCGATATCCCCTCCTTTATCTAGCATATCCTAGCATAATTCCACGTCTTCCAGGAACTTCAAATTTATTTCCCAATGCTTTCGAAACGTGAAAATAGGCCACACAGCCAAATTTTTTGAGATAATTTAATTTCGGTTTATTACCCGACCAAATTTCTAATGGGACTTTTTCTTTCCCTTTTCATGGTGTAATATTAGATACTTGAGTATTACAATTAATAGCTTCAGCCCAAAATTTTAAAGGAAGTTTACTTCATATAATAAAGATTTAGCTCTTTCTAGAAGAACGCGGTTGGCTGTTTCTGCCTTGCTCTTTGATTCACTATTGTATGGAATAGTTTTTTCATGAAATATTCCTGAATTAGCCAGGTAAGTACTTAGTTGTTCATTGACAAATTCTAACCCATTATCAGTTCTTATCTTTTTAATCCTTTTATCAGTTAAATTTTCATATTCGGCTTTAAATTGAGAAAATATATCAAACACTTCATTTTTATTTTTTAAGAAATAAGTAAAGTACATGCCAGAAAAATCATCTACAATTACCATAAAATATTTTGCACCACCATACGATTTGATATTAATTGGACCACACATGTCGGCATGGAGCAACTCAAGAATTTGTGAGCTTTGACTTATATCAATACTATGATGAGTTTTTCTGGTTACTTTACTTATATCAAAAGTTTCACATGTGAAATTATTTACATTATCAATATCAATGTAATATTTCCTTTTAAGAATATATTTACAATTTAAATGACATAGCCTGTTATGCCAAATTTCATAATTATTAGTAGATTGGTCAAAAATAAACACTCAGAATTATGCATAGGTTCTAATTTAATTTCTAATCTACCATTTTTTTTAAAATGCTTTAGTTATTAACTTATTATTTTTATCATATACCAATCTATACTATTAAAATCCGAAGGTAAACAAACATATTTATGTAGGTAGGAATGACGCCCAATGATCTCAAGAACCACAAGAAGCAGAAACTAGCAGAAAGTATCAAAATTTCGGGAATGATCCGAGGAATCCGTTTTGACCATTTATATACCGATATTCCAATTAATTAAAAACCTTAAAACGCATTTATTATGCACGTGGCGCCATCTGCAGAGAATCGGAAAGATCATTTATTTCCAAGGGAAAATTCAGAACTTCTTTTTTTTTCAGAGGGTTTTAAAAATACTTAAAAATTAATATAATAAAATTATATATATATATATATATATATATATATATATATATATATATATATATATATCTTTCTTTCTTTTATCAGTCTTTTTCAAATGAAGTCCGAAAAAATTTTTATTTTAAGGGGGACTGCCAAATGTACTGAAATGGTTAGGGTACTTTTGCACAATGAAATCACATTATTCAGGCGTAAAACTTTTGCTGAGAACATAAATTACTCATATAAATCCGCCTTGAAATGTAGAAATATCAGAAATAGTCTAGAAAATTTTAAAATTACGAAAAATACATATATCCTTGCTTCCAGAATTTTCTGACGCCATATTTGGCAAGCTTTATTACAAAGTCTGCAGATGGCGCCACGTGTATGCAATTTACGTATACAAGTTTTAAAACGTTACTTTAGAATAAAATTACCGCGTAAACTGCTTAAATACACATTAATAATACTATATTTTATGAAAAAGAATATTTTGCTACACGAATAATAACTTTAATAACTGCAGAAACACTAATTCTGCTTTTTTTACATGAAAAAGGGGGTAAAAAAATAAAGGAACCCTAAACTTACGTCAAGAAACCACTCCCCATGACATCCTTTCGAAAATGCAGCGGTCAAGTGACCTTGAGGTCAGCTGACTGTTACTTTTTGCTTAAATTTTAGAATGGCAGCAAAAAGGAGAATTGTTCGCACATGACACAGCTGTGGAATGGGGGGAGAGGGGGAACTCTATTTTTAGCACTGGTAGTGGGGTTATTCTGGAAAAATGGTCTTCAAACTTTTCTACTCACAGAACCCCAAGAACACTAGTGGTCAACCTTTTTGGAAAGAGTGCCACAATTTGATAAACAATTTTGAGTGCCTTTTCCAACATTTCCATGAAACAAATATGGAAACGTAAAAAAAAATGTTACTTATAGGCTTATTGTGGAATTTTCACGCTAATAGCACATTTTTTTTTATTGCAAGAAATTTAAAAAAAAAAATAGAACTGAAAATTTAGGTTTTATATTTAATATACTTTTTACAGGTTCAATTCAATTAAGTAAGGTACAAAATAAAAATGAGTAACTTGAATTTTAAATAATTATTAAACAGTTAGTATTTAGTTAATGTGGCTTTTGAATTACTCTTTTTTTTACCAAGTCATTTATATTAAGATTAACTTTTGCAAATGCTAACAAAATTAGGTTATTATAGGTGCACATCAGCTAGCTATATGAGTAATATTTATTTTATTATGTTCATAGCATGCCTATCATCTTTTAATTTTTTAGTTTGTGATGTTACTTCCAGTAATATGTACTATAAAAATTGGGAGTCCATATTTCTATGCTTATTTTCTGCATCTACAAAGATGCAACGGCATTTAAGCATTACTCTAAGACAATCTCGCGATAAGCGTAGGGAAGCTAAAATAGATTGGGTTAAACAAACTCGAAACAACCCAGGAGAATTCATTAATGTAAATGTGATTATACAGTGGTATCTGAAACTAAAAATTTATTGGATTCAATACAAGAAATGCCAATAATTTTGTTTAATAGTATGGTTAGCAATATTGTCCAAAATTGGCACTATCAATGAACTATTTCAAGTAAACACATTTGTTCCCGATATATGTCTAAAAATTTAGGGGACAAAATTAACATGTATTTGACGAAACAAAAGTACAAGAATAATTTCTATATTTAAGAATATTTTTTCCTATTGAAAATGGTCATTTAAAGCATTTCATCTCAAATACCTGCAATCTCAGATCATCTCAGTTTATTATACCTGATTTTCGTTTATTTATGTGACTGAAAGACCGGCTTTTTTAGTATTATAGATAAGTTCGATCCAACTTTAGGCAAACTCTTTTTTTATTCCTTTGATTTTACTACTAGTCATATAGCTGTTGTAAAGATGTAGTTTCTTTTATTAACTTCACCTTAAGCAGAAGTAAATTTATTACAGCATCAAGAAAAACTTTTTTGTTTTTATAAAGAGAGATATTTGTGGGAATAATCGGTTCTTTCAGGGAAATGGCTATTGACTCATACTTTTACTATTGAAGCCTGTTAGAAAAATTATTTTTATGGGAGCAAAGAAATTTTATTTATTTATTTATTGTTATCCCAAACAATCAGTTTCGGTCATATTTTTTAATTCCAATCATTTAAATTGATTTATATAAGAATTACGAAGTTAATTAAATATCTTTTTCAATAACCGCACAAATATTACAAATTTTGCACAATTATTAATAACATAAAAATACAACTTTTAATAAGAGTTGAGTGAGTGAATATTAGCATCGTACTTTTTCATTAATCGAGGACTTTTGGCAACCGATCTCCTAATTATGAACCATAATCAAGTGACGAGGACGACACCAGAGCTACCTCCCCCCTTCTACTAACTTCCACACCACACCAACTGCAGGAGGTTTGAACATAGTCATGTGGCAGCGGTAGCCGAGTGGTTAAGTTATCGGATCGTGGCTGGCCTTGTCACGAGTTCGAACCCAGTACCACTAAAAACCCGCCGTGTGTGGCAGCGATGCACGTTATATTTGTCGAGAGCTCAAACGTCCTCCCATTGGTGTGGTGAGGTAGTTAAGTAGTAGGTGGTGGTAGCTCAGGTGTCGTCCACGTCACTTGACCATGATTCAAAATTACGTGGTCCGTCACCAAAAGCCGTCGTGTAGCTGTACAGTGCGAAGTTAATATTCACTCATTCACTATTCATCGTTCCTGTGTACGCCGAGATTCCAATAATTACGCATTCCTCGAATTCTGAATTACATCGTTGATAAAAGTGTCTCAAAACAATATACCTGACATATTCTATGGTGTACATGTAAATGAAAATTCAAGTTTTAAGTCACATACTCTGTCATTGATTTTAGTACCAATAGTAATAATTTGATGTTAAAATGCCATTAGATAACAATAAAAGATTAGCTTCTATACAATATATAATTGTGGGTTAAAACGATTTTTGTCTCAAAGAAAATTATAAGCTCCTTTCCTAATTAATTTCAAACATATTGTTTAATTTTTACGCATGTGTGTTTGGTAACCAAATAACAGTTTCCTTTAATGTAGTAACCCAGCAAATAGGCTACATTATGTGGTATCCTGTTTAAGAAAATGTAGATGGTAGAAACAAACTGTACTTAAATTTGAATCTCTTAATTGCCTTATAAGAAACTCTCATCAAGAACATAATAAGTTTCGATACGAGTCTTTAAAAAGAAAACGTCCTTTTTCTGTGAAAATGGTCATTAAAGCACTTTTTCATAAATTGTTATAATCTTATTTAACCACATTTCCATTTCTTATTTTATAAATTAATATTATTATTTCTGGTATTTATGAAAATACGACAAAACTCTGTACAGAATTCCCTTTTAGACGACATAAACTGGATAGGGAAGCAACTGAAGACAAAAAAAGGATCTGGTGTCTCCCTGTTGGTTCCTCCACAATGGAGGGGGAGGGAAAGAAACACAATCTGTAGTTTTATGACTGCTTGACCCGTTTGCCCTTCTTCACTGTTCAAAGACGAATATTGCTCATCGTACACTATGCAAGAAAAAACTTGTGCTTTCTAGTTGTTAATGTGTTTCCTTTAGCTGTTTGAAAGCAATTTCTACTCCTCCCAAAGAATTTGTTTCCTTCTTTTTTGTCATTTCAAAGAATCAGCTCGTTGGCTTCTTCATATTTTTAAAATTTAATAATTTATATTGATTTATAAAAGAGTTACTATGTTAATTAAATATCTTCAATGAACGCACAATTCAAAAATTATTAGTAACTTAAAAATACATATACTAATAAAGGCTGAAATCTGCGTATAACAAAGTGTTGTTTTATACATCAGTATATAATATCATTAATTCAAGTGATTAATATACATTTATTGAACGTATGTAATGTATATGTATATATATACTACGTTATTTTATTTAAAATACCAGTTTTAAAAATGAATCTTTTCTTAGACATTATCCATAAAAAGATAATTACATACTTATCAAAAAATTAAATCTTAATTACAGAACAGCTAACCATGAATTGCAGTACCAATAGTGTCAAAGTGATGTATGACAATTAGAATTGTTCTATGCTGCACATGCAAAGTAAAATTCAAGTTTTGATTCATACAGTTATTGATTTTAGTAACAACAATAATAATGATTTATTATTAATACCATTGCATTGCAGTCAGAGATTAGCTCCTATATGATATAATTATAAGTTAAAACGATTTTTGTCTCATATAGAAAAGCTATTTTAAAACCTTCTTCAGTTGGAAAAAAACTCATTAAAAAATGAGAGATTTACAGACATTATTAGTTTTGTATTTTATGCCTTTACAAATTTTAAATGTGTTATTCTCAGATTTTCATTTTAGAAGATATGAAAGGGTTTTCTATTCACAATAAAAAAAAATTATGTTCAAGATCATCTTGAAATTTTTTGAAGATATATATATATATGTGTGTGTTCTATAAAAGCTTTATATAAATTTCGATCTGAGAACTCTAGCTAGTTTTTTAAAACATTTAAGTAAATATTTTTAAAATGTTCATATTTCTTCCAGGTTTCCAAATTTAACAAATTCATGCTTTTTCTCGGATTATCTAAAAGAACAACTGTTAAAATTCAACAACGAAACAGGTTTTCAATTTCATACCAACTTAAGGAAGCGTAATAAAAAGGAAGCTTAATTTGGAAACTAATTCGATGAATATAATATAGTCAGCCCTCCATTTTGCGAACCTCTACCTTGCGAATTTCTCTACTTCGCGTACTTTTTCCTGGAACCAAGAACATTTTATGATTTTCCTCGTCAAATAACCTCCAAATACCTAAGTGCATTTTCCATTTATCGAACTTTGGCTTTAAGTAGTTTTTAAACTATATTGAAAGATAAAACCATTTAACGAAATTTTCCAAATAACGAACATTTTTTCGGGTTTAGCGACGACTGTAATTTAGTGAAATTTTTGTCATATTTTCAAGCGTATCGGAAATATTAACATTAATTTGTAAAACAAGAAATAGATGTGTTTGAAAACAGAATTATACAAACTATTTGTGAAAAAATTGCTCGAGGTTATTTTCTTAGAAAAGTAACATTTTCTTGTGAAAGATTCTAATTGAAAATGATTATTTCCCTGATGAGTATTCTTACACAGTAAATTCAAATGTAATTTGTATCTAAGATATGAGCAGAAAGAAATTTATTACATACCTATCAAACAAAAAAAATTGAATTAAATACGCTAAGACAAATAAAGAAGATATCTCTACAAAAATAAAACTGGAGGTCTATCTCCTTCCTCCGAAAATTAAAACTCCTTTTTAAATTCCATCTTTATTCTTGACCTTATAGGTAATGTTTATGATACCCAAAAAAATGTAAACGTACTTGTTCATTCACTCCTGGATATCCCAAAATATTTGTACGGATTTAAAAAAAAAAAAAAAAAAGACTGCACAACCTCATTTTCGGGGCAATTCTATAGACAGCATTTTTACAAAATTTTCTCTTTTCCCCTTTTTTTCCCCATTTAACCAACACTGCACCCCGTTGTCCTCACCTGCGCATGCGTTCTGAAACCGACTATATCTGTCAATCACTTCTTAACCATACCCCGTTGCTATAGTAACGAAGGGTTATCTTTTTACAAACATTATCGCTTTGACGTCATCCGAGTTGCAAACAACGCCATCTGTTGGATAAAGGTAGTTTTTGAAAATATGGCCGTTGGCCTTAAAGGTATTAATCACGTTCTGAAATTTGAAGTTTTATCTACAAGTTGCTTATAAAAATATTGCAGATAAAACAAACGAAATATTTCTTTAAAAAATACTTACGTAAAGAAATGTTTAAAACTATTTCAAAATAAATTTAGAAATTACCTTCTTTTTTTTAAATTTATGGAATGGTTCGCTATTTTTTTAAAATAAAAAACATTCAGGCAGAATTTCTCTCTCTTTTTGAAAAACACATTCTTAACAATTCAAACTAATTACACTGTAAATGGTTTTCATTAACTAAATATTATACGTAATCTGTACAAAGATTGATAAAATATCTTAAAAATTACGGTTAAAAAAAATGTGTTCTTCAATTTTTTTCTCTTTTGCGATAATTATGTAAACATTACTTTTTTTTAAAAAGTTTTTTTGTTTAAAATTATCGTTGCTTTCAATCCATATATGAAGTTTGAAAGTATTAACTTAAAAATGAAGCCTGAAAAAAAATCTTTTACTTTAACGAATAACGAAATGGCATATTGAAAAAAATCTACCTTTATTTTAAAGCTCAATTCAATACTCTTCCCCGGAGTAAGCGTAGCTCAGCTGTTTAAAGCGCTGCTTTATAAAACGGTACTTCCGAGGTTCGAATCTGAAGAGACTTTCCATTTTGCATCACGCAACCTTTTTTTTTTTTTTTTTTAAATTGTGTTTTTCGTTTTCTTCCCTTTTTGCGAGAAATATTTAAGCATTATTTTTGTTACATTTTTTGAAGGTTAAAATTAAAATGAAATACCAAAATGTTTCTATCAGATCTTTTTTTTTTGTTTTTTTAAATGAATTATTTAAACGTCGTTGCTTAGTTGGCTTTCATTATGTTTTGAAGAAAATATAACGGCTCTACTGATATGAGTCTACTTCCCTTGCGTTCCAACGTCTTATATCGTTCTCGTATCTCTTTTCTCGCTGTTTCTTTTCGTCGGAGTCATCGCCCTCTGCTTTCTTTCGCAGCCACCTGCTAGGGGATGCTACGGGGGGGGGTTGCAGTTGCGCGTAGCACCGTCTACTTCACACACACACACACACACATATATATATATATATATATATATATATATATATATATATATATATATATATATATAGGCCTTCGCCATACTGTTTTTTTTCTAACTTATATATTTATATGTTTAATCAAACGTCCAGAAAAAAGCAATCATTTCAATAGCTATCTGTTAATTTTTTTTTCATTTATTACTTATAGAATTTTGATTTTAATAAATATATATGTTTTTTTAAAAGGATTATTTCTATTATTTCATTGCAAGTGAAATCGGTCTTGAAGTTTCATCGGTCATAAGAAAATAAGTGGAATGGAACAAATTTCGAAAAAGGGAAATTTTTTGACATTATTTTAGAAATTACTCACATTGTGCGCGTACAAACACACACACAGAAATGCTGGTGTCATGAGGAAAAGAGAAAGCCCGAGCAACGCCAGGCTAAGCGGTGGAGGGGTGGGATAGAAGTCATTTTGAAAATGAGTATTAGAAGTTCTGATTTTGTAAAAGAAAGGGAAAATTTATAAAAGTAGAGATAGCCCGTGCAACGCCGGGCCATGCAGCTAGTACACAATTATTTTCTGATTTAATCTTACAACCTTTATCCATTAAACATGTTATAGACAGTAAATTACATCTTGATTTAGGAGCATAACCGACATTAGTAATTGTTAGATTAATAGAATTACAATGTTTGTACTCAGTTCCTTGGCTCATTTAGAGTTTTTGTCGGCTAAATAAGTGTCTATCACTTCTGGACTAATATTCTTGAGCCACACAGATTCCACACAGATATGACAGGATGCACCACTATCCAGGATCCAGGTATTGTCACAAAGTTTTTCTTCTCAATGGGAAGCTGTAAATATGTGTCCATTTCTAGACGAATTGTTTCTTTGTGTTATATTCATTTGGCTTATACTTGGAGAGTTCTTGTTTCTATAGTAACAATCTTTTGCCTGGTGATTTTGTTTTCTACAAATACAGCAAAGTCTCGTTTGTTTTCCATTTTTTCTCCTGGAATAAAATGCTTCAGCATTAATCCCATCCATACGAGTTTTAATTGGTAAATTGAAAGTTGTTTCTTCATCCCTTAGAATTTGAAGAACTTCCTCCATAGTTTTTTCTCTCTGAGTTTTTAAAATATCGCGCACTTTGGAGAATTTTCCATTTAATCCTCCAACGGTATGGTAGACCAATTCCCTCGGCGGCACGTTCAATCCTAGGGAGTGACACTTAGTCGATATCCCTCGCGCTCTTGCAATATAATCCCCTGCAGTTTCACCGTTTTCCATGACGATCTTTTTGAGTTCATTGCCTACGTCAATTTTTCGGTCTTCACCTCGGCCGATGAAAGTCGCTATAATTTTATCCCACAGCACTTTCGCGTTGTCTTCTGCCGTGAACTGCAACGCTTGTCCATCGGCTAGCGATAATTTAATATATAATATCGCATCTGAATTTTTTGACTGCCACTCGATCTCCTCCTAATGGCTAAGGTCTTCAGGGTTTTCGTTTATGATTAGAGAGTCTAATCTCTTTAAGCTAAGGACAGCTTTCATCTTAAGCTCCCTTATAAAATAGTTCGTTCCGTTTAAATTGGAAATTGTTATTTTATCCATTGCAGGTAGAAAGGTTTAAACGTTCACAAAGTCAACTAACACATCACACAGCTTAACCACGCTCTGCTACCACTTGTTCTTTTTGTGAAATTTCTTCCACTCAGGTATCTCGAGACAGCACATTTATTTATATATAAATACGAGAAACGATCACGGAAACTGCACACAGAAAGTCTGACCCAAAAGCACACAGCTAGTGAACCCCAGAGAAGGAATGCGTGGGAGTGAAGCGGGAAGTACCTCAGGGGGTAGGATCACACAGTTATCCTTCCGCCAGAAAAAATAGTTCACTCGCTTCACCCCAACAATTTCTGATGCTGGACTTGTTCCTTGGATGCTGACCTTGCACTGATTCTCCATTATTTTCGGACACCCAATGTAGAGTCAAATCTCACTGTACTTGCAGCCAATGAGAATGCTCGCTCTTATCAACATAAAACTGGTGTTGCTGTTTTTTTCACTACAATGACACAATACTCACCTCCTTTCTCCTCACCCCCACTGCATAAACCAACTTTTTTGTATAAAAACAAAATTTCTACTTATTTTTTTTTTTTGCAATACACATTGAAATAGTTTCCAGATAAGGACTTCGAGACCTAGTTGCCCCATGAACTCAACGTCAACGTAAGAAAGAATACTTTTGTCTTCTGTCTAAGTCCATATGTGTATTGCTGCTTTTCACTTTGTTACTTTATGTATGTTCAATAAAATGTGAAATTAAGTTAACTGAATGTTTCATCCATTAAATAAACTGCAACCAGATAAAAATAACACGACAAAATGTTTGATTCGAGAGAAATCGTTAAATATGTGTGTGTGTAAATTTGTGTATGTGTAAAGCTGACATTTTCCCCATCGACTTCAAAAGTAATGTATTTTTTTCCCTGTAGTCACAGGATTCAGACCTTCAGCTTTTCAAAAATGTCACATAAGTATGCTTGTTTCATTTAGAAAAAATATTGGAGTCTTTTTTAAAAAGAAAATATAAATTTTCAGTTATATATGAAAATTTCGTGATAAAATATTACTACAAAAGAACCATAAAATATTGCAATAATTCAACAATTAATTGGTGACCAAACCAATTCAAATATAATAAGCGAAGGAACACTTATTAAGAACCCTAAAGCCCTAAACTGTGATGTATAAGTTGTGACGTCTTACGCGTCTTTTCTTTAACAAGTCTTTTGGGTTCTTTGGGCCAGAATTAATGGCAACTCTTTTCCAACCAAATCCAAGAAAGGAGATGTGAAGAAGAGATGCAAATAAACGGACTTTAAATATAGGATCTTAGAGTAAGCGGAATGGCAATGTAAAGGAATGTTAGACAATTGATGTGCGTTGTGGCAGTTGGTGATTATTGCACTTCGTTGTTCAAGATTTAAGTTCTACGTGTCGTGGATAAACATATTGGTGTTCGACTAGAAGTTAACCGTCAAGCTGCATCCTATTGCAGATAAAGACAAGTAGCATTACGGAATAATATAAGGTAGGATTGATTACTTATTAGTAGAATTGAGGATTAGGCGGTTCGCTTATTGAGATTCGTCTGAATTAGATTAGATCATAATATAAATATATATTGTGTGTTGCGTATTGCGTCATCGTAGATTCTCTCATATTAATTATTATAATTATATTTGTTAAAAAAGTTTAAGTTGAATATCTTAATAAAGTCATATTAAGATAATGTTTGATCCGAGTTATTTCGATAATCCTACACCTCTAGCTCACGCTGATACTTCGAGGGATGTATTTCCAAGGGGAGGTACATCACAAAGTGTGAAAATGTTGGTAAATGTTTGTAAAGAGTGTTTTTTTCCAGGTATAGAAGTTTAAGTTGGCATTACTTTCCAAGATGGCGACCGATTTAACCGCTGTCAAGTGATTTATTCTCAGATTGGCTTGGCAATTCATCATGAATAGATTTAACCCCCGTCCAAATTTTTGGCCAACCCGTCCCCTGGGTACGTGTTGCAAAGTACCTAGGGTTGTTTCTAGACGCAAAATTAACTTTTGCCCACCACATAGAACAGACTCGCAAAAAAGCGCAGGCTGTTCATGCCGTTCTCAAACGGCTTATCTCCCGAAGGAGTAAACTTGCGATCCGGCATAAGGTTTTGCTCTATAAATCTATAATCCGACCGGTCATGTCGTACGGATCACAAATTTGGGGATCCGCCGGCATGTGCCACTTAAAGAAGCTACACACGCTGACGAACTCATTTTTGAGACAAATCGTTAATGCTCCTTGGTTCGTACGCAATGAAGTCATTTATCGTGATTTAAAAATTAAACCATTTTTACCTCACATAAAGAACCTTTCTAAAAGGTTCTTCGATAAACTTCCTTCTGTTCCCAATGAGTTAATTAGAAACCAGCCTGCATACGATCCCGCAGTGCCATCGTCTCAAAAACGCCCCAGAGCGCTTCTTGAGCACGACTTTATAAATTTCCCCCAAGCCAAAAGGCTTCGGGTTTAAAATTATTGATCATTGGGAACTTATTTTAAATTTTAAATAACTTAATTTTTAACTTAAACTTCCTACTTCAAGATTAAATACTCTCATTTTAGCAAGTAATTCCTAGCTCCGCGCCGAGAGTCGCGGAATTAACGTTTTCCGAAGCAGCGAACACCGCGGTCGGAATCCAGGAGGGTGACCTCATTGGATTCAATTGTGCGGTGTTCACGCTTCAGCTTTCCTTTTCGGCCACCAGATGGAGGCACGATTCTGTACTATCTAGTGCTCTCTTAAAATTCGTTTCACGTCCAGCAATCATTAATTAAATCGTTCCTTCGAACGACCGCTTATATTTTTGAGAACTGGACATTCCATATCTACATCTATCAATTATTACTCATGATTGTATCACATATATGACTTCATTGCGTCATTATTTTTCCTATAAAACCGATGTTCATTTTTCTATCTTTTTTTAGTCCTACCCCCCCCCCCCTTTATCCCGGCAAGAGTGCAAGTTGGTTCATTAAAATTTTTATTCAAAATTTGTTTTCTCCCCCCTATTTTTGCATGAGATCCTTTGAATTTCAATTCAAGATCTCCTTTGCTCGGGTCGTTTATTTTCGGATCGACCCAATTCCATTTCCACGCCCACTTCTCTGCGAGCGAACGGCCTCGGCCAATCAGATCGCAGGAAAGTGGTGCGACTGTTTCTTCGGCCGACAGATTCACGCTGTCGCCGTTCCAGCAGAATTGTTCTGCCCATTTTTATTATATCTTTTAAAAATTATTTTTAAGTAAAATCACTAATTCGGCCCTTAATTCTAAAACTCTGATGAGGAGGTACGCCCCGTTCCGGGGCAGGCACTCCGTAAGTTACATGCCACTTGCCACTTGCATCATGAATAGACTCACGCCTGAACAACGCTTTCAAATTGTGCAATTTTATTTCGAAAATAATGGTTCTGTGCGGAATTTTCATAAGCGAATTTTGTTTAGCGATGAAGCTCACTTCTGGTTGAATGGCTACGTCAACAAACAAAACTGCCGCATTTGGAGTGAAGCTAATCCACAAGTGTATGTCGAAACACCGTTACATCCAGAAAAACTGACTGTTTGGTGCGCTTTATGGGCTGGTGGAATCCTTCTTCAAAAACGATGAAGGCCACAACGTTACAGTCAATGGTGATCGGTATAGAGCCATGATTACTAACTTTTTCATTCCTGAATTGAACAATCATGATGTCCAGGAGCTGTGGTTCCAACAAGACGGCGCAACATGTCACACAGCTCGTGCCACAATCGATTTATTGAAAGACACGTTTGGTGACCGCCTAATTTCTCGTTTAGGACCTGTGAATTGGCCTCCAAGATCTTGTGATTTAACACCGCTAGACTATTTTCTGTGGGGCTATGTAAAGTCATTGGTCTATGCGGATAAGTCACAAACGCTTGACCATTTGGAAGACAACATTCGCCATGTTATTGCCGATATATGGCCACAAATGTTGGAAAAAGTCATCGAAAATTGGACGTCCAGATTGGACTACAGATTGGCCAGCCGTGGCAGTCCTATGCCAGAAATCATATTTAAAGTGTAATGCCACAAGATTATCTTTCGAATAAAGAAAAATTCATGTCAATCGAATAATACATCGTTGTTTTATTGCAATTTAAAGTTCTATACCTCTAAAAAAACACCCTTTATATTCTTGCAATGTATTTGTGCATTATTAATGTACAAATACATAGCATTTTAGTTGTACGTAATTTGTACATTATTTGTACAGTGTATTTATAAATTATTAATAGAAAATAGAAAATTTATTAACATATATAATCATTGAAAAATTTGCGAGTAGAATTTTACGATATTTGAAATTTAAATTAATTTGAAGATGCCAAGGCAGATAAACAAAAATAAATCCAATTTTGTAGCGGAAAATATTTTCGTGAAGTTAATTATATTAATCCATGGTTACCAATTTAGTTTTGTTTTAAAGTTTAGTTAAATTCATTTTTATCTAACTGTACTGAAAAATGTCAAAGTAACAAAGAGTACTCCTTTTTTGAATTGCTCTATTCTATTGTTCATCGTCATTTGTCAAACTAAATCGATTAAATTTTTAATTAAGTATTAAGATCATTTTTACTCACATACAGTGAAAAAGAGGCTGTATCATGGGTGATAAATATCTCATAAAACAAATTACCTTTTCTCAATAAATGCTAACATTCGTATGTTATATCTACTTGTTCTTTGCTCTTTATTTTCATATCTAGGTGTTAATTCATTCTCCCGATTTGTTTATTTCAATCGTTAATCCCCCCCCTCAGAGGCATTGGACTCTACTACTACTGGAAAGGAGACTACTTTGATGGAAGGAACTATATTATAGCAAAAAGGTAGACATAATCTTTGTGCTAAAAATTAAAAATTTGTTGATGGGCTTTGAGTTCCAGAACACCTTTGAGTACGCTACTGTCGATTTCCTGATCGATATAATCAGTTTTTACGAGCAGATGTTCTAATCACTCTGTATCTCCTTCTCATAGTCGTAATCAATTGAGCTTACGACCTGGAAATATGTACATTTTTTGCTCTCTTAGATTCTACAATGTAAAATATGGATTCCCTAAATTTTTTTCGTGATTTTTTCAAAATTTTCAAAATCTGACTGAAATATTTAATTAATTCAACGTTAATTCACCTTAAACATCACAACTTATGAAAATAAACGAGAAGACTTTTTTTCCGTGTGTTTAAACTTATTATCTGAACTTTGACCTAAAATTGAAAAATTTACTTAAATTTTTTTTTGTGTTTGTTTTTCGTTTAACAGTCTTTTTTCGATGCTTTATGTATGCAATTTTTCCCTTTACATTTTGTGTTTAAAAATTTCTACTGATTGATATCGATGCATGGGATTTAGAAGTTTTAACATAAAAACTGTACAATAATAATAATAAAAAATTAAAAACTTCATACATCCGAAATTCACGAATTCTCTTTTCATCGAAAGTCTCTCTCCTACCTGAATGGGAAAAAAAAAGTGGAAGAAATTTCGACAAAGGAAATTTTAATGAAACAAATATTGAAATCAGCAGGAAATGTATTCTCGAGAGGGTAAGGGGAAGGGAAATTTCCTTGGGGGAAAAAGAAGGAAAACGTTTTACACTCGAGAAAGCCCGTGCAATGCCGGGCTATGCTGCAAGTATTTCTTTAAATAATGATATTAATATATAGTATCTCTTCAATTTCAAAAGAAATGCTTCTTACCAAAAAATCCGACTCTGAAGAATCCACTGACTCGAGGGACCTTCGAGACAGAAGGGGTGGACACTTCCATCTCGTTGAGCTCCTCCATGCCGGGACAGCGCTGCACGACGACGCTCACATAGACGCATAGAAGGCACAACAGCCCGGCGCCCAACACGAAAGAAAACAGATAGCCCTGGAAAAATTCGATACTTTTGAAACATTGTAATGGATTGTTTGCATTTTTAAGATGAATCTCCAATTTAAATTTTATTGGAAACTTACGTTACATTGGAAACTTTTATGCAACGTGTGTGTAACCTAAAGTTGAATAACTCATATCGAGCAAGTAAAGATCATGTTTTTGTTTTGATAGTGATCAATGTTGTGTGATATTTCTCTTCTTCATAGTTTTTGTTCATATTTGTAGAAAAATTTCTTTTGTTCAGATTTGTTCTCTTAATCGCGTTCTTTTTTAAGAAACTAATTATTCAGTTTAATAACATGGTCAAAATACATTGTAAATTTAATGCTTTAAAAATTAGATATTTTAATAAGATAAAGCAAAACACTGACGAAATTCAAGTGGAGAATTAAAAGAAATATTTCCTTTGAAATAAATTATACTTCGGTCCAACTAACTGACAACACCCAGTTGGAAAGCGAATAATAAAACGCGGAAAACTGTTGGAGACAGAAAGTTCTGGAGAACAGTCAAATACCGTTTGTGCCGTGGTAGCTTAGGACACAACACTTAACACGAATCCTTGCATTGTATTGTTGAAAGATAACGCGTCTGAGATAGACCCTAGCCACAGACTCCTTGAGATATGAAAAATATAAGGTTCAGATGACTGTTGTATATTTATTCAATAGCTGTTATGGCCACCACACTAGGTGCGTTAATGCAACGGCCTAGGTAGGTCGATGTATAAAGTTCAAGAAGGCTCTTTGCGCTCTCTTAGGATACGGATAAGTCCGTCATGATGCTCCTCGCTGAGCCAGGATCCGTCTGAAAAGACGACATTGTGCCACTCCTGTATCTAGTTTTGTTGCCATGTTCCTCTATGCAGTAGAGTCAAGGAAAGTCGGTCACCGCGCTGTTCCACTCGTTATGGCACAATCCACGCGGTCGTGTTTCAAGCAAACTCAGATCTTGATTGAAAGCCTGTGATGCGGATGTACTATCCATTACTACATGTCCGTACTATCGGGTGATAGAGGGGGAATGACTTTGAGATCTTGCGTGTAGTTCAATATGAATTTGCATTGCATCTTGACCATATCCACTCGGCTGCTCCCTAGAAGTAGAAGTATTTGTAAGCTGAATATTGAAGAATTCCATTTGTTCCGGTTCATCCATTTGTTCAAGAATTCCGGTTTGTTGTTTGAAAAAAAGATGTTTGAGGAGTGTTCCTTTTTAAATATGAGGTATTTAACCGAGTGGGTTTGTTACTTAATGTTTTCTTTACAACAGTTAAGTTCGATAAGCCTGTTTTTGGAGTTAGCTCAGTTATTATTTTCCTGTGCCTGGAGAAAAAAAAAATTCTGAGTTACTTTGAGGATTTGCATTTCTTTTTCTTCTACCCCCCCCCCCCAAAGGATGCATTTCTTATAATATGTTCTGTCAAGGATCGGCAAATTTTCGGACAAAAGAACCAAGTTGAAAGATAAACAAGATAGTTAAGATGAGGGAGGCTCCGGCAGCAGTCAAGTGGCCGCGGTAGCCGAGTGGTATTGGTATCGGAACGTGGCTTGCTTTGTCACGGGTTCGAGCCCAGTACCACTAAAGACCCGCCGTGTAGGGCAGCGATGCACGTTAAATCTGTCGAGAGCTGAAACGTCCTCCCGTTGGTGTGGTGTGGTAGTTAGGAGAGGGGGGTGCCAGCTCAGGTGTCGTCCACGTCACTTGACCATGGTTCAAAATTACGTGGTCCGTCGCCAAAAGCCCTCGTGTAGCTGAACAGTGCGACGTTAATATTCAATCAATCAACCGGCAGCAGTCATGATCAAAACTGACATGCTCAAGTTAAAATTTTACTTACAGTAATCTTTTCCATTTCTAGAAAAAGTGAGAAGACATTTTTATTTCCAAGGCTCAATGCAAAAACAACAAAGTCAAAATATTATAATGTTTGAGAATTTAACTTTTCAACTTAGAAAAATATCAATAACACCATACGAACTTTATTTTGGAATTTCATGTTTACCGCAATAATTAAAATCAACTTTGAATGCTCTTGCATACAAAAGCAATTTGAACACTTATCTCTCAAGCATGTCACAAAGTTCGGAACATTTTTTTTTACTTCTGTAGAGTCTCCCATTCTCCCGAACTCATGTATGCGAATATTGCTGCCAATAGAAGTGTCTTCCAGTGGCTCTTTCCTTACCAATACATTGAGCTGTCATTGCTTTAATTCTAATATTTTCCCTGATTCTCAATGAACTCGTATAACAATTTCATGAAGTTCCGAGTCAGTCAAATATTTAAAAATTATATAAGACAAATCATTTCAATAGATACAAACTGGGCAACAATAAAATAGCTTCTAAGGTGAAAGTACCCCTAAATGAAATGAACGTGCTGAACATGAATATCACTTTGAAAAAGATCTAATTGACTCTTGTTGCAATATAAAGGTGCATTGTAAAGAAGCTTTAACTTAAAGTATGTATTCATTATATTATATTACATACTTATTATATTTTTGTTACGTATTTCGTTACATTTATTTATTATTTTTATAATCAAACAATAAATTTTATATGTATACACCAGTAGATAACAAGTGTTTATCGAAGCTTAAAAACATTTTTTTTAAAAAAAAATCCTCTGCCTGTCTTTGACCTTTCAGTCATACTTCGACAATATGAGTCCAATATAATGTGAAACGAAAAAAACAGCGAACAACATTCAAGCGAGTGAATATTAACGTCACACTACGCGAGGGCTTTGGGCGTCATTTTGAACCATAGTCAAGTGACGTGGACGACACCTGAGCCGGCACCATCCTACACCAAAATTTGAGCTCTCGACAGATTGAACGTGCATCGCTGCCCTACACGGCGGGTCTTTTGTGGTACTGGGCTCAAACTCGTGACAATGCCAGCCACGATCCGATACCTTGACCACTCGACTACCGCGGCTTAAACAACACTCAAAGAAGTTCAGTTTAAAACTGTGGGAGATGATCTCGATTCATGGGCACGTCATGGTCGTTTGAATCCTAATTGGTTGAAAATCTAATGTTCTTTTCGTCGCTTCCAAAATTTTAAGCCCATTTCAAGGATTGCTTCTTTTTTCATAGAAACCCCTACCAGCCCCCTACTTACCATACTTTTTTGACTTGTCAAGTGCAACCTCTGGATTCCTCTTCCAAAAGCGACTTCAATATTAGATGAAGAGCAAAAATGTACCCAGACTGGGTCACAAATAGACCGTAGCCAAAGAGGATTTCACTAAATGGGCGAGGCCCCTCCACAAACAATCTCTAGTATGTTCTCGCCACTATTATCGATCTCTTGCTCTGAGGACCCTTTTCCCTAAGGGTTCTTTCTCGATCCCAAATAGCATTTCTCGTATTATGAAGAGTGGCTCTCAAGACCCTTTGGAGAAAGAGCTAGGCATGCACAGAATCGGTCTACATATGCCCCTTATCTAGTTAGTTTGTCAAATACAAACTTTATATTTGTAATGTTTAAAATTTTTTAAACCTTTTTTTAAGAAAAAATATCAAAAGAAATCAATATGAAAAAAATGTTCCCTTAATCCAGTGTTTCTCAAACTGGGGAGCGCGAGCATATCGAAAGTAAAAGATTTAAAAAATAATTAATTTACTGGAATGAATTTAAAGAAAATACTTTCAGACATAATAAAAAATGCACTTTTACTCTGATATAAGTTATAGGCGATATTAAGTCATCAAAAAAAAACTTCTTCAATATTTAATTAGCTATCTTTGATCTTATAAACAAATAAAAAAATATTTTATTTAATTTGCTGTAATCCCATGATTAGAGAGTTTTATTACTTTTTCTTTTTTAAAACTAACATTCTACTTTTTCAGAGAAAAAACAGATCCCAGATGTAGAATCGAAAAAATTTAGGAGCATAAAAAATTCATCTCTGTCATTATTTTTGAAATACTGCACATTATAGTTGTAATTTGTTTGACCTTCTAAGTTATTGGTACAGTTAGTTATGACCCCTCTCTTATATGTTTATTTATCATTTAAGGAAGTTGTAAGTAATGTATTTCTCTGTTGCGCTTTTTTCCATGCAAAACAGTTTTATGATGTTTGGAAAACCACGGAGAGCACACACACACACTTTGATGGATTACTTGGCCAAGACTTAGACTAAGATGAGTATTTTCAAACATATAAAGCATAACAATTGTTTTCAGCAGTAACATACGTATTATCATAATGAATACACTTTTTACCCGAAAGTGGTCACGCGGGACACACAGATCCCGAAATTGTTAATTCTGGCAAAACTGTTTATTTGTTACCAAAGAAAAATTGAAAAGTCCTTGAAAGTAGGTAAGTAAACTTTCTCTTAATTAAATTATTCACTGGAATAACGAACGATTTGTATCGTGTACAATAAAATAATTATAAAAAAAAGGATTGGGGTGACTCAATAACCCCTCTTCATCGGAATTTTATATTATTGTTCATTATTTAACATCAATTATAAATGCTCATTCTGTGAGGCTTAAAATTACAATTCGCTTAAAACTAATTATAATTTGAGCAATCATTTTAAAAAAAACATTTTACGTTTTTGTAAACATTGTCGCGCACTTGGCTTTACTCTCCTTACAATATAGCTATTATATCGAGAATGTTTTATTTTCTTATAAATGAACTCCTGCAAAGAGCGGGTACTTCGGCCGGTATACTTTTAATGTATCAGTGCTGCACAGAGTATTTTATAACTAATTAATTAATACTAAATTATGAACAAGTTTAATAAGTATTAAAGACTTCCATGGGCTTGTTTTACAAAGCAAAGTTTTTATAAGGAATGCTTATGATTAGAAATTGACCCTCTGAGTTCTTTTTCTATATTTAGCAGATATCTATAGTTTGTCTTCTAAGCAGCTACCGCATTTTGCAATACGTTCAATTTAAAAATTAGAGAAAGGAAAAATAACATAATAATTATCCTATTATTTTATTTTATTTTATTTATTTTTTGCTTAAAAGTAGTATACAAAATTTAAAAATTATGTTACTAATTTGTATGGTTTATAATTAAGATCGCCTATTGTAGCTTTAGCATCAAAGTGCATTATTATTGCATTTAATGCATTATTAATGTATAAGGGGGGCGCGATAAAAATTGTGATTGAAAAGGGGGGCGCCAGTATTGAAAGTTAGAGAAGCACTGCCTTAATCAATTGCTTACGAGTGCCAATCCTGTTATTTCACAATAGTTACGCATCTTCCTTTACGGTGTTGCAATGCGGTTCAGTCGGATCAACAATTCATCCGAATCTCTCAATAACATTGTTTCTGCTGTTTAGGAACAAACCATAAATACTAAGGCCTTGTTTATAATTTCAAGAAGAAGCAATAACACTCCTCAGAGTAGTTATAGTTAGGAATAAGCCTAAACTTACGTTAAACCAGAAACCTACTTAAAACCAGATGTTCTGCGTAGTTATAGAAAGAGGCATCAAATATTAGCAGATACATTTAAACGCTGAAGTAGTTATGGCTCTGATGCAGTCCCTGGTTTCAAGGAAAGTCTGATCACCAATGCATCTTTAACAACAGCCAAAATAAAATACTCAACAACAGAAAAGTAATGTCTTGCTGTCATCTGGGAAATTCAAACCTTATTTATTCCGAAAACATTTCACAGTAGTCTCCTTGTGTTGGCTCACGAAAGTAAAAAGTACAGCAAGATGGTCTTGGAGGCTTACAAGAATTTGCATCGACTACAAGAATCACCACAAACATTTTGACACAAATCCCCTGTCCAAAACGCCTCTTTCCGAAGCAGAAAGATAGGACAGTAATGAAATTTTTTTCTTGCATTCATTGCAGATTACAAAAAGGAGTGATTAAAATGTAATATGATGTGATTCATAATTAAAGTCTCCTTCAGAGAAGTGATGAATACCAAAATCACAAAAAGGAAACCCATTACATAGCAGTGGATATGGCCCTAAGGGACAGCGGTCGTAACTAAGCAACTTAGAGAAGATGTTTTTAAAAAATCTTGTATATATGCCACATACCAACCATCTTGGATTTGGTAAAATTTACTCAAATACTATTGGACAGGATTTTATTACAGAACATGTCAAAGACGGGAAGCTTCCTTTCAGCTTCCGCCAAGTCAACGTCTCCCAATAAAGACATTTGATTTTCAAAAAACCTAATTGATTTACTTGGATGTTTTCCAAGGAACTTATGAGTCATTGTTTGTAAAGACTACCGAAAGAAGTTCACAGTCACAAAAGCATTACCAAATTCCCGAGGTAGATAAATTAAAAGACAAAGAAATAAATCGAAGCCTCCCAGAAAAAGGCCGAATAATTTTTATAATATTTATTGAACGTTAAACTGTACTAGTATTTACACCTGAAAAAAATTATGCCAGGCAATTTATCTTCATACACTACTTTAAAACTACTTTAATCTGATCACTTAATCGGATAATTTATATCTTTATAAGAAATACTATTATCTGAGTCCCAAAATTATATTTATAAGCTGATTTGTAACACTGTATCTGAATTCTGTAAATAACTCCAAAGGCATACCATATTTGATAACTATTTTAGAAATGAAGTGCTCTTTACCTTTATTTATTTGCTTTTTGACTGTCTTATTTTTATTGGAAATCATAAGTCTGTGTCGTGTACACTTATTCATTATATCTCTTGAATTATCTATTACAATAGTAATAGCATGCTGGTGATGTTTAACAGTTATATTCAATGCATTTAAAGTTTTGTAAATTCTGCAGTTTTATAGGCGCATTGTAGTTAAATATTGATTTGCCAATTTTTAAATTGTATTTAAAAGATTTTTAATACTGATGTTTTTAACTGGGAAAAATGATACATATTTTTAAGCATGCTAGAAGAATTAATATTATTATAAAATTTCTTCATATACACTCTGTCGCAAAAAAATATATGCACCCAGAAGAAATCAAGCTACAATCACGAAACTCGGCAAGAATGTAGTCTGGTAAGAGATATGCAAATGATTAAAATTTCGAAGCCAATGAGACAAGGCTAAGTGTGCTATGCGCATATTAGTTGCGCAACTGGGAGAGTTTAAAAGCATGAGTACGAGCGCCGTACGGCTATCGAAACGAATCTGATGACTTTGATAGACGATATTGAGACATAGGATGCCTCTAAGACGTAACCGGCGGCAGTACGAGCAGCTGACGGACTTTGATAGGGGCCGTATAATAGGCCTCAGAGAAGCAGGTTGGTCGAATAGACGTATCGGCCGCCACCTCGGTCGGAGCGATATGGTAGTTGCTCGGTGTTGGCAACAGTGGATCACAGAATGTAGAGTGTACCGTCGCGGAGGGTCAGGACGTCCCAGGAACACAAATGATCGCGAGGATCGTGCAATCAGAAGAGTGGCCACTTCGGCACCAACAACGTCGCTAGCATCGATTCAACGCCACTTACCTCCTTCCAGACATCCAGTGCCATCAAGAGAAACCATAAGGAGACGACTGACCGAAGTTGGCTTGAGGAGCCGACGTCCGCTAAGACGCTTACCACTGACCCCACATCATAGGCAGTGTCGACTGGATTTTTGCCGACCTCGGGCAACTTGGAGTGTGACAGACTGGAGACGTGTCATCTTCAGTGATGAATCCCGATTCAGTCTCAGTGCTGATGACCACCGCACACGTGTCTGGAGGCGCACCGGCCAGCGGTCCGATCCGGCATTTATTGTCGAGCGGCATACAGCAATTTCACAAGGTGTGACAGTGTGGGGATCAATTTCTTGGGACACACGATCATCTTTAGTGGTCCTTCAAGGCACTTTGACAGCTCGCAGATACGTGGACGATATTTTAACGCCGATTGTGCTACCCATGCTATCAAGTCGCCCAGGTGCCATTTATCAACAGGATAATGCTCATCCACATACTGCGCGACTCTCCCAACAATGTCTTCAAGGATATGACGTCCTACCATGGCCTGCCAGGTCACCAGATCTTTCGCCAATAGAGCATGTCTGGACGCTGGGAAGGCAACTGCAGCCGTCCCGAGATACAGGAGAATTAACTGCGCAGATGCAAAGACTATGGCAGGATCTTCCACATGGGGTCATAAGTGATCTAATTGAATCGATGCCACGCCGAATTTCGGCTTGTATAGCTGCCAGAGGTGGCTTTACTACTTACTGATTTTTAACCTTTTGCAAGCTGTAACCACTTAATAAAATGATATTTTGTTCTGAATTTTTAATCATTTGTTTATTTTCATATACACTACATGCATACCAAATTTCGTGAATGTAGCTCAATTTCTTCTGGGTGCATATATTTTTTTGCGACAGAGTGTATAACCATGCACAAAATTCTGTTTAATGATTTTTATTTTCATTGACTTTATTTTATATTTGTTTCAAATATTCGTGAATTTCTTTTATAATATGTACTGCATGTCAATCTTGTAATCCATTTGCATTTAGAAATTCTTCTGTTATACATAACTTTTTCTTATTGAGTCTAAGCAAAAAAGATTGGATGTTTCTCATTACAGTTATTCTCAGAACATTCACAATTATCTATAATACGATTTTTAAGCACATTTTTGTCTCTACATTTTCTTTTAGATCTAGCTCAGGGGTACTCAACCTTTTTTCCCGTCGGGCCACATATATCTGATAATTATTTCACGAGGGCTGCATCACGAGAATTAATGGGGAAAGGGTGATGGACATAATAAAATTACACATTAGAGATTTAAAATTTGGAAAATTGATCAAAATATTTATTCGTTGTTGGCTTATATTATATTAATCTCTCTATCAAATGGACACAAAAAAATTTGGTTTACTAAGTTATGGGATACTTTCAATTTCCTTTCATCCATGACCACGTCTCTTGTTCATATTCTGCCATAGAAACAAAGCAGTTCTCTCATCTTTTTTTTTAGACAAAAAGCCTTTTTATTTCAAATATTAATTTATCAAGTGCCCAATGGTAACAAACTGAGTTTTAGACTGAAATTAGTATTGTTTGTTTATAATTAATTTTTTAAAAATTTTGCTAAATTAAATTGGGTTTTTTTGGTAATTAAAGATCAATTTATATTTTTTCTGTTAATAAAATAAATAAATATGAATCTTATAACAGCCAAATATAGAAAAATTCACAATCATCCTACTTAAAGGAAAAAGGTATTATCTGAAAATAATATGAAACGATGTCAGAATTCACGAGAAACACTAACTTTTGTGAAAAGAACTGAAATTCTGAGATCCTACAAGGTCAATAATCTGACATTAGTATGACATTTTTCCAACCCGAAGCAAGTTGCAATTCAACACATAAGCTATGTTTCTTAAAAATTATTACAGAAATTCATAGTAAAAGCTATTCACTCTCTGTTGTTATCAAACCATTCGATGAGGGTAAAAATTGAACTTTCTTGTAAAGAAAGATATGGAACTGTTTGCGCAAGAGAAGGTAAAAATGATATAAATAGCAAGCTTCTTATCTATCATTCTTTACAATCCTTTTCTTTTTGCTAAACACGCCAATAATGGACCAATGCATACATAATTTGTTGAATAAAAACCAAAATATAAAGACATGCTTGAAATTTCATGTGAAGCAGCTGGAGAAGCTCACATAAAAGTCGATGATTTTTTTTATAAAAAAATAAAGTAATTGATGTGTGTGTCAGATGTTGCCACTTATCAAGAGCAAGGACATACGTATATATTTTAGGATTATTTAGTTATTTATATCCTTAACTTAAGGAGAAGTATTACTATCAAAATTGTGTGGGAGTCGACAGTGCGAGCCATCAACATAGCAAAAAGAACATGTTGATGTGTGGGACAAGAATTGGAACATTTGGAGCCATGAAGGGACATGCTACTTTAATGATGTGGGTAGGATCAATTAGTGAATGCCAAATGACATTTATTCCCATGACGACTAAAATCATTTCACATTTTAGCAGAAAATAACATGAATCTGATGTCCAAATTGAAAAAGAAGAGTTATTGAGCCATATTAGAATGAAAGTTATTTGGTAAACACAAGCAAGGAAACTTGATTGACATAAATAGCACGAAACTACATAGCTCTTGCACAAATTCCGCAAAAGACCCGGCACTAAAAGAATGAAAACCGAAATCAATGCCATCCTTCGTCACATTCTACACACGGCAGTTGCACAGGAGGCAATAATGAAAGTGCGCATGCGTCGCAGAAAATGTTTGTCTTCAAAATACGGCTACATTAGTTGCAACCCTTGAATACCATAATTTGTGTCACATAATATGTCGAATCAAAAGAATACCTAGGTATAAATGAAAGATTTCAACAAATATTATTAAAAGATGGAAACAACAATGCATTTCTCAAAAATAATGTATGCACTAAAAAAGAAGTATTTCCAGTATAGATGCTAACTTAATGCCAATGCATTGATTTTTTTTTTTTTTTTTTGAAAGATTGCAAAAAGTTTTATATTAATATAGGGATAAAACTTTTTTAATTTGTACCATTATGATGTAATATTTTCTTATAACTTATTGCTATTAATGAAATGCATAGTAGGTTTAATATGTATATAATAATAATGAAAGAATAATAATGAAATAAATTAATTTCCTCGGTATTGTGAAAGAGTTCTCAAATAATTTGAATCATTATTTATACCAAACAATATTATCATGTAGCAATAATAATTACAGCATAAATTACGCCTATTCTATATTTAGTATTTTATTATAATTTCTTGGATATATATTGCATTAATAATGATTGTTTGAAAAAGAATATTTTTGTATGTATTTCTCTGTTCATTTTTCCTTTCTTTAACAATAACTTCCAGATGGGTATTGTTTTTCATATCAGTAAATGACCCATTAGCTTTGCGTAATTACATGAAATTAACCAACAAGTGCCGATATTATTGCTGGTTTTAAGTGCCAGGAATTTTCTACGAGTAAAAGCATATTCTTGATTTTCCCTGAATTCTGAAATCTACCTTTAAGTTCATCAGATAATGCTGTTATATAATTTCAAATAATTGTAGTTTTCCCGCAAATTATCAAGACCCTACTTTTTAGCTTTTGCCATGGTTAAAAATGTGTGCATTATTTGATTTTGTACATCACTACAAAATAGACAAACCTTAAAGCAATCGGCTTCAAGGTCGTTACACCAGCTCAGTTCAATGCTGTGAACGCACTGTCGCTACTCTACTGTGATTGTTATAATTTCCAGCTAAATTTTTAATCCTTTGTTCTTAATTGAATTTCTTTGTGCAACGTAGTCTCTCCGATCGGGCCGCGGGTTGAGTATCGCTCCTCTAGTTTTCCTTTTGTTTCATCTGTAGAAACATTTTTGAGAATTATTTTGTTCCAAAGCAGTCGAAGCACTATTTGAGAAAGAAAAAGGCTACTCACGTGGAAGAAGAGCAGGGGCCTTCCGTTGGGTAGCACTTCGGTCAGCAGGAGCACGAGGACGACGGCCAGCAGCAGGCGGGCGTACAGGCTGCTCAGCAGATGGACGGTGCCTCGCATGGGGCGTGGCCTGAAGAATAAAACTCTTTCACTATTTCAAATGACCCTCAGAGCTCATTACTTTTGTGAAAGTATTGGAGAAAACAAGCGACTTTGTATTAGAAAATCTCGCCAGTTTGTGAAGGGGAACTTAAATAATAGAAACCAAAAGCCGTCTATGTCGGGCGTTCCGAAATTTCTATTATTGTTATAGGTGTTACTTTGTTATAGGTGTTATAGGTGTGAAAAAATCATGTGTTTGTCAAGTGATATGGTTTTGTTTGAGACAAAAAGTGCTGCAAAACTCGTGGTTCAACTTAAACAATAATAAAAAGCGATTTATTTTTCAAATTTATAAGCATACGCTAGTCAGAAATATGTCGAACTTCTGTTCAAATGTATTCTAAATAATCCAAAAATAAATAAAATATCCCAAATCTGCTTTGCATTTATCAAAGTAAATATTGTTTGACATATTTTATTAACTGAAAGCTAAGATATCTATCAATCACCTCATTTGCAATCAATAATGTTTGGGTTCTGGAAATATTAGTGTACTTGTAAAGTAATATGTAAATGTAATGGTTTTTTTTAATTCTTCAATATGCTCCTCCTTTTCTAAATCATTGACATTATTCCATATGTAAATATGCATGTTTCGAAAATTTTCAAATATTCACTCATTTAATTTAAGAGTTCAGTGAAACAGGATTCTGAAAAAAAGCTCTTTTAAATATTCCACACCAGTTGAGTAGCGCTATATTTCAATGAATCTTGCAAAGCACAGCTCACAATGATTTCACTAAATGACATTAACATTAACAAAAACAAATTTTTAGAAGAAATTTTAGCAAAAATTGCTGGCAGTAATGACATTTGAGGCACTATAATGGTAGCTGCAATAAAATGTGGTAACTTTCTGTGAAAGAAATGGTTTATTTTCATTTAAAATTCCAGAATCCTCTAGGAATTAATCTGTCCAATTAGCTGAGAAATAAGCAAACAATTTCAGAAGCTGATAACAAGATTCAAAGCGGTATTTGAGTCTTGAAGAATTGTAAGATTTCCGTTTTGATTGTATTCAAAGTGAAAAAAGTAAGAGTCAACTATTACGGTAACGAGTCATTTTGAAGATAAATTTGATCTAGGGGAAGAGGTTTCTCTTTTTAAAAGTAAATTCAGCCCCTGTTTTTTGGAATTTTGAGAAAAGGGGGAGTATTCGCGAGTTGGAAAGCATCAGATCTTGGAAATCATTTATACATAATATAATAAACAATGAAGATGTATTTTTTGCTCTTAAAATCAGTTTTTTTCCATAAAATCTGTTTGATGAATTTTTGAATGGATATTTACAATAATTGAATATTGAAGTACACAAAAGGTGTCGAATATAGATGAATATAGTTTCTTATAGCAACGATCTCATCTTCGAGGGGCTTAGGAAAAGTAAGGATAGAATATTTAGTATTCATTCTAAATAATTTTGATAAAACGTCCATGTTCTATAACTAATAAAATAAATCAAAACACTCCTGCATAAGCTTGGAGTTGTTCTTTCTAAGCCCATCCATCTCTTTGTTTTTCAACTTAAAAATGCTTAATGATTTTTATTCTCGCATCTGGATAAGGAAGAGAGTCTCATTCTAGAGAGAGACCTTCCGAAACATCGGCGAACGCTTATCAAAATAGCGAATTCTGAGCTATTTCTATTTGAAATGATTATGCTCTGCCATTTGAATACAGATATTTGGAAACGAATGAAATTCTTTTCACAAAACGTGTTCTGTCATTTCAACTGAAAGAAATAAAAATCCACTGCAGTCAATGAGGCCCTGGGCTCTTATGGAATAGCAGTCACTTTTTGAGCGGACAATCTATAGCATACGTCTCGTACAGATGGTAACTCGTAACACAAAAAACACCGGCTGCCTCCCTTCGACTTAATGAGGGATAATAGCGTACAGTGGTAGGCTTAGGCCTGACGTAATACAGCAGTCTTGTTACTTTTGGCACAGAGTTTCCCAGTGTTTCGCAGGATATATCCGTAAGTAACATGAACCATTGCTCTTACCAAAGCCGAGGCGTGCTCTCTTGTCTTGCCTTCAGACGTTCCTGTTGACTGTTCGAAATAAGATATTTTTTGTCTGGAAAATTCGTGAAAGTAAAGAATGAGTGCCCTTCATTATAGGCTTTAAAATCTTTTGAAATATTAAATGGATGTCATATATTCTTCTTCCATTATTTTCTAGTAATTTCGATGTGTGGCTACCTTAGTTTTTATCTTTCTTAATTTTGAAATCTCTGAGCAGTACTGATATTGTACAAACCCGCTAAATTCGAAGAGACATAGAAAAATAGACTTTTTTTACAACAGAGTGTGAAAAGAGGTTTGCACTCACCTGGAGCAGTCTTCCACGAATCGAGCTGCTTCCTCATCTAGGGGTGGAGCGTTCTTTGGACCTTCCGCGGGTCTGGGAGGAGGCGGACCGATGGGGGCGCTAGGTGGAGGCAGGGGAGGAGGTGGCGTGGGCGGTGGCTGATCGTCTTCCTCCTCCCCCGCGAGGGGGGCGCGCTGGTAAGCGAGCAGCTGGACGTCGCTGGGATCATGAACCCTGCTGTAGACGAAGACAAACAATCAGCATGTATAGCAGTGATTCCCAAAGTGGTATATATCGACCCCAAGGGGTCTACTATGACTTGCAAGGGGGTCCATGTCACCGAAAAAAAATTGAATGGGGGTCTACGAAAGTGGCTTTCATGTAACCAGGACATGACATTATATATAATTTTAGCTTTTAATGAATGGAATAATTCAAACACATACACAGATGTTACCTATTTACTTTCATAATATTTTATTATAATCTAAACACATATATCTATCTACGCTATTAAAATTCGAAACTAAACAAACATGTAAATTAATTTATTTGTGGTTATTTTCTCAAGAAACTTTAAACACAGAAACGCGCCGAAAGTACCAAAAGGTAAGAAATAAACCGAAGAACCTATTTTGACCGCGTCTTAATTTCTAAATTATAGTTAGTTAAAAGATATCAATTAAAAACACATCAAAATGAATGATTGGCCTATCCTTATAATTATACAGAAACTTTTAACGATGGTAGGGAGAAAGAGAGAGATTTCCGACTATTCTGTAGTTTTTAAAACTGTCATCTTTTCTTTTGTCCGTAATTGGAAGAAAAATAAATCTAAAATTGGATGGACTATTTACTTCGCCGTGACACGGTATAGTTTTTTTAAACAATAATTTGCATTTTTTGCGATTTTATCAAGTAGATTCACTTTTGGAGTATTTTTGGGGACAGAATGTTCCAACCGCTCTGTATCTTGTTCTCATCGTCATTATCAATCGAGCATACGTTCTAAAAATGCTTTGTTATCTTAGACCCAGAAATTTAAAAAATAGGATTCTCCAAAATTTTTTTAATGATTTTTGGAAATTACTCGAAATTTGACTTAAATATTTGATACTTTCGCTATTTTTGAAAATAAACACATGATTTTTTTTACCGGGTGTCAAACCTCATAATACGGGTATGGACCGAAAATTGAAAAATTTACTACAATAGCAACATGTTAGCAAAGTATGTATTAGCAAAACACTGCATTATCCACCGACAACATTTAATTGCAAAAAATCTGAATCATAGATTGAATCAATCTCTTCAATTATTAATACAGTAAACTGAATCCGAAACAACCCCTTGTGTGAAGAAAATGATGAGAACTTTCTCATCGTTAACTCCTTCATAATGAAGTACGCTGACTGTTGAAAGGTTTATACATGACCAGGTTTTTTGCATCTTTTGAGATTATTTTAGAATTTTGGGATGCTAAAGATCCCATTTAAAAAAAATTAATCAAGTGGAAAGCAAGTTTTGCTTGTTTAACAGATTTATTTACTAAATGTAATCAGGTCAACTAGCAATTACAAGGTGGAAAACTAAATCTGATTAAATCAAAGACCACCATTTCAGCGTTTCTTTAGCTTTTCAGAATTAAGCTAAGGGAATATAGTATTAAACATCTCGCGAATTTTCTCAGTTTCTCAATTTGTCACAGACAATTTGCCAGGAAGATGATGTTTCAACCTACGTTCAACATTTGAATGGGACTGTGGTAGCTCAGTGGTTAAGCTATCAGATTATGGCAGGCATGTCTTGAGTTCGAGCCCAGTACCACTAAAGACGCACCGTGTAGGGGAGAAATGCATGCTAAATCTGTCGAGAGCTCAAATGTCTTTTCGTTAGTGTGGTGTGATAATTAGGAGATGGTGGTGCCAGCTCAGGTGTCGTCCTCGTCACTTGACCATGCTTCAAAATGATGAGGTCCGTTGCCAAAAGCCATCGTGTCGCAGAACAGTGCGACGTTAATATTCACTCACTCACTCAACATTTGAATGCCCTCTTTTCAGATTTTAAAGCTAGGTTTGAGATTGCTTTGACTGTGGTAATACCACAGAAGACAACCAATCCGTATGGTCACATTGAAAAAAGAATTGGCATATTTCAATAGGAACTGATCGGAATGGGCATTAACAAACATCTTAATTTATAAACGGTTGGTTTTAAAAAGACATACCTGCAATTTATTCCAAATCATGGAAAAGAAATAGACGGGGTACACACACTATATACTATAACCGAGAACATTTCGGAGGTTAAACCTAACAAATTGATGCCAGATATTGAAAATTTGTTATTAAAGCATCAGATTGCCACACATCAGAAAAACATTTGTTTGTCGCTCAGTTATTTTACGTAACGAGTACTAGATTTAATTTTAATTTAATTAATAAAGGCTTAAAATTGACATGAGTTTTTTTTAAAGTATTTCTTCTTGCACTTTATTCAGAAATTTAAATCTCTTAAAGTACTATAGAAGCTGTCAAAAGCACATTCAAATTGACTAATTTGCAAAAGTTCGATATTAGATAAGCAGGGGTCGACCCCAAACCGGAAAACATAGCAAGTGGTATATAAGACAAAAAGGTTTGGGAGACTGGTCAGGATAATTGTAGATTTCATTTTAGGCGTACACCTTAAAAGATTAATTTGATTATTGATCCTGTTGTTCGTTTCAGAGCTTCATTGCTCACTTAATCAGATCCTACTGCTTACAAATAAAGTAATAAACTCTCACGATTGTAAAAAAAAGTAAATATTAATAAATTTTCCAATAAAAACAACCAATATCAGTTTAAAAACACAACATGTAATTATAGATCTAAAGCAAACAAACAACAACAAAACAGCAACAACAACAAATAAACAATAAAAAGTCAATTTTTATATACAATCTGAATTTTCAGTTTTCTTAAAGAGAACAGGAGGAAATGTATTACACGATACATATTAAAAGCATTCTGTCACTGGAGTACATAATGGCTTTGGTGAAATGATTCTGGTTCAAGATATCGATGTCGACCACCTTGTACTTGAAATATGGAAAGTATATTTATCCTTGTCTTGGATTCCTACTTGTGCTCCCAAACAAATTTGAGATTTTAGGTTCTAAACTACTTTTAGTTTTTCAGTGACTGCTGAAAGAATTTGAGTGCATGAAATTTGGAAGTTATTTTTCTCAGATAGGGAAAGGATTTCTGAAAAATCAACCCTTTCGAGGGGAAGTAGTGGATGTCAAAGGAAAAATTGAAGGACCAAGTTGTGGGGCTTCTAATAACAAACAATATATTTTTCTCCCCCTAAATCACAACTAGATGTTAATATAAAATGACATACTTATAGAAAGTTAGTCCCACTCCATAACAAAATAATAATAATAATAATAATAATAATAATAATAATAATAATAATAATAATAATAATAATAATAATAATAATAATAATAATAATAATAATAATAATAATAATAGTAATAAAAGACGTACCGAGAAAGAATTGTGGAGAACATGCATAGAAAAACGATTAAAATTTCCGAGCAATTTAATGATTATTTCAGAGTTTGACAAAAGGAGGAAGTCGATAAGGACCTCTGGCCTGGCTGATAAAGTTCCAGGATAGTGTCATGCGGAATTTAACACCAAACTGTCTCCAGCTGTTGAGCTGCATCCTTAAGATACCGAGATGGTTGTTACCCATAATGTCCCTATTGTATTCTACGGTCCTTGTCGTCCCAACTGCGGTTGGGCATCATCGTATTGAAAAGGAAGTCCTTGGCGCGTCGCAAAAAGAACGGCAACACAACCGTCGTCAAAACACCGCTGTGCTGTCAGTGTGCCACCAAAGAGACCGGCTATTAAAGGAGAACATAATGCCCTGTTGTGGGCCTACGTGGTATGCGATCGTCAAATCTCGATCCTCACGCTGCCCTGGAGGCCTCCAGACACGACAGCGGTTGGAAACGCCACAAAATACTATATGTTCCCAGTCAGCCCAGAGTTCTACGTTGATCGAGTTTAGCACCACTCCAATCGAACTTGAGGGTAAAAAGGTGTAAGAGGTAAGCGGCGTAATGGTCGGCGTTCTCTCAATCGTGTGTGGAGAGTCATATTGGACACGAGTGCAGGCTACACGGTAGATCATTGATAACGACCGATCCAGCGCTGTGACCACTGCTCTGACTGTCGCTATATTTTCGCGCTCATTTGCTGCCCTTGGTCGACCGCTGCCGCGTTCCGACACTGATATCTGACCCTTCTCACTCATCGACAAATCATCTCATCACTGCGATCCATATGTCGAGCGATTCTTCGATTTTTCCAACCTCCCTCTTTCGATCCGATCAAATGACCTCTTTCAAACTCAGACATCTGCTCGTAATGTGTACAAAGGATTCGGCGAGGCATTGCTACAGCCGACGTAAGAAATCACAGTTACTATGCAACAGAAATTTCCGATTAAATGCTTCCGATTTTATAGTAATTTATACCAGTTTCTACAGGAGAATGACCTCAGACCTCCCTATGTCTTTGTTCTAAAAGGTTTTTAATTTTAGTGTACTCACACACACAAGTCCTGGGAATGTGTGTATGATGATCTTTTCGATTCGGCTTCCCTGCCTTATTTTTCCCATTTGATTTTAAAACACAGTTAAACTATATCTAATATAACAAAACAAAAAAATAAATTCATGACCACAGGATAAATAGCGTATGATTTTGTCATTGATTTTTCTCGCATTCCTTTATTATATGATAAATCATTTTTATAATTAGATGGCAGATATATGAGTAAATTAATTTACTCACAAATCTACATACATGTTAAAATCATTTTTTATAATTGTTCATAAGAAAATATAAACCTTATAAAAATCAATTTGAGAAATATTTTTTAACATTATCATCTCCTTTATTAAAAAAAAGTGTGTGTGCTTATGACCACACAATAGAAGTGATAACTTCAAATTTTGTAATGTTATTTCAGGGATTAGTTCGGCGAATAAAAAAAACAAGGAGACATTAATACTGTCCTATAAAATTATTTATTCATATGTCTATACTCATTAAGTAATATTTGTAGTACTCTAAATATGTACTCAATAATCATATTTGTGAATTGATTGTATTCTAAGATGGAAACAATGGGTTTATGGTAGCTGAAATAGGTTATAAATACTTTAAGAGATTCAAACTATTATTTAAATATCTATAAAAAAGAAAATCTCCGTAAAGCGTCGTTTCGTACTTCCTCGTGCTTTCATTTGGATCATCTGACATAATTAAATTGAATTTTGATTTTAAAAAATCAACTAAAGGTATTGATTTGTCTTTTGAAATATCTACTTTAAAATTCCCACTTGAAATCATACGTAATTTGTTCAGAATACCCGATGTGAATTTTGATTGTGGTTTAACAATGTTCAATTCTATCCCTGAATTAATTCAAGAAAAGGAATAGTAAGACAGGTAGTTGATTGGGAAAAGAGGAATCTAGGTCAAAACCTTTTAAAAGGGATTTGATCAGAAGATTTTATCACATAATCTGTAGCTTATACTAGCTCTTTTGTCAATGTATGACAGTTTTGTACAAATATATCCGGTGCTGCTGCAAGGTAAGTCTACTTAATTATATTTTGTTTTCTTGTATTTAAATTATTTAATGTAACTTTTTCTTAATACCTGTATACTTAATTTTGTTACTTTAAATTTTTAATTGTTTAATTTTTTTAGAAGTACATTTAAGTAATGGGGTTAATAGAACTTTTTGTTCATTGCTATTCTGATTCATTTACAAAAATAGATTTTTATTCTTAAATTCACTGCAATATTGTTAATGATAATTATACTATTTACTTAGTTCTATAAAAATTTGTCCTTTTCTACATTTTATGTTTAATTTTAGTGTAGGATTTCTCTCTCTCAAAGCCTCTTTTTAAAAAAATATTACATGTTTCTTTTTCAAACTTGGGGAGACAAACTACTGCGTTTCATGTCGTTTCAGAGTGGCGGAGGGAGGGGGGAAACGTCCCTCCTTTTCTCTTTAGGGGTGCGTATGTCGCGGACGACCTTATCTGAGCAAGATTTCCGACGAAAGATGAAAAAAGCCGAATGAGCGTTACAAACTCGAGCGTAACGTTCATTCTAGTTCACTCTCCAGCAAAACGAGCCTATTAAGTTATCACTTCAAAAATTTGAAAGAAATCATCAAAAGATAGTGAACGTTATTTCATAAACTACGCTGTTTCTAATAATACTACGTTAATATAATCATGATAATTAATTGACATGTTGATGAGAATTCCTTAATTAATTGATTTTTCATTCCATTTTTTTACAGCTTCTCTATTGTTACGAAAAATCCCTTCCTAAAATCTTTTTCTCTCTCATGAAGTTATTCATTAAATTATCCTTCATATATAATACACTACTGGAGATTAAAATTACTACACCAAGAAGGCGACATGTTACAGACGTAAAATTTAAACGACAGGAAGAAGGTGCTGTGATATGCAAATTATTAGCTTTCCAGCGCATTGAGACAAGTAGACACCTACAACGCGTTTAAAGGAGGAAAATGTTCAGCCGGTTTTTCATACACAAATTGCATTTTAACGTTGTTTCCTTGTAAAAAGTTGCTGTGATGCCTCGTGTAAGAAGCAGAAATGTGTACCAGCACGATTCTGACTTTGATAAAGGTGGAATTGTAGCGTACCGGGATTGTGTGGTTTATGGTATGGTATAATTGCTTCTCACGCGTCGGTCGAAATCCAATGACTGTTAGCAGAATGTGGAATCGATGGGTTCAGGATGGTAATACGAATTCTCTGGTACCCTAACACTAGCAGCCGAGAAGACAGCCATGATACCTGTAGGATCTTCATGCAGCCGCGTCACAAGCTCTGAGTCAAGAATTGGGATCGTTTTCAAGACAAGTGTCTGCACGAACAGTTCGACGTCGTTTGCAGCAGCATGGATTCTCAGCTCGGAGACCATGGCTGCGGCTACACTTGACGCTGACAGAGGCGTCGTCAATGGTGTGATTAGCGACGAACCTGGGACCCCAAATGGCAAGACGTCATTTTTACAGATAAATTCAGGTTCTGTTTACAGCATCAAAGGGGTCGCATACGTGAACGCACATCGGCAGCATGCATTGAACATCATCCTACTGGCTCATCACCTGGCGTGATGGTATGAGTTGCTACTGGATACACGTCTCGGTCACCTCTTGTTCGCATCGATAGCACTTAAAACAGTGCACGTTACATTTCTGGTATGTCTAAACCCTTTATTCGAGCCCTACGTTTCTGCAGGTGGATGCACGACCGCATGTTGCAGGTATTGTACGGAAAATGTCGGGCTGTTACCCTGGCTTGCACGTTCAGTAGATCTCTTGCCAACAGAAAACGTCTGGTTCGTGTTTTCCGAGGAACTGGCTCGTCACCCTACGCCAGTCACTACGGTTGATGCATCGTGTTGAAACTGTCTATGTCTGTGCATGCCATCTAATCACTGTTTGACTCACAGACGTATAAGTGGTGTCGTTACAGCCAGATGAGGTTGTTCTGGGTACTGATTTCTCAGGACCTATGCACCCAAATTTAATCACTTGTTGTTTCTAGTATGATATATTTGTCCAATAAATATCATTTTGTTATCTACATTTCTTCTTGGAGTAGCAGTTTTAATGGCCAGTAGTGTATTTTAGGATAGTTTTTTTTAAATATATCAATGTGTTGTTAATCAGAAAAACGGAAAAATTATGCTTTTTCTGAGATGATTATGCCAGAGCTGTTGTGAAGTATATTACTGTAAATGCTAACACTCTACTACTTACTGTAATGCTGACCTTTTCTCAAACACACATTTCATATTCTTTGAATGGAGGTGTGTATTTGTGAGATAAAATAATCATCCAGTGGGAATCTACAGAAAAATTCTTTCAAAGGCAACATTATTTGATTGTTTCGTAACAGACTCATTGATGGAATCTTCAAAAAATACATGTTTTATATTATTTATATATGTCTTACCGCTAACGCTTAGTTATTTCTTAGAATATTTAGGTATATTTCATGAAAAAAACTTATTAGATCACACACACACACACACACGCACACACACGCACACACACGCACACACACGCACACGCACACGCATACGCACACGCACACGCACACACGCACACGCACACGCACACACGCACACGCACGCACACACACACACGCACACACACACACAGCTAAAGTGCGTAATAAACTAATATCTCCACATTTTACCTGGTTATTCTATTTATTCTATGAAATATCGAGGTATCTACAAATTAACTTACGATGGGTCGTTCAAATGGGACCAATAAACAATATAACATTAAAAATGTCCGTTGTTTTAATTGAAGATAACAACTCTCGAAAAATACATTTCATGTTACGGATAGATTAATTGATAAATTGTCAAAAAAAAAAAAAAAAACTGGATTTATAATACAATATGTTTTATTAGGTTAATTAAACAGAAATAAAAAAAATAATAAAATGTAATGCAGAGAGATTTAATAAATTATTAGGCCATTACGTCCTGCTGAAAAAAACGTGTTATTTTAAAATTATTACACACAAATGTTTTCCAAAACTTAAGGTATCCGACTACTTTCGGAACCGTGATTTTGCAAAAGCATTTAAATGGATAATATTTATGATATTTAGTGTCACTTCGATTAGAAAATATATATAAAATTGTTTTAAGAATAGTATTACAATAAAAAATTATTTAAGTACAATATTTTGACAAAAAATGAACATAGAATGACCCATTTTCAAAATATTCTCTTTTCGTGAAAAAGGCTTCTATTGTAATAATATTTTGCCTGTATATAGCTCAGACATCTGTACAGAAGCTCAACTAGAATTTTTGAAATATATAACTTAGAAATGGGTTTATCTGTATTTTACGACAACAAAGGGGAGCAATTTTAAGAAAAAAAGCCAATAATTATTTCAATGGGTGGTAACTCTGAAAATAATGTGAATTTTTCAAAATTCATAGTTGAGCCCCTGTACAGTGGTCTGAGCTATATAAAGACAAAATATTATTATGATAGAAGCATTTTTCACGGAGAACATTTTGAAAAAAGGTTATTCTAAGTTAGTTTTTTGCCGAAATATTGCATTTAAATAATTTTTTTTTGTCAAAATGTCCTTAAAACAATTTTATAGATGTATTCTAATCTAAGTAACACTAAATATCGTGAAAATTATCAATTTGTGCGCTTTTTTAAAATCACGGTTCCGAACGTAGTCGGATACCTTAAAGAATATAGTATTTAAAAAGTTATGATTAGGCAATCGTCATTCCACAAAATAACTAGTTAAAGTGTAGAATCCAGTACTTTTACATACTTTTCTCATATCCAAAATTAAAGTCACGTACATGTTTTTCGTCATAATTTTAAAATGCCTCCAGTAAAACTATAGAATTTGTACTTTATATATTATGAAGGACGGGTAGTACAAAATCAAAACCTTCGGCTTAGAAAAGGATGTTTAGCGTTAGATTTTGCAGAACTACTATATCGAGATCGTTCAAGCATGTGGGATTTTTGCCTGCAGTTTTATGAATATTCCTTCATAACAAATAACTTGGCTTGCTTTGAGAGAGAATTTCTCATAGTCGTTTAGATCAGTCAGTGTTCCGCAACCCCCGGTCCGTGGATCAAATACTTAGTCCGCACAAGAAACCTTAAGTTATTTATCTTTTATTTACTGTGGTATATTTTTCTTAGGTTTGGGCTACTTTTTATGAAAATCACTTAATATTCCTTGTTTAATCACTTTATATTCATTTTTTGGCATAGCTATGTTTTATTCAGAGTCACGATTAAATACAATCAAATTAAAATTATTAAATCAAAATAGTCTAAAATATAAACATTCAACATCCTCCTTCTCAGCGGGTAAAATTAACAAACGTTGACCGATCCGCGGAGATAAAATGGTTGCGGAGCACTGGTTTAGATGATTCCTTGAGATGGAAAACCGTTAACAGGCTTAACCACTTAACGGTTTCAGTCATATTATGTCAAAAAATAAGCATATTTTTTATAAAAAATTTTACGATCAAATCAATCATATAAACTGAAATAAGCAGTCAGAAATGTTATAAGTATTGAATTTAAAGAACCATGATTGTATTGAAAAAACATATTTTTCCTTAAAGTTGGCTTTTTTCCCGAAGAAATAAGCGAACTCAAAAGAACACTTTACAAAATTTATTATTAGATTTAAAAAGATAATAATGTATTTACAGTTAATTATTCTCTTAAAATTCTGTTTTTGCGAAAACAGGGAAACAAGCTTAGTCCAACGTCGCAGTTGGGACAAAAATATCATGTTTCTTTATGTTCACCCGTTTTCCAAACCCGTTCGGCCAACACACAAAACATTGTCCTGTTGGTCTAAATTTTTTGTTAAGGGAGGAATCCCTTCTAAAATTTTTTTTTTCCTGTCAATCGTAAGGGACTGGGCAAAATTCCTGGTCGTTCTTTTTTCTCATTTACCGCCCCATATATTTCAATAAGGCGATCTATAATTTCAAGCCTGAAATTTGAAATTAGATTATCTTCCTCCCAGTTTCTGATATAAAATTAAAGCATTCCACAATGATGTACCTAAAAGGTGGAAGAATATTTTGTTATATTATTTCTTATAAGTGGAGTTCGTTTTCTTCCCTTCCTATAACAAATAACGACACATTTCGTGGCGAAGGAATCCTTGTGTGTGGCGGCATAATTTTGGGGTTTTCGAGTACTCACAGGGCTATAGGGATGAGATCCTGGAAGCCTATATGACGTTTTTATGGGTGTTATGAGCCTGTGCTACATTTTTATGATGGATAATGCGCGGTCACACATTGATGATGAATTTCATGAAGGAGTGGATTGATCGACGAGGTCTCTGGATCCCGATTCTATTGAATATGTTTGGGATGGTCTAGGAAAAGCCATTTCCCAGCGTAGCTCCCCTCCCAGGAATGAAAAGTACCGCTTTTGGAAAAATGGGCTTTATTGTAGAAATCCTTATTTGCACCCTTATTAACGGTATGGAAGCTCGTTGTGAGGTATGTATAGCAGTTCCATATTACACAGACTTTTCCCGAGATAAATGCTTTATCTCTGATTCATTATTTATGTGTGATACACTCCTACTGCCCCTCAAAATTAAAATCTTTTCCATAGAGTTATTTTGGTACATTCTTCCGCACATTGCAATACCTCTCTGTGCTAAATTTCGTCACAACACAGTGAATAATTCATAAGTTTTCACAGAATTTATATTTGTGACCTTAATTTTGGACAGGACTGTACATGTCATAAGTTTTTCATGAAATATTTGAACATCCTATGAAATAGCGGACTCCGCGCCTTAATGGTAACATATAAATAAATTAAAGGCGCAAGTACGTACGTTTTAAAATACACTTTGCTTTTAATGTAAAATAGTTCTTTCCCCATAAAACAGAACGATTTTTGAAGTGATAACTTCTTTTAGCGTGTTTTGCTGGAGAGTGAACTTGAATGAACGTCACGCTCGGTTTTGTAACAATCATTCGGCTTTTTTCGTCTTTCGTCAGAAAACCCTTCTCGTCTACCCCTTCTCCAAGGCCATCCCTCTTTGGTCCACGTGACCAAAAGAGGGACGTCTTAACCGGGTTTTGAGTAGTATTCAGTCTTCTTTCTTCTACGCTTATTTAATTAGTTAATCTTCATACGTGCATTTATTACTCAAGATATATCAGTGGGAATAACTATAATATAAAGTACATTTATATTTTTGTATAACTTTATTCTTGTGTCATTATTGAATTTCTTTTTAGTTTTGAGGACACGATATAATAAATTGATGTATTTTGCCAACATCTCTAACTATGTATAAATTAAAGATATTTAATTTTATAAGAGAAATTAGTGTTTAAATATGAAATTAGTGTCTTGCTTATTCTGTCAAATCTTAATTATCTTAAAAACAATAAAAATTTTATTAATAACTTGTCACTTTATCACTAATACTCTTAGGCGTCTTTGGGGATTGTAAATTCGCGTATAATTCCAACCAGCTCTAAAAGAAGCAACCGGGATATGCAAATTAGTCAAAGTATTTAAGAAGAGTGTTGTAAGTTAACAGTATGCTATTACGCCAAGAGAGAGGTTGACGGAGTTATAAGAAGATTCAAGTTGATTGTGTGATTAGCGTCTCGCAGATCATTAGGCAGTGATCTACAATTGGAAAGTTTGATACGCCTGGAAAGTGAGGTAGTAAAAGGAAGGTGAGATTTAAATCTAGATTATCGGATCATAAGAGTAAATATATAATAAAGTTAGTGGGAATTCAATGAATGCTAGTAATTCAAATTGCATGTATCTCTCGATCCTCTTATTCTGGTAATCCCGTTCGATATTGAGAGTTTAATGGTTGATTAGTATCATATTTCGTGATTTAATTTAATTGTAAGGGTCAATCACATTGACGTAGACATATTGATTAATCTTTGTAATTAGAAAGTTGATAACTGATTCAAGTGAACAAATATAATTTGTTATTGTAAAAATGTCGTCTGGTCGTTCGTTGCCACAAATCAATCTTGGTGTCCAGGGTGGAATCCAGAGGGATTCCAACAAACTTAAACTAAATCTGCACACGTTTTATAATAATGCATCGTTAATGTTGTGTGTCCAATAGGTCACCTAATAAACTTGGCAACCATGCGTTTCTGTTTTTTGTTTCCCAAAAGATGAACAGTTGAAGCAAACTTCAAAAGAGACAAACCCTAGGCAATTTAAAAATAAATCAGATGATATTTCAATAGAAGAGTATCAAGTTTTAAAGTACATAGCGGGCTATTGCGTTTTCATAATATAAAATTCGAATACTACGATTATAAATATAGATTTGTTGTAGATAAAAAAAAACAATTTCGATTCAGAAAATGTTGAAGGGGCAAAATATTTGAGACTTCTGGATAGAGGAGGTTTGAAAATGTTCACAGATATTGTTATGAAAATCATTTCAACACAACATTTTATTTTTAATTTGTACATTGAAAAGATTCGTGTTAAAATATCTTAAAGCTGATTGTCAATTATAGTGCTTTACAAGTATAACAGAAGCATATCTGGAATTACATGAATAGTGGAATGTTTTGCTTTCATTTCCTGCATCTTTTGTGAACTGTAAAACACATCTGAATTTTCATATTTAAAAATATTCATTACAATCGGGAATATATGTTTAAATACTTATTCAAAATAGCGCAATGAAGAAGTTTTAAGGGTGAAGGATCTCGAAAAATGAAGGAACAAGTTCGATATAAAGACTTTTTTGAAAAAATCGGCAATTTTTTGTTTTAGTTTTTTTTTTTGTTGTTGTTTTCTGTTTTTTCCTACTCTTGTCACCAAGGGAAGCATAGAGTTGTAAAATGTTATCCCCTTCCCCCCGCCACTCTAAGATCACACGAAATGCGGTAGTTTCTCTCTCTCCCCCCTTTAGTGGAGTTTCTAGCTTCGACTAAATGGGGCTCCCCCCGCCCACCTCTTTCAACGAAAGTGAATGGCGGGATTCTTTTAATCCTAGTAAATGCAATATTTTTAAAAAATAGGCTTAGAGAAAGAGAGACACTACTCTCTAGTGGAATCCTACACTAAAATTAAAATGCAGAAAAAGGACAAATTTTTATAGAACTAAGTAAATAGTATAATTATCATTAGCAATATTGCAGTGAATTTAAGAATAAAAATCTTTTTTTTGTTTCTTTTTTAGATACTTAAATAATTTGAGTCTTAAGTATTCATAATCTATTTCAGCTACCATAAACCTATTGTTTCCTTCTTGGAATACAATTAATTCACAAATATGATTGTATATTTCGCAAAAAATATTACTTTATGTGGGTACAGACATATGAATGAATAATTTTTACAACAATACTAATATCCCCTTGTTTATATATATATATATATATATATATATATATATATATATATATATATATATATATATATATATATATATATATATATATATAAATAATTCACCTAACTAATCCCTGAAATAACATAACAAAATTTGAAATTATCCCTCCTATCGTGTGGTCATAAGCACACACACTCTTTTTTTATTCCTTTTTCTTTGCTCGAATTTTTTAGTGCTTTTTCTAATGAAGACTTGGGGAGTACTTCCAACAATAATTCCCTTCTTTTAAATATAATTCCATTTTCCAAATTGAAATCTTATGCGTGGAAAAAGTACTTAAAATTGTGAAGCATTGAGGCGCATTCATTCCTCTTTAGAAAGCGGATCTGTTAGCTCGTGCTGATGTACAAATACGTCCCATTGGTGTTCCTTACGAGCACTCCTTCCACAACCACACTTTCGTAAAAGGTTGATTGCATCAAAGAAGAATATCCTGCATTAGTATATTCAACATATATTTATTCAAATAATTGATTTCAAGACATTCATCGACCTCTCTGCAAAAAATATGACTTCATAATTAAAAACCGAGAGATTTAGTGTCACAGCTCAAATAAACAATCAAAAGAGGAATCAAATGGTTTTTCGACAGATGATGTGGCAAATAGTCGATAAAAAGTAGATATGTTCAAAGCGCAATTTATAATCATCAACGAGATGTACGACATATTTTAACAAAAGTAAATATCTTATTTTGAAATTATTTTAATTCAAATTAGCTGGAGTGTCCGTTCTTTTTTCACGCGGGTGAATTTTAAGAAAAAAACTCAGCAGTTCAGCTAGCTATAATAACGGCTCTCCCAATCCGACACTGGGAAGCCTATTTAAAAATTTACAATAATTTTGGAATCGCCCAATACCTCTAAGTGAACTTAAAATAAGAATGCGACTGAAAATTAGAAAGAATTTCTCCATACCATTTGCTCCCAAGGTGCAAAAATATCAACCCTTCAAGTCCACGCGTCAATGATGAATCGATAGATTGTGAATGAGCGGAAGAGCGGTTCGTGTAAAATTTCAATAGAGGAAGGAAAAGTGTAGTACCAATAGGGTAAAACAGAAAATGGATTAGCTCAAGTAATATATAAATTGACATAGAAATGTTCTTAGATAAGAGCCGATGGAAAAATAAGTTGTCATAAAATGATAAATAGAATAAATGTGCATGAAAAAATAATTATAACAAAAGCTGTAAAGAAATATTACTATGCGATCTGTTCAAATTATTGGTAAAAATGTTAACTGTTATGTAATTCGGAGTACATCAATTTTTTATCACTACCGACCATGGCACAATTAGTAGCCAAGTTGTTTCTGTGTCCAGTTGGGGGGTGTTAGAATCCTGATGACACTCAAGAACAGCGTGTGGAGGTCACAGAGAGTCAAAGCCTTACCACTGGTGTGGTGCAGAAGTGTGTCCAGTTCAAGTGTCGTCCTCCTTTCTTGACCTTGGCTTAAAAGGAAAGCGAGTCTTCGTGTTGATTTGAGCTGCGCGAATTGAACAAGTAATCAATTTAATATGAAGGAACCAACATGACGCTGAATAAAGAGATTTCTCACATTCAGTCAAACAGTTTGTCTTGGGCTCTGTTAATGCTTATAGAAATGCGAAGGTGAATTTAGAATTAAAGTCGTTTAAATTAGAACGGTCATTCCATTCAATGGAATGTTAAGAATCTCCGAGATCAAAATATCTTTCGCGTTGACTTGTTCAGTCCCAATAGTAGTCCGAGCAACACTACGAATGAGCTTTTCAATTGGTCATCTGATTCCATTGTTGGTGGACCTATGTCTAGTTCTAAAATGTATAAAAGTACAATGGGCAATTTCGAAGAGTCTTAAAACTGAGTTCAATAATTGATTGCTTCCTTCTGATCACAAATGAGCATAGGGGACCTACATGTTCGAATTGAAAAATTTGCTTATTTATATTGTTTACAAGAGCCGTATGTAATCCCATAAAAAAGCTTGGAAACACACACACACACAGGTCATTAAAAAGTTATCTCTTCCTTGGTAATTACAATTCTTCAAGTATTTTCTGCAGATAAATATTTACCTGTATTAATAAGTGTAAAGGATCTATTTTTAATAAATCATATAATCATCTAAATAATCAAGATGCAGTTCTAGTAATCAACACTATATATTCGTAACAAATGCACCTTTAAAGGCCAAATATTATTATGACCACCTCTTCAATGCACAGTATTGAAAAACAAAAACTCTTCTCTATATTTTCCAACCCATTTAAGGCTCTCACAAGTGGAATCAGCAGTGAATTGACGGATCTTCCGTTTAACAATTAGCGATTCTAAATCGTGTTAGAGTAAAAAAACCCGATTTTTTTTTAAACCCAACTTTATCTGGAATTGTGAAATTTTAAAATCGTGTAAAAGAGTTGAGTTTGAAATTTAATTCTTTTCTTACCGCATAGTTGAAGGAGTTTCATTTTTGCTCGCTGACCCATTGGACATTTGTCATCGGGAGCTAAAAATCGGGGAGGGTATTTTGATTGTGAACGCGAAAAAAATGTCTATATTTTAACTACCCAATGAATCGAAATTTATACATATCGATCTTCACTTTCACTAAAAGTTTGTATTTAAGCCCTTTATGTCTAAAAACTAAAAATATTTACAATCCTTAATTCTAAAGAAAACAAATACACTGCTGGACAATTGCTAAGGACGGATAACACTATCATCCATAGCAACCACAAAATGAAAGGAAGTAAAATGTGGAAAATTAGAATAAGTGCGGGATATTAGTAAGAAGTATGAGTATGCAAATTTTTTTCCCCACGTCTGTTCATCACGCGATAGCATTCATAAGAGCTTTAAAGGTTTTGACGCGTGTGGACAGCTGTTGTTTCAAGTCAAAGTTTTACAGGAAAGATTTAATAGATGAACTTAAAATTTTTGGCATGTCTTCCCGACATCACATAGATGATTTTATGCGTGGCCGAATTATTGGAAAGTTCGAAGAAGGGCGAAAAATAACAGACGTTGCCAGGGAGTTCGACATCGCACACAGCGTTGTTTCACGGCTGTGGAAGTCATTTAAAACTACTGGAATGTGTAGTAGACGGCACGGGGGAGGTCATGTTAGAAGTACGACGCCTGCAGAAGACAGATATATCGTCCTATCAGCAAAAAGGAACAGGCGCACCACAGCTCAGCAGGTGGCAAATCAGTTTCTTGCTGCCTCAGGAAAGCAGATCTCCCGAAAAACTGTTGCCAGACGTTTGAGGGGAGGAGGACTATACGCACGCAGACCTGTTGTGTGTGTCCCATTGACCAGACAGCACCGTACTGCCCGTTTGCAATGGTGTCGTGAGCATCACAATTGGACGGAACAGGATTGGGCATGCGTACTATTCTCAGATGAGAGTAGGTTCAGTCTGTCATCGGATTGTAGACGCCAACTGATCTGGCGCGAGAGTGGTACTGCTTATCGTCCAGAAAATATCCAGGAAAAGGACCGATATCCGACATGCAGTATCATGGTGTGGGCCGGCATCATGATCAATGGCCGCACGCGACTACATGTGGTTGCGAATGGGACTATGGCGGGCCAACGATACATTGATGAAGTTCTACTTCCTCATGTTCGTCTTTTCCGTGGTGCTGTCGGTGATAAATTTGTTTTTATGGACGACAACGCAACATGTCATCGAACACTCGCTGTTCAGGATTGTCTAGATAGTGAGGGTTTTCAACGTCTCGTATGGCCAGCGCGTTCTCCAGATCTAAACCCCATTGAAAATGTGTGGGATGCTTTGGGGAGGCAAGTTGCTGGTCGAAATTATCCTCCGACAAACAAGAACACCCTCATCCGTGCACTCACAGAGGAATGGGATAAATTGCCTAAACAGCTGCTGGATAATGCTGTGCAAAGTATGGTACGACGTGTGGAATGTTGCATCACACTCCACGGTGGACATATCCCGTACTGATACCTTTCTTTAAGGTGCCTGCTGACTTTTAGATGCATTGTTCCATTTCTCCGTACGCAGATCAAATGAACATTTTTTTTCTTTCAGATGTTTCACAGCTTTTGTACTTTCCAGAACAATAAATATTCTTTATTCTAATGTCTAAACAGTGTGGAAACTATATTTTATCCTACTAGGCCTCATGTCTCGCTTAATGTTATGCTACATAGCAATTTGTGATCCATCCTTAGCAATTGTCCAGCAGTGTATAAAAGAGCGGCGTGTTTGGTCACACAAACAAACAGAAAAAATCTAAGCGTTTTATACGTTTCACGAGAGAATTTCAGAATCAACTTTGAGACATTGTGATAGAACGTTATTTAAAGATTCCAAGGATGTAGAGGATTAGAAACAATTTTTACTGCAACCTATAGTGTAGCGAACACCACAACAAAAAACAAGTTGATTTCGTTTGGGCCAAACATCACAGCCTCCTGCTTTTAGGGACAGAAAAGACGCGAGGGAATCAGTTTAGAATGAATGCGTCTCTTATCAGTAAATCTGATTGTTTTTTCCCTTTGAGTGCCCTACAATGGTGGCTGCTATGGAGTATCTACATTTATGGGAATTGTATAGGTACGGAAACCATTAATTAGTAGGGAGTTAAACATTTTTTAATTTTAAGCGATTACCTTACAAACAAAATTAAATCTATTTCATATATATATATATATATATATATATATATATATATATATATATATATATATATATATATATATATATATATATATATGTATGTATACTTAAATATAAACATATACACTGGTGTGCAAAAATTAAAGACGAAGTCGAAAAATTAGCATATCAGCTGAACGAAGAGGCAGAGCGGACAGAAAGACCAATCAGGAGATTAAGTAAGGTGATGTACGGTAGCACATGCGCAGATATAAAGGTAGACGTAATGGGGGAGTGTCTGAGTAGTATAAAGCATGTTGTCGGTGTAAGATCAGTATTTCTGGCAAAGAGATTGCACGCCGTATAGCAGTTAAAATCACAACCGTTATTGTAACGAGATTCTTCTTCCATATGTGCGTCTTTTTAGAGGCGCTATGGGTCTGCAGTTCCTTTTCATGGACGACAATGCATCATGTCATCGCACAGTAGCTGCCGAACAGCTCTTAGAGAGTGAGGATATTGAACGTATGGATTGGCCGGTACGATCTCCGGATCTCAATCCCATCGAGCATGTATGGGATTTTCTAGGCAGACCCTTGGCAGCTCGTACCTTACCACCAGTAATGATTCGGGAGCTTCGACTGGCGCTGCAAGACGAATGGGCAGCAATGCCTCAACAACTCATTGACACCCTCATTCTCAGCATGGGCAGACGCTGTGAAACCTGCCTAGCAGTCAGGGGAGATCATATCCCCTACTAAAGACCGGATGTTTCCTGCTGGACACCCATCACAGGCATGTTTCGGCCTTCAGTCGCATTGCGCTCCATGCTACTTTTTCAATAAAGCTTCTTTTTATCCCTCTGATTTCTCCTTTAGTAAGTGTTGCTTACATTACACATGTCCTTACGTATTGGGGATCTTACGGTAGTAAATGTGTTGATTTGGAAAGCTTTTGTACAAAGTTATATTGAAAAAACCGTCTCGTCCTTAATTTTTGCACACCAGTGTATATATATATATATTTAAATATAAACATATATATATTCCAACTATAATCTTACATAAATATAATAAACTTCTACAATTTCTGAAAAAAAATTATATAAAGTAATAATTTATTTTACCTATGAATTAACGTAAGGAAACACGTAGGGAGCGAATTACTTAGAATAGTATTGAGGCTGGGCGCTGCTTGTGTAGAATAGAATATCACGCGACTGGCTTATTGTTTCTAATTACAAAAAGACGGTTTAGTTGGACAATAGCATTGCTGATAAGTTGGTGATGATAGTAAGTTTATATTATGTATAATATTTATGTCTATTTTAGTAAAGTGTAACATATCTTACATTTAGCTTTGTATAATATTTATTTTACTTTTATTCTTTACCAGTGTTTTCATTTTTTCTTCAGGTTTTTGTCATTGTTACCACTTGCGTTTTAAACATTTCTTTCAATCATAAACTTTGATATGACGAAAGCTTCCTTAGCAGATACTAATTCATCCAGTATTAACTAAAAATATTTTTTTTTGACATCTACATTTAATGTAGGCAATGCTTTTAAAACAAGTCTTAACTTAAAAATTTCCAAGTGGCACTAAATAAGAAAGCAGTAGAGAGAGGCCTTAAATCCTTTAAGGTTATACTTACAAAGCATTCACGAAAACAAAAAATCGATATTTTAATAATAGATGAGGCCTCGGATTTATTAAATTGCATTTAACAATTTCAGTTTTTGTGTTCATTAGTTATTTGGTACAAAATACGAAATGGTATTAATACAATAAGTAAGATGATAAAAACAGAAGATTTTGATCCTGCACCTGAACTTTTCATTTTACAAAATTATAAAATATTCTCTTGAGATCTTCAGTTGAAGAAGCGTTCAGTGAAAATATTATTCGTGCAAAAGAACCGGCTACCGAATTTGACATCAAGGCTAATTTTGAATCAACACAGAACACAGCAGCATATAAGGGAAAAAAATGAATGAAACATGAGATCAAAGACCCAAAGAAAAGTATGATATATATATATATATATATATATATATTTTATACATATAAATAAAAATAAAGTGTCTGTTTGTAATTTGAAATTAACAGCTTTTTACTAAATGCATTTAAAAGTATATAGGTACTCATATGAAAAAATCGATTTTAAAATTTTTTGTCTGTCTGTATATTCCGGCTAATCTCTGAAACGGTTGAACCAATTCTTATGAAACTTTCACTGGCAGATAGCAAATGTTTTAAAAAATAACTTAGGTACTTTTATTTTAGAAAAAAAAATTAGAGAGAGTTCCGATTCCGAGAAAATAAAATTAAAACCAATGAAATAGTGAGCAACATCCGATTCAAGTAGGGATTATTTTATTTTGCGAGCCTTCTGTCTCAACGATTTCTAGCAGTTATATCAAACTTTTTTGTTTGATTAGGTTGCTGCCACTCGCGGCATTTCCCGTTCACGTCCTTTGATTTTAATGATTTTACAGTCCTCATTTCATTGACAGAGCAAAGGTCATGGGTCCCTTTCACCCCTTGCTCAACAAAAAACAAAGAAAAAAAGAAAACAAAAAAGAAACATAGATTCACAAAGTAGAAGAATGACATTATACTTATATATAGCATAGATATTTCTTTACTTAGAATACATAATTATTAAGTTTTCGTAAACTCTGAGAATTGAATGAAAACCTTTTAACGTGGGCGAAGTCGCGGGCAACAGCTATTTAACATAAAATAAATACACCAGAAATTAATATTAACGTATTACACATCCAGATACAAATTATTTACATTATTTTAAGCGTTTATTACACAAAATTTGTAACAATGTGTTACTTTTGATGAACAGGTAGGTGTTTTCAAAAATCGACCCACAAGAGAGTTACGGGGGTGTCATAAATAAAAAAAATATTTTTTTTCAGCTATTATATTTACAGACTTAAAATTTAGCAAGCATGGTTTTTTTGTTCAGCTGAGATATGCAAAAAGCTTTTTTTTTGGTTTAATTTACAATTCACGTAAAATTAACTCATTAAAAACTACTTTATCCTTCAGTCTGTATTGTTTAACTTTTCAATTCACCCGTGCGAAGAACGGGTATATCAACTAGTGTATATATATGCACAATTGCTTTAGTACTAAATGCACAAGACGATAGATTTGAACAACTTAACCACCATAATAACTGTGTTTGCTTACACAATAATTACATTTTATATACCATGTCTAAAGATAAGCTATAAAACGTTGCAAGAATTTGAAAAGCATTTTAACTGATGATGATTCTGCTGACATAAAAGAAGTAGAATCAGTAGAGGAAATTTCAGCATACTTTTTTGGGCAAAAAAGAGAGTTTACGCAATGTACTAAACTTAACAACAAAGTTAAACTCCCCCCCCTCCAAAAAAAAACTTTAGTATTACCTTAAGAATATTGCTCACTTACCAATAACTGCAGCAAAAAAAGTTACAGTTAATGAAGAGTCCTCGTCCTAATGATTCAGCTATTTAGCGATTGAGCAAAAAATTGCCGATTAAATAAAGGGATAAAAAAATGTACAGAACTAAAAGTGAGGAAACTTGTATACATATAAAGAGAGAGAGAGTTACTTTTGTTTGATTATATGTAATATAATGCATTTCTTTTAAAATTCAAAATGTAAAAAAAATGTATGGGGTTTGTATTCTGTGGCTACAGGCATTTCTACTGTTTTGCTTAACTTGAAAATCAAAGTCATGATATGTCACATGATTCTGATTACATATATGTGTTCATTATAAATTAAAATAATTTAACTTATAACAAAAATTAAATATATAGTATATTTTTGAAATGTATTTGTTTAAGAGGTGGCACTTTATCTTTTTGTCCGGGGCTGCTAGAGAGTGTTAATGGCACAGAATAAGAAAGACCTGAATCACCCCTTAAGGTTTTTTCTGAAGAAATAGTTCGGTGTTCATTCACACCAAAGAGCATAATACTTCATGAGGCGCTCCTTCCCAGCTGCTCTCAATGACTACCGTTAGCAGCTGACCATCTGTGTTCACTTGGACTCAGCAGCAATTACTACAATTATTCTTTTTTCGCATGATCTTGCTTCCAACTCCTCCGTTCAGTGAAATCGCAACTAAAAAGAAAGAAGTAGCAAAATCATTGGAAGGGTTGCCGCACTGAATGTGGTTCGGGCGCATTAGAGATTTCAGAAAAGTGGTGGTGGACGCTAGTCGGGAGAGTTTCTAATTTTTTTTTTTAAATAAAGAATTTGTCTTCTTTACTTTTATTACAGAAATGAATAAAAATATTTTAAATCACACTACTTCATAAATAAAAAAAAGTAATTAAAAAATTGTGATAAAATATGAAACGTAAAAGTAGATAAAACCAAACAATAAGTAACACTAATTTAAGGTATCAGACAACTTTCGGAACCATGATTTTGCAAAAGCGTATAAATGGATAATATTTATGATATTTAGTGTCACTTAGATTAGAAAATGTACATAAAATTGTTTTAAGAATATTATTACAATAAAAAATTATTTAAGGCCAACGGCTATATTTTCAAAAACTACCTTTATCCAACAGATGGCGTTGCTTGCAACTCGGAAGACGTCAAAGCGATAATGTTTGTAAAAAGATAACCCTTCGTTACTATAAGTGTGTGGTTAAGAAATGATTGACAGGTATAGTCGGTTTCAGAACGCATGCGCAGGTGAGGACAACGAGGTGCAGTGATGGTTAAGTGGGGAAAAAAGGGGAAACGAAAGTTTTGTAAAAGTGCTGTCTCTTAGAATTGCCACGTAAATGGGGATGCGCAGTCTTTTTTAAATCCGAGCAAATATTTTGGGATATCCAGGAGTGAATGAACAAGTACGTTTACATTTTCTTGGGTATCATAAACATTGCCCATAGGGTTAAGAATAAAGATGGAATTTAGAAAGGAGTTTAAATTTTTGGAGGAAGGATTTGATAGACCTCCAGTTTTATTTTTGTAGAGATATCTTTTTTATTTGTCTTAGCGTATTTAATTCAATTTTTTGTTTTGTTTGATAGGTATGTAATAAATTTCTTTCTGTTTATATCTTAGATACAAATTGTATTTGAATTGCTGTGTAAGAATATTCATCAGGGAAATAATCATTTTCAATTTGAGTCTTTCACAAGAAAATGTTACTTTTCTAAGAAAATAACCTCGAGCAATTTTTTCACAAATAGTTTGTGTAATTCTGTTTTCAAACACATCTATTTCTTGTTTTACAAATTAATGTTATTATTTCCGATACGCATGAAAATATGACAAAAATTTCACTAAATTACAGTTGCCGTTAAACCTGAAAAAAAAATTCCTTATTTGGAAAATTTCGTGAAATGGTGATTTATCTTTCAATATAGTTTAAAAACCACTTAAAACAAATTTTAAATTCACATAACTATACATTATAAAATTAATTGTTCACACACCTTCTTTTTTGCAAGTTAATATCTATTTATTTTACATATCTTATCTATCAAAAAGAATTTGGCTAGGAAAGCAGGGGAAAAACAACTTTGTCAAGAAATACTCAGTATTTCCAACTTTAAACAAGTACTTTTGTATCATGATTAACGAATTTTAATAACATTTTCCCATTTTAAGCCTACAAGTAATTTTAAACATGCATATTTTACGACCAGTAATTTTAAGAATGCGTGTCCTTCAATTTAACTACTGGTTAAGTCTATTAATTTTGTTTGAGTGTTTTCGTTTTTTAAAAAAAATGTTTTCTCTCATTCCTCGCATCTTTGCAGTGCACGAAATACCTCATCAGGCGTATTTTTCGCAAAATTCAAGTCTAATCGTTTCAAATGATTTTACTTGCTCATTACATCACGCGAAAGTCCATAAATATTTCAAAAACAGAGAGAAAAAAAATCGAATCCCAAAAGAAAAAGTTCGATAAATGCACTTATGTATTTGGAGGTTATTTGACGAAGAAAAACATAAAATGTTCTTGGTTCCAGGGAAAAGTTTGCGAAATAAATAATTTCGCAAGATAAGAGGTTACTATATTGTTACTAATTCAATTACTATTGTTACTAAAATCAATAACTGTATGAATCAAAACTTGAATTTTACTTTGCATATGCAGCATAGAATAAGTCTAATTGTCATACATGACACTTTGACACTATTGGTACTGCAATTCAAGGTTAGCTGTTCTGTGATTAAGGTTTAATTTTTTTGATAAGTATGCAATTATCTTTTTATGGATCATGTCTAAAAAAAGGATTTAAATTAATTATTTATATAGTTTCATTTTTAAAATTGGTCTTTTAAATAAAATAACGCGTAGTATATACATATACATTACATACGTTCTATAAATGTATATTAATCACTTGAACTAATGAAGTGACCGAAACTGATTGTTTAGGATAGCAAAAAAATAAATAACTAAATTAATTAATAAATAAAATTTCTTTGCTCCCATAAAAATAATTTTTCTAACAGGCTACAGTAGTAAAAGTATGAGTTAATAGGCATTTCCTTGAAAGAACCGATTATTCTCACAAATATCTCTTTTTATAAAAACAAAAAAGTTTTTCGTGATGCTGTAATAAATTTACTTCTACTTAAGGTGAAGTTAAAAGAAAGTATACATCTCTACAACAACTATATGACTAGTAGTGAAAGTCAAAGGAATAAAAAAAGAGAATTTGCCTTAAGTTGGATCGAACTTATCTATAATACTGAAAATGCCGATCTTTCAGTCACAAATACGAAAATTAGGTATAATAAACTGAGATGATTTGAGATTACAAGTATTTGCGATGAAATGCTTTAAATGATCATTTTCAGTAGGAAAAAAATATTCTTAAATATAGAAATTATATTCGTGCACTTTTACTTCGTTTGAATACATGTTAATTTTTTAAAAGTTTTTGGACAAATATAGAGAACAAATGTTTTTGCTTGAAATAGTTCATTGATAGGGGCAATTTTAGACAATATTGCTAACCATACTCTTAAAAATGATTAGAACTTCTTGTATTGAATCCAATAAATTTTTAATTAATGAATTCTTCTAGGTTATTACGAGTTTGTTCAAACACTGCTTTAACCCAATCTATTTTAGCTTCCCTACGGTTATCGCAAGATTGTCTTAGAGTAATGCTTTAGTAGAATTTCCCATCCTTCTAGATGCAGAAAATAAGCATTGAAATATCCAGTCCCAATTTTTATAGCACATACTACTGAAAGTGAGATCACAAACTAAAAAATTAAGAGATGATAGGCAAGGTGATTTTGTTACAAGGTTAATTTGTAGTTACCAGGTGACAGCATAAATCTTATTAAAAACAAAGATCATGTTTGCAAATTTGGCTTTAAAAAGACATACCTGTCATTTATCACCAATTATGGAATATCGTAAGCAAATTTTTAATTACTTTTTCAGCATGGTTGCCAATTTCCAAAACAAAAAAGAAAGAGGGGAAATAAGTTCTGGATACCACCGAGGGGATTTAGAGTTAAACCTGACACAATTGATTCCAAATGTTTAAAAATTGTTATTGAAGCACCAGATATATTCCTCTCTTTAAAAGAATTTGTTTGTTGTTCATTTATTATATGTATTAATTCAATTTTAATTCAATTAACGTGTTTTTTCTTAAGTTTTAAACACCATACTTCACTTCAGTTAGAAATTTAAATAGTTTAAAGTAAGTAGATCTATACCACCTGTCATTAAATTGATAAATCTGCAAAAATTCAATATTAGGTAAGCAGGGGTCTACCCCAAACCGAACAACATGGCAAGGGGTCGATGAAACAAAAAAGTTTGGGAACATCTGTTGTATAGGATCTGCGTTTACTTTTCTTTCGCAATGTTTGTCAATTTGAGTATTTCCGGTGTAGCGGTCTCCCCTCAGCGAAAGGGGACACTTGCTAAGGACTGTCGCAGTAGTAAAACTGGTAAAAGTAACGATAGCTCTTTTTTTTCTTTTTTAGGGTGGGGTGGGGGGTTAAAACAGCAGTAAATTTTGACAATGAGAGAGTTCTTATTTTTGAAAAAAAAATCAGTGGTCAAATGTTTTCGACTCTCGGAATGCTTAGAACTGTAAGATGTTTTGGGGAACCCATTCCACACTTAGAAGAATATATCTTAAAATAATATTTAAAGTATATAGATAAACATATTTTTGATATTATATGTAAAGACAATTTTAAAAAAGTATTTTATTTTTTATTAAACAATTTCATGATGTAAATTTAATGCTACTTACTCATTGATAATATTAATGTTTGATCCAATTGTCACTAACGCTTGTATTACATTTAGTAACTGATAAGTGTTCACAATTTTTTACACAAACTGTTGGCGTATGTGAAAAATTATGAAATTATCTGCAGTAGCATTTCATATTCCGGGTTTAATTCGTTTTTATATTTGTTTTTGTAACCACTCGCGTTGAGAAATATTTTTCACTTACTAAATACATTTTTGTGAAATGTTCATAGCTGTGTGAGAAATTCTGTGTTTTTGCATGAATTAGCACAATCTAAGGTTTAAAAGTTATAACTTAAATTTAAATTTTAGCATCGAATATGTTGATGTGTTGATAAATTCTTCCATTTTCTTCATTATATGTGTTCCCAAATGTAAAAGGTTTTAAAACATTGTACTAACTAGTATGAAATTGCTTCGTAGAACTCGGGATGGCAAACAATAGCATATACACAACCTACTAGATAAAGAAGAAAAGTGTTAAAAAATTCATTTATTATGTTACAATAAAAGTTTAAAAAGTTTTCAAAACAACGTTAAATTATGTAGAAATAGAATTTTTAATTTTAATGTATAACATCTTTAGATAATTGTGGTTATACGAATTTCATGAGAACGTGAATCCCTTTTGCATACACATTTGTAATATTTCTCTTTCCGATTTTTTTTTATTGTGACTCGTGGAATCCCAAGGTTCTGTGGAACACAGTATGAAGATCAATTCTCTAAATAAATGACGAAGAGAAAGAAACTGTTTAATTTTTTTCCTGAATAAATGATTTTTAAAGGAAGAATAGGAGGATTTAAAGCAATGGAAAATTAAATTTCACGTTTTAATTTGCTGTATTAAATGAACAAACAGTATGAGAGAGAAAAATTTTACTTTTATACGACAGAACAGGGATTGGGATCCCATTTCACGCGAGCCACATGGGGCACGTGACACAATTCTCAGTAGCACTCTGCACTACTCAACAAATGAGTCAATTTTTGAGAGGATGGAAGGACCTTATATTTGACAAAGATCTCCACAATTATGAACAACTACGAAATTTCGAAAAAATCGGATCCAAAAATAAATGTACAACTATTTTGTAAATTATTGAATGTTATTGCTGATGAGATTTAATTGTTTAAACAGAGAAAATTGCATGCATTCTGCTCTCCGCTTTTGGTTCTACTTATCTAACAAGTAAAAAATGTAGAGTAAGTAAAAAACTTTCCTCATAAGAAAAATATTTCGAGCTCACATAGAAAATCAACAAAGAATTGTCTCAGTTTTCTTCTTCTACAAATTCTACTCTGTGAAATATAATTACATATTTTTCAAACACAAATACGCAAATAATAGTTTCATTATGTTACTTTTAATTATGAACAGCTGCATGAATAGTATAACGTGTATTTCAAAAATATTCAGACAAATTTTGAATGAAGAAAGTACAAACGAAAGAATAAATATTACAAATTTTTTCCCGTCGTTTTCTCAGTACAAATTCTGAAATATATCAACGTTGTTAAAAGCATTGTATAATAATAGACATGATATGCTGCAATTATGCTGCATATACATATGGATTAAAAACAAGTTCTGAATCTCATATAATTATTGATTTTAGTATAACAATAACATAAATTTAATATTTATACCGTTAGATAACCGTAAGCATATTTAATTTTTACGTATATTTGGTAACAAAATAATAGTTTTACTATTATGTATAATGTATTATGCATATGTATTATGCATAATACATGACTCGACAGGAGTACAATTCTCGACTATTACATCACCTCTGCTGGTTTACAGAATTTCGACTTAAACTTACACTTGAAAACTTTTTTTTATTTGTGCTGGATATATACAGTTAAAAATAAGCACTAAGAGACCACTTTAAAAATAGCAATTAGACGTATATATAACAATCTAAAGAGATATAAAATTGGATAATAAAGACGGATGCAACATTATCTAAAAACATAGCGAATTGAGAACTGCTACTTGGGGTTAGAATCCCTTTTGTGTCTTGTAAACTTTCTCCTTTTGCGTATACAATATTTTGACAAAAAATGAACGTAGAATGAACAAATTTCAAAATATTCTCCTTCTGTGAAAAATGCTTCTATAATAAAAATATTTTACATGTATATAGCTTAGACCTCTGTACAGAGGCCCAACTAGAATTTTTGAAATATATAACTTAGAAGTGGGTTTATCCATGTTTTACGATAACAGAGGGGAGAAATTTTAAGAAAAAAACGCCGATAATTATTTCATTTGGTTGTAACTGAAAATAATATGAATTTTTCAAAAATCATAGTTGAGCCTCTGTACAGAGGTCAGAGCTATATACAGGCAAAATATTATTATAATAGAAGCATTTTTCACAAAAGGAGAACATTTTGAAAAAAGGTTATTCTAAGTTATTAGTTACTAAGTTAAAGGTTATTAAGTTCTCACATTTTTTGCCAAAATATTGTACTTAAATAATTTGTTTTGTCAAAATATCCTTAAAACAATTTTGTACATGTATTCTAATCTAAGTGTAAATATCATAAAAGTTATCAGTTTATGCGCTTTTTTTAAATCACGGTTCCGAATGTAGTCGGATACCTTAAAATCAATAGGAAGCAGAAAAAGGAAAAGAAAAACGTAAGAAAAAGTATCAGTTAACACAGAGATGCGGAGTGAAATACTGAGATGGAATTTTGTCAAGAATAAAGGCGGGGCAGGAAAAACTCAGTGGTCACTGCATCGTAGTGGAAGAAGCTCAGAGGGTGTGGGGTCCCGTCGAAGTGACGCACTTTGCAGCAGGGCGAACCAAAGGCAGAATTCTTGGAGGGAGCGGAAATGAGGTTCGTTCACAAAGAATCAAGAGGAAGTCCCAATTGAGAGATCGCTGTGTGTGACGTCCTAAGTGGGTCCATCCAATTAGGCACTTGAAAGTACGTTCTTAAAGCATGTAAATACATTGCTCCTCTTGCGCTGGCTCCCATCTTCGCAGCCACATCTAGCTTTTTAAGATGGGGAATCGTCCGCATTTTCTCTTGTCACAATCGCTGAGAGGAAGAACAGAAAAAAATCCATCGAGAATATTGGGGGGAATTCTGAGATGCGATTTTTAAATACATTAAAACAAAGAACAACAACAAAACACTTCGCAAGTGCGGAAGTGTTTTGGCTGGAAAAGAACTTTTTACACAACCGGAAAATTTTATGATGTAATTGGAATGGGGAAAGAAAAGAATGTTTAATTTGACAGTTAAAATTCTAAATAAAATGTTTAATTACTTTTAAAACAATCAAAGATTCAGCTAAAAAAAAAGTTAGTTTCTTTTCTTTTTTTTTGACGCCGGAACACCAAACATATAAAACTGTCAATAAATAATTAACATTTGGAATACCCTCAGAAATAAATAAATTATATAAAACAAACACTGGCCACATGCATCATTTGTAGAAAAATTCCAAAAGGCTTTATGAGCATTCTGTAAATTTCTCTCATACATGTTTCAAATGAAAGGAAAGCAGAAATTTATTTAACATGTCTACAGCGCAGCTTACGAACATTAAATTAAATATGTATAATTATTTATTTTTATTTCTTCTTGAGCGAAAAAAAAAGGTTATAATTTATAAATAATATGACTACTTCCAAATAATAACAATGTATCGAAAGGCGAAAAAGGTCACACGGGGTTTGAGAGTAAATCTCCTGAAACATAACAAGAAAGTATTGATTATTTTAAAAAGCTAATTTCTTTATTAGTCAAAAATCGATACCAAAGCTAACTCGAAATAGATCCCCAACTTATCTCTTTTCCTGATGGTTTTTGTTCGCAACCACAACTCGGGTTTTATTCTCTTCGTTTGAGTGTGACGCAGGCTATCGCCCGTGGCTGTGGTAGCCTAGAGATCAAGGTGTCGTACTCGTGACTGGCGTATCATGAGTTCGAGCCCAGTACCGCTGAAGACTCGCTGTGTAGGGGCCGATGCACATTCAATCTGCCGAGAGTTCAAGCATTCTCGCGTTGTGAAGTTGTGGAAGGGGAAGGGTGGGGGTGCCAGCTCATATGTCATCCTTGTTACTTGATCATGGCTCAAAATTGCGAGGTCCGTTGCCAAAAGCCCTCTATGAATAGTGCAACGTTAATATTCACTCACTCACTCAGGTTATCGCTCACTTCTCTTTTGGATGGATTGCTTTATTAAAGCCCCCCTACGAACTAACACGAGAATTTTCAGTGAGCGCCTCGTCATTTTGGACCTCGGTCAAGCGACGAGGGTAAAAACTGAGCTACTACTTTACTCTCCCAACTGAATCAGCCCTTTCACACGACAGGTCTTCAGTGGTATCAGGATTCGAACTCCCCCGACTCTACAGAAAGAGCTCACGTTGAAATCTTTTTGGCTACCTCCCCCCAACGACAAGACACTCAAATAAAACGAACTCTTTTTTCCCCCCTTGTTAACGTAAAAGAAAATAAAAATTATTGCACCTTTGTGCATCTGTTTTAATCCGCAAATACGATAAGAGCCAGAAATATGTTTCGCTTAAAAACATATTTTCAAATAATAATAATAAGTAATAAATAAAGAAGCGAAAGTCCTGTTTCAAAAAATTAACGAAATTTGAATTAATATAGAAATGGTTTGTGATTTCTATTTTTCTTCCATCTTTTTCGTAGGACCTCAACCTCCGACACTCCTCCGACAGAGCTGACTTTAACTGAACCCCAGACACATATTTGGAGGCAGCAAAATATCTATTTTCATGACGACTTTTTCACTCATGGACCCATTTACAACACTGCATTTTTAACTTAACTCAGTGGCTCAAAAGCCCATTACGACCAAAGCCCACTGTTCTCATCTCAGTATACGTGGTCTTGGGCACTGAGGTACAAGAGCAGATATTCCAGTCAGAAGTTCAATTTGACGCAAAATCCTCAGTGTTTAGTTCCCAAGCAAGCCTGGCACTTCTTTATCGACCCACTGAAGGGATGAAAGGCTGAATCGGCCTTGCCCAACCCGGAATGAGAACTCCGGCGGCCTCATTGAATTTTTAAAGTTTGAAAAAACATTTCTTAAATAAACAATATTTCACTTTAATACATAAAGGATAAACGCATTTAGAATTAATTGTCTATAAAACGAAATGTGAAAATTTAAAAAAAAAAAAAAAAAAAAAAAAAAAAAAAAAAAAAAGACAGACGGAATAACCTTAAAATAAGCAATTAAACAAAGCAAGCGGTTTTCTATAGGTTTTCTATAGCAGTGGTCTTCCAACTGGGATATATAGAGTGTATAAGCTCGATATATATACAGGTTGTTTTCAAAATAATGGAAACACCTGTGAATAAAAGTGACATTTTTGAAGGTGTTTCGTACGCATTAAAATATAATAACAGCTACCAATTTTTTTATGAATAGAAATGTACATGTTCTGGTAGCTTTTTATTGAAGCTCTGTAAGTCTTTTATGAATAGAAATGTACATGTTCTGGTAGCTTTTTATTGAAGCTCTGTAGGTCTTGAATTTTTTTGCAGAAGTGTAAAATGTCTCAGATTTTCAAAGAGGCTAAATCGTGGGAGCCCGTCTAGCTGGAGCAAGGGTGATCCCAACTTTCAGGCGTTTCTAGTAGTAAAGGCACGACAAGCTTGGCAAGGACGGAAGTAGAAGCTCAAAGAAAGATACCGTCGAATACTGAAGCGGAATGTAAAAGCGAACAACTGCTACAAAGTTGACCGCAGAGCTCCATCAGCATTTGGATTCTCCAGTGTCAATGATTGCAGTAAAAAGGCACTTTCATAAACAGAGCATTGACGGCAGAGCAGCCATTCCCAAGTAGCAGATGTTAATGCCAAATGTCATCTACAGTTGAGACACACTCACAAAATCTGGGCGATTGATAAGTGGAAGAAAGTAATAGGGTGTGACGAATCGTCTTTTCCGAACAACAAACGGAGGACACCTGCACAAGTGTATATAATCGTCATTGTTTCCTTCCAACTCTCAAGCATCGAGATGGATCTGTCATGATATAGGCGTCGTTGTTTTCTGCTGGACCGATCGTAACCCTGAAAGGATTCTTGGGGAGAGTATGGAGAAATTTTAGTTGAATAGGTCCATTCTATGCTGCAAACTTTACTTCCTACAGGAGACGGAATTTTCACGGATGATAATGCCCTAGCCATGCAGCGGGATGTGTCCATTTATGGTTTGATGAACACGAGGATGAAGTTAAACATCGATCTTGGCCCACACAGTCACCCAATCTCAATATAATTGAACCATTACGGTCTATTTTAGAGCGTTCAATACGAAATCGACATCCTCCACCGGCGTCTCTTCCGGAACATTCCCAATACCTCCATGAGAAGCATGGTACAATATTCCACTAAACACTATTCAGCGCTTGTACGAATCGTTTCCTAGGCGAATCCAAGCTGTAGTACATGCCAAAGGTGGTCCTACACCATACTAATTAAGGATTCTTTATAAATATAGGGCACACCTTATGTGCCCAACAGCCTCTCTTAGCTCTGAAATACTAAAATCTCGATGGAAAATCTCATGTCCATGAGATTGAGACGAAGCAATATTACTGATTTCTCGCCCAATAATTTTCTGTCTAGTCTTAAGGCTCTTTTTTAGGCGTTGTTTAGTTGAATAAAATGAATTAAAGGAGTTGGAAATATCCATGTCGTTAGTTAAAACACGATTATTGACTCTCAAAGGTTCCGTCGAAGAAGTATTCGCCCTATTCTGAATCTTTTTGAAACACCTTGGCTGTAATGCACTTTCTGTGCTTTTGACACTGTATAACCATAGCTGGAAGTATGGTGTGCCTGCAATCTGGAAGAAGGCAATAGTTGTTCCTATTCCTAAAAAGAACAAACCTCTGGATGATTTAAACAGTTATCGCCCCATCTCACTAACAAGTATCTTATCTAAGGTCATGGAAAGAATGATCACTCCTCGACTCGACTGGTACCTCGAAACTAATAATTTCCTGACCTCTTCTCAGGCTGGCTTTAGAAAATGTCAGTCCACAAACCAACAAGTTGTTTTTCTTGGCCAGTCCATCAAGGACGCCCTTGATCAGAGATACTCTGCTCTTGCCCTATTTGTGGATTTTGACGCAGCCTTTGATAAAGTTTGGCGGCTTAAATGTATTCAAAAATTGCAGACCCTGGGTGTGTGCAATAATATGCTTATGTGGATAAGGAACTTCATTTCTCAGCGTTTCTCGGCCGTTCGTTTTGGAAATGCTATTTCCAGTTTTAAACAAAGTGAAACTGGCCTGCCCCAAGGCACTGTGATTAGTCGTATCTTATTTAACATCTTTATTAATGATCTCCCTGATCTCTTGGCATCTGATGGACTGACCAATACGGCTCTATTTGCGGATGACCTTGCCATCTGGTGCAGCACACCAAAGAGGATCAGTCAAACTAAATACCATCCTAAATCTGACCCTTGAAAGATTACACCTTTGGTGTATTGAAAATAATATGACTGTAAACCTAAAGAAGACTACTTGTCAGTTCTTCACTTTAAATAGACAACCATTCAGTCCCCAATTGGTTTATAACGGTATGCCTGTTCAACAGAGTGATGTTTGAATTTATTTGGGTTGCGCTCTTGATAACAAATTGAAATGGACTAAACATGCTGAGATTGTTGTTTCTAAGGCAAGAAAGCGACTCTCCATTCTTAAAAGATTGGCCGGAGTTAAATGGGGATGCAATAGGGATACCTTAAATACAACTTACAAGACATATATTCAACCAGTTCTAAATTATTGCAATGAGGTGCTAATCTCTGCTTCAGAGAACGTTAGAAAACTTCTCTTGACACTTTCCATAACCAAGCCCTTCGCATGATCACTGGCGGAGTTAAAACTATTCCAGTACTTGCCATGCAGTTACTTTGCGACCTTCAGCCATTCACTAATATAATTGAGAAGAATGCTGCTATTCTCTTCAATAGACTTATTAGACTCCCAAATAATTCATTCTGGCGGGACTATGATTCCGATGGATGACGTAATCTTAAGACTCAAAAGGGCTTTATTCAATGTGTTCGTGAGAACATTCAATATAAAGTCATTAATGATGTGCCCTTTGAATTACTGTCTTTTGCTAACCCACTCGACTACGCAATACTCGACATCAGATTGGACCTTGTTCTGAATGTGAGAAAACGTGATCTAAGTCCAACTGCTCTTCACGCTATAGCTTTGGAAACTATCAATACCTGCTTCCCACCGGAGGAGTGGCTTCACATTTACACAGATGGCTCACTCTTGGACTTTGCCCAAGGCGCTGGCATTGGTGTTTTTAGTCACCTCTTCTCCTTCTATTTACATGCCGGCCCTTTGACAACTCACTTTGATGGTGAGGTTGAGGCGATACATATAGCCCTTCAGCAACTTGCTGTTCGTCTTCCCCCCATTGAAAGAGCTGTAATTCTTTCAGATTCTACTTCTGCCCTTCAGGCTTTGTCCAACTATAATAAGAATAATTGTTTACGTGTGCAGAACTGTAGAGAACTCCTGGGAAAGATAAAAGGAAAGATCGTCTTTCAATGGGTACCATCCCTCTGTGGTCTTTGGGGAAATGAGAGGGCAGACTTTTTGGCAAAAAAGGGAACGGGTATCCTTCAAAACTTTCGTAGAGACCTGACACTTCATTCTGCCAAACTGGAAATTAAAGGGATTTTTAGGGAATCATTTCGCCTTACAGCTTCTCGTGTTGCTCGTGAGAAGCCTTGGAGTACACTATGTAAGAAATCCCACGGTATTCCAAGTTCTCCTCGTGCTGCTGCTGTGGCTAAATTTAGACTTTTAACCGGACATGACTGCCTTTGTGCTCATCTGTTTCGTTTTAATTTAGTGACTTCACCTATCTGCGTTTTGTGTGACACTGGACAAGACATGACTGCCGCTCATTTGGACGAGTGCTCTGCACTGAATGATCTTAACTGCATTGTAAAACGGTATTGGAGAGCCCGTTGCCTAATGACCTGATGGTCAATGGCCTGGCATTTGTAAAATAAAAATAATAAATAAATATAGGGCAGTGTTTCTCAAACTGTAGGGTGCTCCCCTAGGGAGCATGATAACTCTACGAGGGGGGCACGAGCATATTGAAAACACGAAAATAAAAGATTATTTAAGAAAATTATTAATTTATGAAAAGTAAATAAACAAAATACATTCTAACGTAATAAAAAATAAAATACACATTTACACTAATATAATATACTTATAAACGTATCAGTCCTCTACAATGTATTTTATATAATTAATTTAAAAATGCTAAGTTAAGAACAAGTTAAAAAAATTACCAGTGACCACATGGACTTTTCATATAAAAAAGGATATCCAAAAACTGATATTTATAGAGATAAATTTGTACTGTTTTTTTATAATTATAACCCCTCCACTGCCGGTTAAAAGTTATGCAAATTGCTCCCCAATTCCACCGTTCTCCACGTATGTGATGTATGGAGAAGGGGAAGAAAAGGAATAAATAAGCAAAAATCCTATGAAATAAGTAAATTTTTCACAAATACTGTCAAGGACTTTTTATTGCATTCTTAAGCCTTCGGAATAATTTTATGGATAGCAGCGCACAGAAAAGATTGTACTTCGAAAAGACGTATGTATACGTCCTGGGCAGTTATCGTTTTAGTTAGCGATTCGTTTACATACGTCGGTTGCATATAAGAGATTGAAGTCGTGGTTGTAGCTTTAGTGTTATGGAATTCAATACAATCTTATTGTACGGAGAGTGGGGGGGGGCGATGAAAATTATGACTGAATATTGGGTCGTTAATATTCAAAGTTTGAGAAGCAATGATCTAAGGTGTTTCCATTAATTTGATAACCAACCGTATATCGATATGTATATTTATTAATCGGGGTATTAATAATTATTTCCGTTTAAAGGGTAGGCGACCCACACAAAATGTTTGTAAGTCACTGCACAAGATGACGAAGTTCGAAAATTAAACTGTTAGATATTTACTATCGGATAAAAAGTTCCTATTTGTGGCCTTTTCTTTGCCTTTACGCGAAGAGGGGATCTCTCTCTCTTTATCTTATATATATATATATATATATATATATATATATATATATATATATATATATATATATATATATATATTATATATATTATATATATATATATTATATATATTATATATATATATTATATATTATATATATATATTATATATATTATATATATATATATTATATATATATAATATATATTATATATATACTATATATATATATATATATATATATATATATATATATATCTGAAATCCTGGTTCCTAAGGCCAGGAATTTGTCATTATACTACTGTGCCTTCTTCCTAATTATAGTTATCTTAGGTTTATAACTATCTGTTTATTTTTATATTTTCGTTTATATATTTGTATATACACTGCTGGACAATTGCTAAGGACGGATAACACTATCATCCATAGCAACCACAAAATGAAAGGAAGCAAAATGTGGAAAATTAGAATAAGTGCGGGATATTAGTAAGAAGTATGAGTATGCAAATTTTTTTTCCACGTCTGTTCATCACGTGATAGCGTTCATAAGAGCTTTAAAGGTTTTGACGCGTGTGGACAGTTGTTGTTTCAAGTCAAAGTTTTACAGGAAAGATTTAATAGACGAACTTAAAATTTTTGGCATGTCTTCCCGACATCACATAGATGATTTTATGTGTGGCCGAATTATTGGAAAGATCGAAGAAGGGTGAAAAATAACAGATGTAGCCAGGGAGTTCGACATCGCTCACAGCGTTGTTTCACGGCTGTGGAAGTCATTTAAAACTAGTGGAATGTGTAGTAGACGGCACGGGGGAGGTCGTGTTAGAAGTACGACGCCTGCAGAAGACACATATGTCGTCCTATCAGCAAAAAGGAACAGGCGCACCACAGCTCAGCAGGTGGCAAATCAGTTTCTTGCTGCCTCAGGAAAGCAGATCTCCCGAAAAACTGTTGCCAGACGTTTGAGGGGAGGAGGACTATACGCACGCAGACCTGTTGTGTGTGTCTCATTGACCAGACAGCACCGTACTGCCCGTTTGCAATTGTGTCGTGAGTATCACAATTGGACTGAACAGGACTGGGCATGCGTACTATTCTCAGATGAGAGTAGGTTCAGTCTGTCATCGGATTGTAGACGCCAACTGATCTGGCGCGAGCATGGTACTGCTTATCGTCCAGAAAATATCCAGGAAAAGGACCGATATCCGACATGCAGTATCATGGTGTGTGCCGGCATCATGATCAATGGCCGCACGCGCCTACATGTGTTTGTGAATGGGACTATGACGGGCCAACGATACATTGATGAAGTTCTACTTCCTCATGTTCGTCTTTTCCGTGGTGCTGTCGGTGATAAATTTGTTTTTATGGACGACAACGCAACATGTCATCGAACACTCGCTGTTCAGGATTGTCTAGACAGCGAGGGTATTCAACGTCTCGTATGGCCAGCGCGTTATCCAGATCTAAACTCCTTTGAAAATATGTGGGATGCTTTGGGGAGGCAAGTTGCTGGTCGAAACTATCCTCCGACAAACAAGAACACCCTCATCCGTGCACTCACAGAGGAATGGGATCAATTGCCTCAACAGCTGCTGGATAATGTTGTGCAAAGTATGGTACGACGTGTGGAATGTTGCATCACACTCCTACGTGGACATATCCCGTACTGATACCTTTCTTTAAGGTGCCTGCTGACTTTTAGATGCATTGTTCCATTTCTCCGTACGCAGATCAAATGAACATTTTTGTTTCTTTCAGATGTTTCACAGCTTTTGTACTTTCCAGAACAATAAATATTCTTCATTCTAATGTCTGAACAGTGTGGCAACTATATTGTATCCTACTAGGCCTCATGTCTCGCTTAATGTTATGCTACATAGCAATTTGTGATCCGTCCTTAGCAATTGTCCAGCAGTGTATATATATATATATATATATATATATATATATAAAAAGGGTATTTTTTTAGAGGTATAGAACTTTAAATTGCAATAAAACAACGATGTATTATTCGATTGACATGAATTTTTTTTTTTATTCGAAAGATAATCTTGTGGCATTACATTTTAAATATGATCAAGCAAGGCGTAGATTCGTCGATTGGGCCCAAAACGAGATTGCCGTTGTTCCCGATTTTCATAAGCGAATTTTGTTTAGCGATGAAGCGCACTTCTGGTTGAATGGCTACGTCAACAAACAAAACTGCCGCATTTGGAGTGAAGCTAATCCCCAAGTGTATGTCGAAACACCGTTACATCCAGAAAAACTGACCGTTCGGTGCGCTTTATGGGCTGGTGGAATCCTTCTTCAAAAACGATGGCCACAACGTTACAGTCAATGGTGATCTGTATAGAGCTATAATTACTAACTTTTTCATTCCTGAATTGAACAATCATGATATCCAGGAGCTGTGGTTCCAACAAGACGGCGCAACATGTCACACAGCTCGTGCCACAATCGATTTATTGAAAGACACGTTTGGTGACCGCCTAATTTCTCGTTTTGGACCTGTGAATTGGCCTCCAAGATCTTGTGATTTAACACCTAGACTATTTTCCGTGGAACTATGTAAAGTCATTGGTCTATGCGGATAAGCCACAAACGCTTGACCATTTGGAAGACAACATTCGCCGTGTTATTTTCGATATACGGCCACAAATGTTGGAAAAAGTCATCGAAAATTGGACGTCCAGATTGGACTACATCCGAGCCAGTCGTGGCAGTCATATGCCAGAAATCATATTTAAAATGTAATGCCGCAAGATAATCTTTCGCATAAAAAATTCAAGTCAATCGAATAATACATCGTTGTTTTATTGCAATTTAAAGTTCTATACCTCTAAAAAACACCCTTTATATGTGTGTTTATATACACTGGTGTGCAAAAATTAAGGACGAGACGGTTTTTTCAATATAACTTTGTACAAAAGCTTTCCAAATCAACACATTTACTACCGTAAGATCCCCAATACGTAAGGACATGTGTAATGTAAGCAACACTTACTAAAGGAGAAATCAGAGGGATAAAAAGAAGCTTTATTGAAAAAGTAGCATGGAGCGCAATGCGACTGAAGGCCGAAACATCCCTGTGATGGGTGTCCAGCAGGAAACATCCGGTCTTTAGTAGGGGATATGATCTCCCCTGACTGCTAGGCAGGTTTCACAGCGTCTGCCCATGCTGAGAATGAGGGTGTCAATGAGTTGTTGAGGCATTGCTGCCCATTCGTCTTGCAGCGCCAGTCGAAGCTCCCGAATCATTACTGGTGGTAAGGTACGAGCTGCCAAGGGTCTGCCTAGAAAATCCCATACATGCTCGATGGGATTGAGATCCGGAGATCGTACCGGCCAATCCATACGTTCAATATCCTCACTCTCTAAGAGCTGTTCGGCAGCTACTGTGTGATGACATGGTGCATTGTCGTCTATGAAAAGGAACTGCAGACCCATAGCGCCTCTAAAAAGACGCACACATGGAAGAAGAATCTCGTTACAATAATGGGTCCCGTTGACTGAACCTGCGTCGAAGATGTGAAGGTCTGTACGACTACCAAGCATGATGCCTCCCCAAACGAGAACACCGCGACCTCCATACCTGTCCCTTTCAATGATGTTCGAGGGATGATTGCGGCTTCCCCGGTCTCTCCAGATGAGTATGCGATGAGAATCGCTACTCAAACTGAATCTGCTCTCATCTATAAAGAGTACTCGTCCCCATACATTGTCTCTCCAATTCCGGTGTTCCCGGCACCACAGAGAACGCCTTCTCTGATGGGCAGGCGTTAAAGGTACACACCGTACAGGGCGTCGTGCAAACAGACCACCACCGTGCAGTCTTCTGGCCACGGTAAAACGCGATATCGGTCGTCCAGTCGCCTGTGTCGTGTGTCTAGCGATTTCTCCCGCTGTCTGGCGCCTGTTTCTTCTGGCCTGTAAGACTATGTACGGCTCATCTGCGGGTGTGGTTTCTCGTGGACGACCACTACTGAACCCCCGGATAGCTGTTCCTGTAGTTTGAAATTGTCTCCAAAACCGTGAAACGATGCTGTGAGCAATTCAGAACTCTGCAGCCACACTTGTCACACTGCGGCCTTCCTCCGACTTCCCAATGATTCGACCTCGAGTAAAAGCATCCAGATGTCGTCTAACAGATTGATTATTCGCCATTTCTGGCTGAGGCAGCAACTCGGTGTGATTTTAACTGCTATACGGCGTGCAATCTCTTTGCCAGAAATATTGATCTTACACTGACAACATGCTTTATACTACTCAGACACTCCCCCATTACGTCTACCTGCATATCTGCGCATGTGCTACCGTACATCACCTTACGACTTCGTCCTTAATTTTTGCACACCAGTGTATATACACTCTGTCGCAAAAAATATATGCACCCAGAAGAAATCAAGCTACAATCACGAAACTCGGCAAGAATGTAGTCTGGTAAGAGATATGCAAATGATTAAAATTTCGAAGCCAATGAGACAAGGCTAAGTGTGCTATGCGCATATTAGTTGCGCAACTGGGAGAGTTTAAAAGCATGAGTACGAGCGCCGTACGGCTATCCAAACGAATCTGATTTTACTTTGATAGACGATATTGAGACTTAGGATGCCTCTAAGACGTAACCGGCGGCAGTACGAGCAGCTGACGGACTTTGATAGGGTCCGTATAATAGGCCTCAGAGAAGCAGGTTGGTCGAATAGACGTATCGGCCGCCACCTCGGTCGGAGCGATATGGTAGTTGCTCGGTGTTGGCAACAGTGGATCACAGAAGGTAGAGTGTACCGTCGCGGAGGGTCAGGACGTCCCAGGAACACAAATGATCGCGAGGATCGTGCAATCAGAAGAGTGGCCACTTCGGCACCAACAACGTCTCTAGCATCGGTTCAACGCCACTTACCTCCTTCCAGACATCCAGTGCCATCAAGAGAAACCATAAGGAGACGACTGACCGAAGTTGGCTTGAGGAGCCGACGTTCGCTAAGACGCTTACCACTGACCCCACATCATAGGCAGTGTCGACTGGATTTTTGCCGACCTCGGGCAACTTGGAGTGTGACAGACTGGAGACGTGTCATCTTCAGTGATGAATCCTATTCAGTATCAGTGCTGATGACCACCGCACACGTGTCTGGAGGCGTACAGCAATTTCACAAGGTGTGACAGTGTGGGGAGCAATTTCTTGGGACACACGATCATCTTTAGTAGTTCTTCAAGGCACTTTGACAGCTCGCAGATACGTGGACGATATTTTAACGCCGATTGTGCTACCCATGCTATCAAGTCGCCCAGGTGCCATTTATCAACAGGATAATGCTCGTCCACATACTGCGCGACTCTCCCAACAATGTCTTCAAGGATATGACGTCCTACCATGGCCTGCCAGGTTACCAGATCTTTCGCCAATAGAACATGTCTGGAACGCGCTGGGAAGGCAACTGCAGCCGTCCCGAGATACAGGAGAATTAACTGCGCAGATGCAAAGACTATGGCAGGATCTTCCACAGGGGGTCATAAGTGATCTAATTGAATCGATGCCACGCCGAATTTCGGCTTGTATAGCTGCCAGAGGTGGCTTTACTACTTACTGATTTTTAACCTTTTGCAAGCTGTAACCGCTTAATAAAATGATATTTTGTTTTGAATTTTTAATCATTTGTTTATTTTCATATACACTACATGCATACCAAATTTCGTGAATGTAGCTCAATTTCTTCTGGGTGCATATATTTTTTTGCGACAGAGTGTATTTATATATTGAATTTTTTATATTGGATTATATATATATATCTTTATATATAAAAATCTTCTGTGCGTGTGTTTGTCACTAAACTCCTCCTAAACGGCTGGACCGTTTTCGATGAAATTTTTTGTGTGGGTTCAAGTAAATTCGAGAATGGTTTACATTCACAATTCGGTCCGATATCGCAATTAGTTAAACAGATATTAATTAAAAACATTAAAAAAATACAACTCAACATTCCCCTGCATTGTTGTAACAGCGCTATTGTTATAATCACACACAAGTAATATAAAAATTTTTTAAATCAAGTCCTACTTAGATCAACAAAGAAAAAATTTATTTTAGCCACTTGGATTAAAATATATATGTATATACATATGACAGAATTACAACATTAAGTGGTAATTAATTTTTATTAATTATCATTTACGTGTCGTATTGTCATCCAAAACAATCGTGGATATAAAATTTCCTTTAAACTGAATGCTTTAACACGTGAGAATAAAAACCTTTTCAAATTTTGACATAAGTCGCCAAAAGGGTCGCTAAGTCACCAACGTGGCTGTATTTGTAATTTTTTAAATAATTAGTTTTAATCAATTAATTTTTATTAATTATACTTAAAAAAATTATTGCATTGTCATCCAAAATAATCATGTACATTACATTTCAGATCAATTGAGCGCTTTAAAATTTATTTTATTAACGATTGAAAATTCCACCAATATAAATAAATAAATATATAAGTAAATAAATATATAGAGATTGTGAGCTAATAGTAGGAATTGAAAAGGACGTAAGTTGGCGTCGAAATTTGATTTTCAGCCAAACTGGCCAAACCCGATCTTTATTGTTACGAAAATGCAGACGATTCACGCTTTTTAGCGTTTTTAATTAATATCTTTTCAAATAATCTTTATATATGTATATAATCTTTATATATTCCTCCTAAACGGCTGGACCGATTTTGATGAGTTTTTGTCTGTTCCAGTAGAATATATATTCCAGTTCTATATATATATAGATTTATAATTCGGTTTAGAAATGTTTATTTAATTAATTTTTTATTTATAAATTGTTGATCTTGGAATGTTTTACATTGGATCCGGCAGACTGCGCTAAGATCGCAGTATGGAATATTCAAAAATCTTTTATTATAATTCAAGTTGGTTCCGACAGTTGGTGCTGTGATCCTTTCAGGAAAATATTTTGTCACTTCGTGTTATTATTTTGTTGAAATAAATCGTGTGTTAATTAAATTATTACATTCAGATGTAATTAGTGTTTGAAGAGTTTTGAAGTGTGCATAAAAAAACTATACATTTTATGTACAATTTAATAAATATACCTGTTATAAAATAGTTTGAATTTCAACTTTTTCACCTTTAATTAAAACAAGTTTAAGTTTTTATTCACACAGCCTTTACATTTAATTTCGCTCATAGTATAGACATACTCACACGCTATCGATTGATTGAATTGTGATAACCGTACATGTGTTATGACGTTAGACATTGTAATAACTTTTTAATACAAATTTTACTCAAAATGGTCCAGATTGTTAAAGCTTATTCATAAAAATTCGGAATTTTTGAATTTAAGATGTGTGTACAGGACAACGTCTGTCGGGTCCTCTAGTATATATATATATGTGTGTGTGTGTGTGTAGATAAAAAAGTTGCAGTTATTTACACGTATTTATGACGACGAGCTGGAGGCAAAATCATACGGCGACATTTACATGGCGAAGACAAGCGCAGACGAAGAGAGAAGACACAACGCGTGGCTGGTTACATTATTACAGACAGAAGAGAGTGGGATTTCCAGAGATGTCCCGGTGGTGAACACCACGTGACTATTTTGTAATAAGAACTCTGAAGGGTTAAAATGGGTGGGAAAGGGATTTCTGATATTAGTTGATTACGATTAAGATTAGGCCGTTAGTTTTGAACCAAAGAATTAAAGTTTGTTTAAATATTATTAAAAGAATTAAGGAAAAGGATGCTAGATGGAATTATTTCATATATATATATATATATATATATATATATATATATATATATATATATATATGTGGGAGTCCGAATAAATCTTCGAATAAAAATCAGACTCTTCAGAAGGCGGGATTTTAGATTGCGAGGTGGTTTGTCTAGGGGTAAGTATTTAAGGGTGAGTGATGAATTAATTGAATCAAAGTCATTTAAACACAGATACTTCATTTAAGTAAAAAAGAATTTATTTAAAGTTAAAGGAAAATATTTACAAAAGGGGATATTTACAAAGAGAAAGACATGCAGGAATTAGGTTAATTAAAAGTTGAGTTATACCTTTAGAAGACGGGGAAATAAACCTTTCTCATTCTTGGACGTTAAGACTGGTGGTGCCACGCAGGGCGCGGAAATGCGGTAAAGACGTGACGTGTTGAACAAGCAGTGGTTAGTAGGCCTCTGCCGAAAAATTATTCAAGCCGGAGCTACGAAAGCTCACTAGATGGCGCTGCTTCGGAATGCAGTAATAAATAAAATTGAGATTTATGGTCCTCTGAAAAGGATATGACTCAACCTTTTAACAAAATGTTTCAAAGCGAAAATCCTACAAAATCACCCTCTCCTGACAGAGCTGGTCTCTCAGCTCTTACAAAATGTTGAGAGCTAAAAAGTACTTTAAATACAAACTATTTTTAGTTACAACTATAAATTTGATGATTATTGGAATGTGGACGCAATAAAGACAAATAATACGATTCTTAAAGATAATAAAATAAAATATTACAGATGAAAAGATGTATACCTAATATTCACAATACCGGACCTAAGATAAAGCATATAAAAACAAAATATTCTATGTTGTGATCTACAATTAACTAAATCATAAAAAAAATCCTTCGCATCAATAGAAAGATGAAGAATAATACGAAAATATAATAAATGTTACAAGTGAATATAAAATGATTAATGGGAACGAGTGTTACCATAGGACATCTATTAATTTCTCAAGAGGAATATAATATGAGAAAAATTAAAAACAATAACAAATAAAAAAAATTCAATTAAGCATAAAAATGTTTCATTAAATCAGCTGAGGTGGTGGTTGAGTTGGGTCCTTCGTGCTGACCAACCTTTTCCACTTCATATCTATCCTTAAAATTAACTTTTGTTACTTTGTAAGGGCCTAAGAACTTTGGTCTTAGTTTCAGTCCAGCTCCAAATTGGGTTCTTTGGATGGCTACTAAATCACCTTCTTTGTATAACGAAGCTTTCTTTCTTCTTCTGTTATACGTCTTTCTATTTTCAGACTGCAGTGTTTCTATGTTCTTTTTTGCATCGTTTCTTAAAAATTCGCGTTGTTCTAGTAATTCTTTCGCCATTTCTTCTAGAAGTAAGTCATTGATTAGGATGTCTTCCTTGTTACGCATTTTGATTCCCACTAATAGTTCGAATGGTGTCCATTTTGTACTGCGACTTATAGTACTATTTAGTATTCTCTGTAATCTGTCGACGTATTTGTACCATTTCGTTGAGTCGTCTAATGATAGTTTGGTGAGAACTGGAATCAAAGTTCGATGAATTCGTTCAACTTGTCCGTTTCCTCGAGGAACACCTGTCGCTATTTGTAGATGTTGAATGTTTTCTTCATCACAGTAGTCGTTGAATAATTTTGAAGTGAACGCTGAACCTCTATCAGAGATAATTCTGATGGGGTTACCAAAGGTCTTCTGCTGTTGTTTTAGTTTTCGAGGGGCACTTTCAGCAGACACAGTTTTGACGGGATATAGCCAAGTAAATTTGGTAAATGCGTCTACTACGGTGAAAATGTGTTGATAACTTTTGTTTGTGGAGGGTAAAGGACCAATGAAGTCAACATGGTACGTACTTAGAGGAATGCTTTCCTTAGAAATAGGATTCAAAACCCTTCCCTTTTGCCAGTTTTCTTATTAGCTAAGATACATGGAACACAATTAACTATTACTTTTTTAACGACGTTGGATAAATTTGGGATAAAAAATTCCTGTTTCACAACTTCTTCTGTTTTTCCTACTAAGAAATGACCATTTTCGTGAATCAATTTAATTAGTTCAGCTTGCATTGCTTTAGGTGTTACAATTAATTCTCGACCATTTAAGTACTTGTAGAGTATACCATTTCGCTCAAACATTCTTCTGATTCTTGCTTCTCTAGAAGTGATTTAAATGTTTGGATGTTGTCATCTTCCTCTTGTGCTTTTTAAGCTTTGAAGTTAATGTATCATTGCATACCATCATTACGGGATATCGGCTAAGAGCATCAACGTGCTTCATACGACTTCCAGCTCTGTGCTCTATTTCATAATCAAATTCTTCTAATGAAGCGTCCATCTGGCTATGCGAGTAATTAGCTCCTTTTTTTGCATAGTCTTCTGAAATGCTGAACAGTCAGTTACTATTTTAAAGTGTTGTCCTAAAGATAAACACGAAACTTCTTTAATGCGTTGATAATTGCTGGTACCTCTAATTCGTAGCTGTCATACTTTTCTTCTGCTGTATTTGTCTTTTTCGACATGTAGTAAACGGGATGTAACTTTCCATCTTCTGCTTCTTGTAACAAAATTGCGCCATACCCTTGTTTACAGGCGTCTGTATGCAGTTCTGTTTTTCTTCCATACTTGTAAAGGTGCAAGATTGGGCCTTCGGACATGAATTTCTTCAATTTTTCAAATGCTTCTTTTCGTTGAGTTCCGAAAAAAAAAAGAGGTTTTCTTTTCTTGTTAAATCGCTAAGTGGTTTAGCTATCTTTATATAATCTTTGATGTACTTGCGGAAATATCCAGTTAAACCAAGAAAACTTTGTACTTGTTTTATTGTTGTTGATTCTGGAAATTTTCGGACAGCTAGTGTCTTCGTGGGAGATGGTTTAATAGTTCCGCTTTCTACAATGTGACCTAGAAATTCAATTTTCTTTTTTAAAAATTGGCACTTCTTGAACTTAATTGCTAATCCGTATTTCTTTGTGACTTCGAAAATTTTTTTAAGTTTTTCGAGACCTTCCTGTTCGTTTTTCGCTGGAATGACGAGATCATCTAAATAACTGATTACAATTCCTTTCCGAGTAAGATCTCTAAATATACTTGATACGTAGCGTTGGAAAACTCCTGGACTTGTGCTTAGTCCGAAAGGAACTTTGTTGAATTCAAATTGTCCATCTGGGACGATAAAGGATATATACTTTCTGCAATCTTCGTCAACATTGACGTGAAAGAAACCATTGCGTAAATCTAATGTAGAATATACCTTTGCTTCTTGCAAAATGTCTAAAACATCTTCGATGATAGGTAACAAAAATTTATCTTTCACAAGCTTCTGATTCAATTTTCTGTAGTCAATGCACATTCTCGAAGATCCATCTTTCTTTTTTACCATTACGATTGGACTTGCATATTCTGAAGAACTCGGACGTATAATGCCTTCGTTGAGCCATTCTTCTATCTGTTTGTTTACTTCTTGTCTTTCTGTGAAAGCTAGTCGACGAGGGTGTTGACAGACTGGTTCTTCGTCTTTTAGAATAATTCTCATTGTGACGTCAGTAGATGCTGTTTTTTCTGGCTTGTAGTCTTGAATTAACTTTTCAAGTTCCTTCTTGATTTGACGATTTTCAACATGACGTAGGTCTAGTTCTTCTTGAAGATTTTCAGCTAATATTTGCATAAGCTGTGCATGATTCTCATATTTGTTGAATTTAACTCCTTCTTTAGTAAAACTTATCGATGCTTGTTCCAAAAGATCTGATCCAATAACTGCTTCGAATTTTAATTTATCAGTCGGTACAACATGCCAAGTTAACGAGTAATTTTCATCATCTATTATGAACTCATGTTCAAAGGAACCGATAGTTGTCACTTGTGCTTCACCAATACCTGTGAGAAGCATCTTGTTCTTCGATAATTTCGTTGGATCCATTATTCTTCTGCTTGTGTTTTCTCGAAGCAAACTTACGGTACTACCACTGTCTATGAGCGCCGTGATTTTCACATTTCCAAAAAATATCTCTTTAGTACGTAAACCTTCCTTAACGATGAGTGTGCAAGTTTCTTTTGGCTTTGGAGGTTAGGGATTCTTTTCTGTGAATCTGAATTCTTGTTTCTTCACAAATGGACTGCTAGATTTTTGTTTCAGAGTCCTTTTAAAGTCGAATTCTTCTAGTTTTTCTGCTAATTGAACAGGGGGGAGTTCATATTTGCCCATTCATCAAGATAATATTCTTTAAATTCAAAAGGAGTTTTTCGTTTGAGTTGATTTGTTATGATTAGATCTGATAACTTGTTGAAAGTATCTATCTTCAATCCATCTATCCATCCGTTGAAGTAAGTGTTTAACTCATGGTAAAAATCAATCCATGTTCTTTCAGGTACTTTTTGGTGAGTGACAAATAGTTGTCGAAACTTTTCTGGAGTTAGTTTAAAAAGCGTTTCAGCAGTAAATCTTTAACGTGTTCGTAAGGTTGGCTTTTATCGTCGAGGCTCTCTCCTTTATGATGTGAGATACTTCCGTCGGTAGCTAAGCCTAACAAATGAAAAACCCAGTTTTTCTTGATCAATATTCAATCTCTGCGCTTGACGTTCAAATAATTTTAGATAAAGACTGATGTCTTCTTTCAAATCAAAACGATGTATAAACTTTGAAATTTCTTTGACGAGAATTTAGTATCACTTTCTTTGGATGTATCAGCGCCTAATTGGATTCTTAACTTTTCCAACTCAAATTCATATTTGCGTTTTTGCTCATCTAACTTCAATTGTTCGAAGCGTAATTTTCTTCTCGTTCTTCAATGCGTAATTTTCTTCTCTGGCTTTGCGATCCTCAAGCAATCGTTGAATCGCATGTTTGATTATTGAAGTTCTTCGTCATAATTTTCACTACCAATAATTAGATCTTTGAGTGTGGCGATGGTCATAGATTTATCGAATTTTTAATTTAATTCGGTAGCTAAGACAAATAAATCTTCGCGTCGACCTTTGCCAAAGATACGCCATTTTTAAAATTTAAATTTAAGTTTAGATAGTAACCAAAGGGAATAAACAAAATTGTAACGCGTTCAAACAAAACAATGATGTTGCTATTATTGGCAATTCTCGTTTTGCATTTACAAAAATTCTCAAGTTAAAGAGCGATATTATATCCAAAATACACTAAATATACATTGAAATATTCAAATTCTATTCATTTAGAAATATTTTTAAACCAGTAACGTGTAAAGACAACAGTGCGAGCTAAAATACGTAATGCTTAATTTAAAGTAGTCAAATCATTAATTTCAACTAAAAAACAAAACCTTTTTTTTAAAACACATTTGATACATCAGTTCTCATTTCGTTATAATAAATGCAAAAAGGATTTGAAAGAAAAAATAAATTAATATAAATCTTGTTTAGAACTGTGATTAAATTTATTGTGATATGAAAAGTTAATCATTTAAAGTTCTTTGCTTGGAAAAAAGCAAACAATTAGAGAGTTAGTCAATTAAGAAAAAATCTCATATATATTTTTATTACACCAATAAAAATAAAAATCTTTTTAGGATCTCTTCAGACACATTCTAAGGATAAACACATGTTTCAATAGAAAGCATAATAATTCTGTCAAAAATGAACTCAAAATACTTATATATTGAATGATAAAATACACCATTAAAATAAGATTATACATGATCTTTCATCAATTCTAAAAAAACATAGCATATTTCTTTCAAAAATATATTTCTGGAATTACGCGTAAAAAATAATTAATTACTAAACAGCTGCAGAGAAATGTTACTCTGCTATGAGTCATTGAATTACGATTGCATCAAACAGAAAAATGTTTAGGAATGGGAAGACATTAATCTCTTAGTTCAAGGTCGATGACGTAACCCAAAAAATGGAAACTTTTTCGCGAAGTGCAATTCGTTAATAAATGAGATACAAATAAAAAACTTGAATATTACCTTTACGACTTGCTTAATATTTTAAGATATACTTGTAGAAAATTTTAATTGATACGATTTCTATACACAAATAGAAGAATAATAACATATTTCAAGAAAAAACACACGATATTTAAAAAAATATAAATTACTTCATGAAATCAACTACAACAATTTTTCATGAGCAAATTGACCCGGTGGCTCACTTTTACTTTTAGATTTTTTTCTGTTGCAAGTGGAAAACGAAAATAAAAAACAGTACACACCTGATACAGTTGACGACGTGTGATTAATTACTTGAAAATAAACTTCAAAGGCTCCTGGATGTGTTCACTGGACTTGAAATGGAGTTGTACACGGCAGAAAATAACGTGGGAGTTTTGGCGAGAGTGATCTTGTAAGATCTTGAGTTGTGACGTGAAATGGAGTTGTTTTATTCACCTGAATGTTAGTATGTTATGAGAGGCAATCCGCATTTTCGATTCAGTCGTTTGTTATTTTAGGCGTGCAGCCAAAAATGGTTTTTAAAGAAGAAGAGGTTAGAAGGTTATCAACTTATTATTTAGAGAAGATTTTCGAAATCAAAAATCCCAGGCGATCCCCCAATTATTTCTGTGGGAGTCCGAATAAATCTTCGAATAAAAATCGTGAACTCTTCAGAAGGCGGGATTTTAGATTGGCGAGGTGGTTTGTCTAGGGGTAAGTATTTAAGGGTGAGTGATGAATTACTTGAATCAAAGTCATTTAAACACATACTTCATTTAAGTAAAAAATTTATTTAAAAGTTAAAGGAAAATATTTACAAAAGGGGATATTTACAAAGAAAAAGACGTAAGGAATTCAGATTTAATTAAAGTTGAGTTATACCTTTAGAAGACGGGAAATAAACCTTTCTCATTCTTGGACGTTAGGACTGGTGGTGCCGCGCAGGGCGCGGAAATGCGGTAAAGACGTGACGTGTTGAACAAGCAGTGGTTAGTAGGCCTCTGCCGAAAAATTATTCAAGTCGGAGCTACGAAAGCTCACTAGATGGCGCTGCTTCGGAATGCAGTAATAAATAAAATTGAGATTTATGGTCCTCTGAAAAGGATATGACTCAACCTTTTGACAAAATGTTTTAAAGCGAAAATCCTACATATATAACTTCTATTTTGATGGCAAGCTCAAGACGAATCAATAACTTCTATTCGTTTATATTAAATGAATGATTATATAAGGATTATCACTTTCATTCTTGCAACTCGAGATTCAGATGTGTGGCAAAAACACACAACACAGTCCCCTTTTCTCTGAACATATTCAAGTGTGGTCACGGTAGCCTAGTCGTCAAGGTAAGGGACTCGTAGCTGGCGTGTCGAGCCTAATACCGCTGAAGACCCACTGTGTAGGGGGATGATGCGCGTGTAATCTGTCGTTGGTGTGGTGTAGTAATTAGAAAAGGGGGGGGAGCCAGCTGAGGTTTCGTCCTCGGTGGCCATAATTCAAAATTACGAGGTCTGTCGCAAAAGGTCCTCGAGAAGCTGAACAGTGTGACGTTAATATTCCCTTACTCACTCACTCGAACACAGTCAATTTTCAAATGCGGAGAGAGAAAAAACCCAATACGAATAATTAAGGTTCTTATTGTTTACCTTAAGAGTAATTTTTTGGCTTTAAAATCCTTGAATAGGAAAATGAAAAGTATTTTAAAACAGGGACATTTTTAAAGTTTTTTTTATTCTTGTTTTTTGCTTTTCCTGGATTTGCTGCGTCTTCGTGAATGTTGGAAAAAAAGTGGAAAACAATAAAAAAGGTTGCAAGCTACGTAGAGACTACTATTTTAGCTGAATTGCACTTGAATAATTTTCATATGCGTGCTTTCTCCTCTAATGGACTTTATTTTTACAAATATGCCATCTCTTACAATGCATATTAGATTAAAATAAAACTCATGCAAACATTTTATCAAAAGTGATTCATGTATTACAAGTTATCAGTAATTCAAGAAAGAGCTGAAATGTGTATAGAATATCAAATTATTACACGCGGACAGAGTTTGGAAGCTGCTCTGTTTGCCTCGAGAGTTATTTCTTCGCCATTTGGCTTTCTTCTTGGCATATTTATGGATCCTCCACTTAAAAAGCGAATAATTTGACAAGAATTGTTTGCGTTACACCGAAAACATAATCGTGCTGGGTCTGCAGCAAAAAGAATAAATTTGATCATAGAACTATATCAGTTTTTTTATTGTTTACTCAAATTTGTAATCACTGTTCAAATCCAAGTAGAAATTTGATATCTCACACACATATTCCAAGTAGCTAAGAATTGTTTAAAAGTTTATTTATTTTTCTTCTTAATTTTCAAAATTTCCTAAAGTGTCTGTTGCTTCATATTTCACACAACACAGCCACTAAAGTCTTAGTTTCTCTAAACCAGGGGTGTCCAACATGCGGCCCACCGACTCCTTTTATTTAAAAAATTTAAATATCAGGTTTTTAAAGGTTTTTTTTTATTTTGAAATTTATTTGAGGGAAAATTATACATTCATATATATATATATATATTTACATTTTATTTTATTATAAGAATTTTCTTTTTTAATAAATTCCGAATTGCATCATGCATATCCTTTACTATGGATGGTACATGATTCTGTGTGTGTGTGACTTTCATTTCTCCTCCTCCTTTTCTGTTCTCCTTTTCTCCCCAAAAGCAAGAGGCAATCACACACACACACACACACACACACACACACACACACACACACACACACACACACACACACACACACACACACACACACACACACACACACACACACACACACACACACACACACACACACACACACACACATACATACACACACACACACACACACACACACACACACACACACACACACACACACACACACAAAGATGCCTTTTAAAGTTTAAAAAAATATTCAGGACGGTTAAGATTAAAGGGCAATGTATACTTAATCGTTTGCGAATGACAGTACAATCAAATTTCAACAATGAGTAACAAAAGATCAATTCAAAAGGAACACCGAAATTTTCAAGAAAATGGCAACACACACTGTAATATTTTAAACATTATTTGATCATCGCATTATTGTATTATAGAAACATTATTATATTATCCATGTTTGTATGCGTAAAAAATAATGAAAACAATAATAACAATTTATTCTGTTTTAAATTTTCACTCCAATAAATGTTTTTTTGTTTCCAAATCTGGTGTAAAGGTACATATTTTTAGGTGCAACCCGCGAGGTTATAATGTTTTTCGAAGTAGCCCGCAAGGTGATTAGCGCTGGACAGCCCTGCCCTAAGCAATTACAAAGTCGGGATACTTACCAATTCAGTGAAATGCGTATGTTCACTTGGAGGGGGGATCGGTACATTCCTAATAAGAAAATCACTCGCAATGTGTCCAAATTTTTGTAGATCGAGTACATTCTAAACGTGAATAAGAAAATCGTGGCTTGCCTGGTCACGAGTTCGATCCCAGTACCACTAAAGACCCGCCGTGAAGTGAGCACGTTAAATCTGTCGAGAGCTGAAACGTCCCCTCCCGTTGGTGTGGTGTGGTAGTTAGTCGAGGGGGTGCCATAATCACTTTCTGAAGTGGTCCGTCGCCAACTAACAAAGGAATATTAAATCAAATCAAAATCTAAACGTGAAAAATAATTTTGTCTGAGGAATTCCATTTTTCATGACTTGTTGAAGTCAAAACACGGATGATTCAAATGACATTATTCGGAGTTATATCGAAAAGGAGATCCAATCGGTGGAGTCCAAAAAGGTTTGGGGGGGGAATTCAAATCCCTTCCATAGACTAACAGGTTTTAATTTGTAGCATCAAGATTACTTCTGGGTTCTTTCGGTTACGTTTTTATAAAAATGTAACCCCTCCAATGAAAGTAGTTAGTGTATACCACTGGAGGCCATCACGTGATTATCCAACAAAAACGACAATAAACAACTAAATACGGAGCAGGAATAATGTAACGACAAAACTTATAAGAATTGAAAACGCATTAATACTTAAAATAAAGACAGTTTCTCATTTTTAAGTGCTCCATACATTAGCTCTAAATGTACTCATTCGCATTTTTATTACGTGTGACTATGTGTTGAGTGCGTGTAATTGGAAGTGACCGCGTTTAAAAAAACTTCAAAAGTTACAATTGCATTCAAGGAACTAAAAGTTCGTTATTTTCGAATAACAATTTATGCAATAAGTAAAACTAGAAATTTTTGGAATGCACCCAATTTCCGGGCCAAAGGAGGAGTAGCCAACCGAATGAAGGCGTGTGCGGAGGAGGATGGAAACAGCATTGAAACCAATCAAGGGAACGCAGGAAACGACATTCCTAGTCATCTCACCCGTCCGGTGTCTGGATGTCCGGCAAGTTATCTCCTCCAGTCAAGGGACACGTCCAGCACCTTTCAAAGAAGCGATCTTGAAAAATAGATGAATTCTCTAACCAAAGTTCTCCGGAAAAAGAGGAAAAAACTCAATTTTGCAATGATAATGAAATGGATGGTTTTTAATGCTGTAGAGGCTCATATAGAAAAGGAAGTAAAAACAATCATAAAAATGAATACAAAAATACTTGAATGACAAACTTTTTGAAATAAAAAAAATACGTATTGATTTTCAAAAAGTGAAAAAAATAAAATATCTTACAAATTTTTAACTCCACATCTTTGGAACAAAAAATCAAATTCATTAAAATGTTAAAAAATAAATAATAATTAATTTATGATGTAACTTAATGTTAAACGAAGCGAACTGTATGATTTGGCAATATTTATATAGGCTTTATGAGGGGATAACAGCTTTTGTTGCTCCGTATCCCACAAAATCAGAAACTGTAACAGTTTGCGTATACTCGTGTGCGTCATACATTGATGATATTAAACATTTCTAACCAGTAGCACACACAAAAATTTTTCAAGGGGGGAGGGTGTCCAGGGTCGAAAGTCCACCATTTTGGTATTATGCTCCAACACACCGTCCAACATATTCTATTGATTTTGTCGATTTTCGGAAACAAAAACAATACAAAATTAATTATTGAATAAATTGTTAGCATTAAGTAATAAAATTAATGATTAATAACAATTACATAATTAAATTTTACGTAATACATACATAGGATTATAACCAATCGAAAAAAATCAAGGGCTATGGGGGGGCTGTCCGGACCCCTTGTGTGCGCCACTGTTTCTAACAAACGACCCAAACCACTTGTTGAGCTGCACCTTTTGGGGGTTCTGCCTGGAGGGCAGAATGGCGTCACGGCAAAACAATAACATTCGAAGAAATTCCTCGAGAAAATAAACTTCAGAAAAACTAGAATTGCTTAGTCCGAAAATGAGAAATTTGCAACCTTCACAGATGGTAGAAGCTAATTAAAAAAAAATTCCTTTTATTCAACATGGAATACTTGATTTGGCATTTGGGATTCTGATAGCGCTCATTCCTGCTACTGAGGACGTGTAGCCGCGGTAACATAGCAGTTAAGGACTCGTGACAGATGTATTATGAGTTCAAACCTATGTAGTACTGCTTAAGGTATCCGACAACATTCGGAACCGTGATATTGCAAAAGCGTATAAATGGATAACATTTATGATATTTAGTGTCACTTAGATTAGAAAATGTATAGAAAATTGTTTTAAGAATATCATTATTATAATAAAAAATTAGTTAAGTACAATATTTTGACAAAAAAATGAACGTAGAATTACCAATTTTCAAAATATTCTCTTTTTGTGATAAAATCCTTCTATTATAATAATACTTTACCTGTATATAGCTGAGGCCTCTGAACAGAGGCTCAACTAGAATTTTTGAAGTATATAACTTAGAAGTGGTTTATACACTACTCAAAACAATTAAAGGATATTGTAAGTTTTATATAAAATAAAGATATAAGCGAATTTTTTTTTGTTGAAAATGGAAGAAGAGAATCACAAATGCAAATTTTTTCTGATTTTCAAACTGTGGAGTATACTAATTTTGAGTTCGACGTCAAAAACGTCACTTCAGCAGCAGCGAATGAAATTTAGACAAGGAAGATCGCCATTCAGTGACTGCTTTGTTTCGATGAGTACGATGTCTCAGCGAAGTCATTTAACCGATTCAGAAGCTTGGAGAGCTGTTGGTAGGTTAGAAGGGGGCCAAACTCCAGCCGAAGTAGTGCAAGCCATTGGAGTGTCACAAAGTGTGATTTCCAGGATCTGGAACCGTTTTTTGGAGACTGGAAGTGCAGGCCGAAGACCAAGACAAGGTCATAGACGGGCAACAACCCCCAATGAAGATAGTTATTTAGTGTTAATGGCTCGGAGACACCGAAATATGAACGTTACTCTTCTCCAACAACAACTTCGCTCGGCTACTGGCACCACGGTTTCAACTCAGAATGTCCGAAACCGGCTCCATGGTGTAGGTCTGTATCCTCGCCGACCGATGGTATGTGTTAGACTAACATCAAGGCATCGTCGCGATCGCAGGGAGTGAGCAACAGAGCATGTGAACTGGAGGAGAAATGAATGGAGCAATGTTCTTTTTTCTGACGAGTCCCATTTTTCTGTTCATCCGGATAATAGGCGTATTTTCATCTGGAGGGACCGTGGCAGTAGAAATAATCCTGCGTTCGTGCACAAAAGTGTCCGATTTGGCAGTGGGGGAGTGTTGGTGTATGGTGGCATCTCCATTGATGGACGCACAGACCTCTACATCATTCGAGATGGACCTCGGACTACTCGCCGATATAGGGATGAGATCCTCAGACCTATTGTAGTCCCTTACGCTGCAGCAATCGGATATGACTTCATTTTAATGGACGATAACTGCAGGCCACATCGTGCTAACCTAGTGGAGGATTTCCTTTTTGAGGAAGGAATCGTACGAATGGAATGGCCAACGTGTTCTCCAGACATGAACCCAATAGAGCACGTTTGGGACACTCTAGAAAGACGAGTTGCTGGCCGCCAACCACCCCCACAAACTCTCCAAGAACTAGAAAGAGCTCTTCTGGAAGAGTGGGATAAAATACCTCAACTTGTGATTAATAGCCTCGTTGACTCCATGCCTCAAAGGTGCTCAACATTGCTGGCCGTCCGTGGAAATCATACAGCAAATGATTTCCTTTGAAGGAAACACCTTTTCTTATTCTTTTTTTCTCATATGCACAAATTGTGTTTTTTTCCTTTTGTACACAAATGCGCAATAAAATGCATTTTTTTCTGCCAAACATGTGTAATTTATTCTCATATAACCTACTACGTCTGTCGACCACGTATCAATCAGCTAAAAGGTTTCCCAGCCACAAGATCCACCTAAAACCGCAATATTTAATTATTTTGAGCAGTATAGATGTTTTAAGACAACAGAGGGGATACATTTTAAGAAAAAAACGCCGATAGTTATTTTAAATGGTTGGAATTCTGAAAATAATGTGAGATTTTCAAAAAAAATAGTTCAGACTCTCTTGAGACAAAGAGAAAAGTCTTTACTTTATATAAACAAAATATTATTATTTTAGAAGCATTTTTTATAAAAGGAGATCATTTTGAAAAAAGGTTATTTTAAGTAAATTTTTTCCCAAAATATTGTATCGAAATAAATTTTTTTGTCATAATGTCCTTGAAACAATTTTATACATGTATTCTAATCTAAGTGATACTAAATATCATGAAAATTATCCATTTTTGTGCTTTTTTAAAAACACGGTTCCGAAAGTAGTCGGATGCCTTAAGACCCGCCATGTAGGGGGCGATGCACATTAAATCTGTCGAGGCTCAAACACCCGCCCTTGGTGTAGTGTGGAAGTTAGGAGAGGGGTTCCAGCTGAAGTCGTCCCTTGACCATGCTTCAAAATGACGAGGTCCATTGCCAAAGGTCTTCGAGCAGCTGAATAGTGCGACGTTAATATTCACTCGCTACTGACGACGTATTCTTGAGCATCGGGCGAGTGACAAAGACGACACGGAGTTGGTTTCAACCTCTTTAAATTTCTGTACTACACCTACGTGATGAATTGGATCCTCAAAAACTTTAACGTGCATCAGCCCCTCTTCACGGCGACTCTTCAGTAGCACCAGGATTCGAACCCACGATTTTGATATACCGGCCTCGAGTTTGGGATCGTGAGGCTATCGCAGTCTCACAAATGAAATTAAAAAATAAATAAAACGAATAAAAAATGCATTTTTTTAAAAAAAAAATATTCCAAGCAATGCAATACTTTGAAAATTATAACCTTAATAGATTATCAATCTATTACTCGTTCAGTAAAGACGAATGGTGCAAGCGCCTTTCTAAAGTACAATTTCATTTGGAGCACGTACAGTTGCATTTTATTAACAATTTTTCGTGCATTTCAAGTGCTCATTTGATCAGAATGATTTATTTATTCATCCCTTTCACATACTCTGCCAATTTGTGCTTTGTAATGAACGGAAGAATGCAATAAATTATTATTTTTTTAATACGAAATCTCGCCTAGAGTTGGAGGAGGCGTGTTCAATTTGCAGAGGCTCAAAGTCCGCGTTGTTTTGAATCTCGGAGAGTGGAGTTCAAGAGTCGTTCGAGTCATCTGACCGCGGTTCAGGTCCGTCAGCAATAGCACTAGTGTGGCTTTAAATTTAGACGCTCATAATAAAATTCAAGTTTTTCTTTTGTTTTAATAGGGCTTTAGTTTTTTATTTTTAACGAAAATTATATCGACTTGCTTTTTCGTTTCATCCATAAATGGAATTTTATAATATAGAAAGAGCACATTATATATATATATTTAAAATGGTTTCTTAGCAATATTACACCATTTCGCGTAATAACTCAAATCTTATGAACAATAGTAGTAATGAATATAGATCAAAGATTGCAAATGACGTCGGTATACATTTATTTCACAGAAATAATTATTTGAGATACTTTTTCTAAAAATATCCCTAGCCACGGAGAAAACAGTTTCTAATTATTCAACAAAGAAGCATGAGTATAAAGTGTGAATAGAGAGAAGCATTTTATTTTCATTCGTTCTAATTTCCTAATAAACAGGTCTCCATGAATTTCATTCACGGTTGCTAAGATCCTTGACATTGTTCTTGTTCATGCACTTTGAAGAAAAGAAATTTTGCATGTTAAAGCGCTTTGGAAATATTTTTGTAACATGTTTGAAACTCGTTTTTATTCGATAATTCGAATTTCTTATCAAAATAGTGGAACACAAAACAGTCCTACCTCTATTTAACGAAGTTCATGAATCCAGAAAAAAAGTTCGCTGCTCGGAAAATTCGTCATATATAAATAAATGTTCATCTTTTAATATATTTTATTCTTAGTTACAGCAAAAAGTTCGCGAAATAGATGTTTATGAAATGGAGGTCCGACACTAAGTGCATATATATATATATATATATATATATATATATATATATATATATAATTACATTTCAAAGTAAACAGAGAAAAAGAAAAAATAAATTTCATAGAAATAAAATTATATTACCCACAGAAAGAATTACAAGGAGAAAAAAGTGCTTAAATTAGTACAAAAAATAATTTAACAATAAAATAATAATAAAAAAACCCAAATAATAAAACAAATTTCCAAACATTCCCTACAGCACAGCATTAAATTTTTAAAGTTTGTATTAAATTCTTTCAGATTATACTGAAAGTAAATATTTTTAAAGGGCAAAAAATAATAATTTAATAAATATCAAAGATTAGATAAAGTGATACAAAAACTGTAAAAAGGTGCATTTTAAAAGAAGAAAAAACCATTCATTTAACAAAAAATTAGTGAAATTAGATGAAAATTTACATTTAACTATCAATTCAGAGAATGGAATCGGTACACTCAGTTAAAAAGTGTAACACAAATGGGGAGGGTAAGGAAGATACATTTTATAAAAGGTTCATTTTTGAAACCACGAAGCATCACAAATGTCATCTTTTTAGACAAGCTGAAGAAATTAACTCTTTATTGAAAACATAACTGGCAAGATTACTTCCAATTGTCTTCTATGGAAATTTAAAATTAAAACAAAATTTTTGGAACGTGCGAAGGTCTTTTAAAACTTACATTTCGTGAGCATTACAAAGCATTGATTAGATTATAATCCTATTGTAAATTTTTCAAGCAAAATAAAAAACAAATTGATTGTAAAATCATAACTTTTTTTTTCTACACACATTCACATGGTAACTGAACTTTATAAAATTTTAGAACATAGCATCAAAGATAGTTGTTTCATTCGAAGCCCTAAACACACAAATATACGAAAGAAAAAAAATCAAAAAACAATGTTGTTTCATTTCTTAGAACTGCGTATTGAAGGGGATTCTTCCTGACTCGAACAAGTCGTGAAAGAATTTTCATCTTTGCGACGGAAAACTGAAAAGGGTTTATTTTCAGCGCGGGATGAAATCCAAACAACAGATTCGTTTCCGGGAATCGTTTTTTAAGAGTCCTCCCCTCCCTTCCCTCCGTCCCAAGCACGTGCTCTTCGAGAAAACTCCTACGTAAGTTGAGATTTGGGAGCATCGCGCTCTTCAGAGATCGTTGGATCGGATGCATTCTGCACCTCATTTTTGACAAACAACAAAAAGGTAAACAAACGATCAAATGTGCTTACCCTGTCGCGGGGTCGTCCATGATGTTCTGATGTTCTCTTTCTGGGTGGGCGCGCCCAAATGATGTGTTTGCTTCAGCGATCCTCGTGACCACGCTCTCCCCCCCGTCCTTCCAACAACAGTCCCGTCGCCTCTTTAGTGACGTTGTGCATCCACGATTGGTTCAACTGGAGGGCCGGGGCGGCACTCAGGAGATCAGTTGCCGGACATTCAATGTTTTTTTTAAACCCTTTATGTACCACATCATTGCAGTTTTTTTCATGGGATAGTTTTTTTTTCGGATCACTACATTGAAAATGAAGGCATATATATAAACAAAATACTCGACTTTGGAAAATTTAATCCGTTAGAGCTATAATTAATTAATTAAAGATATTCAACTGTAAAATTAGTTATATACACTGTTCACTGTCAAATCGTTTTCTAAGGTCTTCACTAACATACGAAAAAAATAAGACACTTAAATTTTGACATTAACTATTTTTTCGGGAGAAAAATGATAATCTTCGCAATCTGCTGAAAACGCAATTTCTGCCATAAAACTATTCGCCTTCCCCGCTAAAATACTCATAATAGAACCCGTGTGATGCCATATATGTTGTAAGAGTGGATCTTAAAGAATATTCCTGCTAAGTATCGTCAGGGTATTCGTAAAAATGGTTATTCTATGTAATTTTGAAGTGAGTGATACTTAAAAGTACCGTTGGTAGATAAATGGTTAAATCCGTCCTACATTACTTGTAACCAGATTTTTAGCTCCGTGGTCCAACACGAATACATTTACAATCCATTCAAAGAGAAGGTGCCTGTGTTCATTAAAAAAATTAAAATCCCGCAATGAGAGGAATGGACCCCGTGTCTTTGAAACCACTGCACTTTATTTTCTAATGACTCGGAAGTGAACCAAAAATTCGGTTTCAACCTTAATTATTTCTATGTTAGAACGCGATCCTATTCATGCTAAATGACGGTGGCTTCACTTGAATAAACTACGCATGGATAAGATGGGAAATAAACAGATATTTCATTAAGACCATTCAATTGACAAAAATTGCTAAAAAAATCAAATCTAATTTTTTTAGCCTAAATTTTTTTTTACATACTTTTCTATAATCTCACAAAATTTGAAAGTTCTAAACTTAAAAAACGCAGACTTATGATAGCTTTTATGTTCGTTTTTATTCACATCCCTATGGCACACCAAAACTGTACACTTACTTATCTCCGAAACATTAAAAATTTTCTGTGTCTTCCATTAAAATGCCAAGGTTTTTTTTCTTCTGTTGTGCCTATTTTTTTTTACCTATTGCTAACAGTTCTTGTAACAAAAGTTGGTGTGTAATTTTTCAAAGCAATACTTATTTTTTAAAAAATAATTCAACTCAGAATTAATACATTTTTTAAGGAATTTTCAATAAGCATTCATAAAAATAAGTATTGTACTAATACCAATCACGTTATCTCAAAACCCATACCAACATTTGTTATACATAGTTTACGTACTTGTAATACAAATTTCAAGCGTGTACGTAAATTTTTGTAGGGGATGAGTAGCATTTTAAAATCACTTGACAAATTTTAAGTTTTTCCCCTAAAAAATTAAATGACTAGCTTTTCATGAAATTTTGAGCACAAAATCTGTTTAACAAAGAAAACGCACATAGTAGGCAACTAAAAAAATTTTGAAAATCCTTAAATTTAAACTTTTGCGTAAATCGTACCATGTCCCCTTAAAGGGTGAAAAAAATGTGTCCACTGTAAGTTATTATCACGGTTCACACGAGGGGTGAACTCATATCTAAGACAATTTTCTTCCGCAGCATGGCTACACCGCTTTCCGAAAAATTAAACTGAGTGTTACAAAAGTTTCATTGACATTTCTGAATTTAAAAATGCCATTAGTGTATTAGCTCGAATCTAAGCCCTCATCGATTCTAAGCTGCACCCACAACTCCCCACCCGTTTTTGGAAAGAACAAAAAAATTGTGTTCAGGAGAAATAATAATTTCACAATTTATTTATTTCACCAAGAACACACACAAAAAAAACTTTAAAATACATACTTGAATCTATAGTTACTCCAACCAGAAATTATTCGTCACAGTAGATTCGGAATTTTCCCACACGCTATAGTCTTTCACGTCGTCTTCACGGTATCGTCGTGGCAAATAAATATATTTTAAAGAATGTAAATAAATTATTATAGACTATTTAAAATTTACAAGCAAAGATTATATCATTTTCTTTACACCATCGACGTATATTCGTTTCATCAGTGTAAAATTACCTTCCTTTTCATACATGCGTCAAAGTGAACTAGTCTTGATACTATTACCGATATCTTTGATGTTTAATTGAATAAAACAAAGTTTATACACACAAAAAAAATTCTTAAATACGAGCAAACAGCGATGTTTACGATAAACGAGACTGGAGATATATCGCGGAATGCGATAAGTTGTCAATGCAAGTGGACGTTTTTCTTTTTAAAAGGGATTCAAACTCAATTTTTCTCATCCAGAAATTTTGCCTTCGATTTTAAGCCTCACTCGCTTTTCGGTAGTATTAGCTCTGTAATGAAGAAATAGTGCGGCTTAGATTCGAGTCAATCTTTCTTTTGATATCTCAAGCATAAACTCAAAGCTTCTCAAACTTTCACTCTTGGCCACCCAATTTTCATTCATAACTCTTATTGCGCCCCCTTTGCTCTTTTGCGCTAAATTTACAATACGATCTTAATTATAAACCGTACAAATTAACAAGATAAATATTAAATTTTGTATTTGTTGCTTTTAAGTAATATTTATTTTAAGCAAATTACTTTTAAGTAATAGGATAATTATTGTTATTTTTCTTTTCTCTAATTTTTAAATCGGAACAGATTGCAGAATGATATTTAAGAATTAATTTCATCTATCATCTCCATTTCTAAAAGTATAAATGTCATCAGAAAAAGAGTCTAGTCTATGTTGCTCTCTATCATATTCATCACATTTGGCATTAATATTTAAAGAGAGAAGACTTGAAAATGTTTTAACCCGGGAGAGCAGGCGCGCACTCGATACTACTAACGTTAACAGCCGCGCGAGGTGCCCCAATGTTTTTTAAAATTATTTTTATTGTACACGATAAAAATCACAATTCCAGTGCATAATTTAACTAGGAGAAAATAAACTTGCCTACTTTCAAGGACTTTCTTTTAATAATTTGAAAACTGAAATAAGATAATTTAAACTGATAATTTTGATTTTTTGATAATTTAAAACTGAACTAAAATATTTCAAAGGTACGTAACCTTAATGAAAGACACAAATCACAGACATTTTTCGCTAACATTACAGGAATGATATTTGCAAGCAAAACCGTCATATTTTGTTCAAATTATTGTAGTTTTGCTGTCCTTTGGCTTTGAGCCCCGTACGACCGCTGCCGGGTTAAAAGTGTATTCAATATAAAAATATGGATGTTAGTTCTAAAATAAGAATTGTTTGAAACGCGTATTTCATCATGCTTTATATCTTGCAGAATACCCATAAAAATAAATTTTAGCCAAATAATCCTTCAAGGCAGAACTAATCATACCAATAAATTCTAAGGTCAAACGATGAAAACGATGATGACTGATGCAAATCTGCTTCCTAGGTGAAAAGTGAATAAGTCTTCCTTTTCTTTCTACAGCTAATAAACAGCGTTTCAATAATAATAAAAGTGATGAATTTTTTATCTTCCTATAATTTTTCTCTGGGTCTGAGTTTTTTTCCTTCTGAAAAAGTAGTATTTTAAGCTTAAAAAAATGTAAAAAAAAAAAAAAAATTCTCATCGTGCGATTACAACAAATCAAACAAAATGGATATTTTTTTTATTTAGTTATAGGATCAGAGAGTTAATGAACGTATCAAAGTGGAAATTTTTATTTTTGATAAAGTAATATCGCAGTTGATATATGTAAATTATATCAGTGTAAATGCGCATTTTTTATATGTCAGAAAGTATTTTGTTTACTTCGTTCCAGTAAATTGATTTTTTAAATCTTTTATTTTCGATATGCTCATACCCCCCTTGTAGGGTTATCACGTCCCCTGTAGGAGTGAAAGGGTCCATTACCCCTGCTAAGGGGGATGGTCAGTTTCCCCCTTTGGGATAGAGTCGGGGGCGCGTCCCCAGGTGGCGGATAGGGGAACGCCTCCATTGGTTTCCAATGGGTGGTAGAAGGGAAATAAAATACCTTCAGTGGACCAACAGGTAGAAGTCTAACCTCCTGGAGGCTATGGCACCTTTTTTTCCCCATGAATAGTGCAATATTGAGTGATTCAGATAATGATGATTCAGATTTGAGTGATTCAGATTTTGCAGTTGAATATTAATGGTACCCAGAGAAAGATTGAGGGGAGCTCACTGAGATCTTCAACGTAAATAAGGTACATATTGCGTGTCTACAAGAGACCAAGCTTAACCCAAACCTGAAGCTAAAAATCAAAGGCTTTACTACTCTGCGAAAAGACAGAAAAGACCGGCCAGGTGGCGGCCTTGCTTTCCTTGTTAAATCAGCAGACATAAAATTTAGAGAAATCACACTGCCACCAACTACAGATTACGATGAGAACAGCACAGAAGTATAAGAAATCACTGTACTCCTACCGCAGCAGGAAGTAACAATCATTAATGCCTACCATCCAGACAACTCTGACATCAACTTAGATCTCCTTAACACGCTTTTGGACACAAAATCGGACACAAAAATTCTTTTAGGAGACCTAAATGCCAAGAGCCCATCTTGGGGGTCCAGAACCCTAGACTTGAAAGGCTCACAGATTGAAGACCTGCTCTGTGACAACGATCTCTCCATACTAAAAATGACAAGAGAAGTACCTACCTCTCCAAAACCAACGGCACAACATCAGCCCTTGACATCACGGCCATTAACCACCAAACAGCAAGTCAAGCGACATGGAAGATTCTAAAAAGTGCTATTAGTGATCATTTCCCTATTATAACTTCGATAAACCAAAGAGTTGATGGCACCATCCAAAGCAAAAGATTCTGGAACTTTCGGAAAGCAAACTGGGGAAAATTCACCTCTGAACTTGAAATGCTCTGCTCCCTTTCTTCGCCACACACCCTCGACGAGAGACTACAGTCCTTTGCTTCGCATATTAATGCAGCTGCAAAACGTTCTATCCCTAGGGTCAAAAGAAGAAATGACTGGGTCCCGTTTTGGAAAGACACCAACATAGAGAACTTAATCAACGAACGTGACAAACTAAGTACAGAACTTCAGAAGAATAATACTGAAACAAACAGAATAAGATTCACGAACCTTTGTCACGAAGTTGAAGAGGGGATTTCCTCCTGCAAGCGTAAAAAATGGACTGAATTCTGCGAAACCTTAGATCCCCCAAAAATATCTCAGCATTGGAAAGTCATCAAAACTCTTAATAATCAATCAACACACCAAAAAGCAGACCTTCTTACTAACATCATATCATCCTCTGGAAGAGATGCAGCCACAAATAAGGAAACTGCTTCCCTACTAGCAAAGCGCTATGAAAACAAAAGCAAGCTAACCTTCAACGCAAATGACAGGAAACTGCTGCGTACCTACAGGAAAACCATTCAAGACTCAAAAAGATATAACCATAAAAATATCTTCACCATACCATTCTTAATGGAAGAGCTAGAAGCTGCTATTGCTAAAATGAATCCCGGAAAAGCCCCTGGTCCGGATGTTATTTTTGGCCGCATGGTCCAACACTTTGGAAATCTTGCAAAAAAGGAACTATTGGAAATTTTCAACCTTTCATGGGCTACTGGCAAATTGCCCAAAATCTGGAAACTTTCCACCGTCATTCCAATTCTGAAACCAAACAAGAATGCTTCAGAGTGCAAAAACTATAGGCCAATTTCCGTCGCCAGCACCCTCTGCAAGCTCATGGAACGGGTTATCCACCGTAGGCTTATGAACTGGCTCATCGAAAACAAAAAACTTCACTTCTATCAAACAGCTTTTCGAACCCATCATAGTACTACCGATCAGCTCTTTTACCTGAACCAGTCGATAATTGATGGTTTTCAAGAAAAGCCTCACAAGAAAACTTTAGCAGTATTTTTGGACATCTCAGCAGAATTTGATAGAGTTTGGCGTCAAAAACTGGTCCATACTATCCAAGGCACCGGAATTAATGGCAAAGCGTTATTGTGGATAAATTATTTTCTCAGAGGAAGAAAATTTTCTGTTAGATTTAACGGGGCACTTTCAGAATCTCGCAGAATTTGAGCTGGAGTTCCTCAAGGCTCTGTCTTAAGCCCCTTGCTCTTTCTCATCTTTATGAACACCATCCACCATCATATCCACCCAGACACAAATATCGCCTGTTAGGCTGACGATATTGCTGTATGGCACTCACACAATGACATTACAAAATCGGAAAAGGCCCTAAACACAACACTGAAAGGTATTGCTGAATGGGCAGAGAATCTTAAATTAACCATCTCAACGCAGACAAAACAAACTACTGCATCTTCTCTACCGATAGACGACACAGAAGGAGTTTTAATGCTAATATCAAAATACAGAACTCTCAAATTAAAAAAGTCGACCTACCCACCTATCTTGGAGTAACCTTAGATCCCGAACTCCTCTTTTCAAAGCACATCGAACAAACTGCCAACAAAGCTCTTGGAAAACTGAATATTCTTCGAAAGCTATGCTGAACTTCTTGGGGCTCAAGACCTCAAACCCTAAAAAGCACTTTCTGCACTGTTATCAGACCGGTTTTAGAATATGCGACCCCAATTTGGACTCCGGCCTCTTTTTCTGTTAAGCGGAAACTTGATTCTGTACAACACAGAGCTGCCAAAATTATTATTGGAGCAGTGTCATCAACCAATAATGAAAAGGCCGAACAAGAATGCGGCATGCCTCCGCTAGAAAGCAGGCGCAAACTTGCCACTATCAAGTTCACTAACAAACTACGCTCATATGGTTTGCACCATATCTCTAGAAGAGTTTTTGATAAATGGAAGCATTCTACAAGGCTCAAAAGATCTTCGACTCTCCAACTTGATAGTGAAATCAGAAAAGAACTCAATTTGGATCATTCCTCCTTGGAGTTCCTTCAGGAGCCCCTCATTCCAAAAAACCCACCGAAGAACACCTGTTTCGAATTGGAATTGTTGCAGCCATGTTCCAAAAAAGAAGACCCTGTAACTCTCAGACAAAAAGGACTGGAAACGATAGCAATACTTTCTCAAGATAGCTTTGCAATCGCCTACACCGATGGTTCCTCAAACAGATCCCTCAGCAATGGAGGTGCCGGAATCATCTTACTCCTCCCAGATGGTAATAACTACAAACACAAAATTAACACAGGCATAATCGCCTCAAACTTCACAAGTGAACTCGTGGCAATTAGAGAGGCCTGTTATGAACGTTTGGTTCTATAACATTTAAAAAATAGAAAGTTGGTTCAAAGAATTCGAAGAGCACGTTTATTCCATTAGGCTTAGCTGAGCTAGCACCAAAACATTGCAACAAGTCTAATCAAAATATACCGACTGTTGCCAATCGGGTAATCTGAAGAAGGATACAAGAAATTGTTTCCAGATTTACAAATATAAATATAAATACAGTTTGATTACATAAAATACAAAATATAGTAAATTGCAAATGCCTAAATATAAAATTCATTTTAAAATTAATTATTTTTCAAATTATAATGTTCTATAATTTTATTATATTTTTCTTTGTTGAGTTTAATAATATTTGTCTCAACATTACTCCCCTACCAGTAACTGAGTTACGAACTGAGAAGTATGGCAGGAATAGTGTTAGATGTTAAACAAGAATTTTTTTCTTAAATATGCCTTTTAAACAATACATTATGAATACACAAAATTAAATATTTGTACAAATGTTACATACTTTTAGAAACAGTAATATTATATATAATAACTAGTTTGATGTTAGAGAAATGACATACATTTATAAATATTTGTAAAAATTAAGTAAACCAAAATATCATACACTTGATATAAGTAAATAGTTATAAGTTAGAGATAGATATAGGTTATTTACAGCAGATATCAGTCCTGAAATCTTACAGGTTTCTTTACCAATCTTCCATGTCTTGAAACAGTGGGCTTAACATCGGTTAAGAGGTTAGTGTCATCCGATTGCTTACAAGGAACTGTTGTTTTGTCAGGAATAGAGTCTGTCATTAACAAATAAGCTGGTTTTAGTCTATCCACTGATATATTCACAGGTTTATTTTTTATTGTCAGTGTGAAATATTTTTCATATCTTTCTTTTACTGGGAATGGACCATCATATGGTGGCTCCAGGGCTTTCCTTACACGATCAACTCTCACAAATACATGAGTGCAGGATTTTAAGTCTTTATGAACAAAAATCTTTTGATTTTTGGAGGCGAAGATTTTGTTGGCTTCAGGTCGTCCATAAAAGTCTGCAATGTAGTGACAAATGTTTCAGGATCAATTTGAATGGAGGGTGGGTTAAAAAATTCACCTGGCAATCTGATATTAGAGCCATAAACCATCTGAGCTATAGTATGATTGGTATCAGGTCTTAGAGCAGTTCTTAGTCCTAATAAGATTGTTGGTAATGTCTCTGTCCATTTGATGTTGTTATGAGCTTTGATTGCCCCTTTCAAAGTCCTATGCAACCGTTCCACTTTCCCATTGCATTGAGGGTGATAAGAAGTTGCATGAGCTACTTTAGCCCCACAAATAGCAGCTAAACTTCTAAACAACTGAGATTCAAATTGCCTTCCTTGATCTGTAACTATTTTCCCAGGTACTCCAAATCTGCAAACCCAGTGTTCGTAAAAGGCTTTGCTAGCTGTCTCTGCTTTACAATCAGGCAAGGGAACTGCTTCCATCCAACACGAAAACGGTCTATACAGGTCATACAAAATGTCATGCCTTGCGATGGTGGAAGTGGACCAATTAAGTCAATGTGTATCACACTAAATCTTGTATCAGGTACTTCATATTCTCCAAATTTTGATTTTGTGTGTCTGTGGACTTTACATTTTTGACAGGGAATACATGTTCTTGCCCATTCTCTTATTTCTTGCTTCATATTTGGCCAGATAAATTTTTCAGTCATTAATTTAATAGTTGATCTAATCCCAGGGTGTGAAAAACCATGAATTTGTTGAAATATTTGTTGCCGAAACTGTTTTGGAATGTAGGGTCTTATATTGGATGTTGAAATATCACACCAGAGTGTTTTTCCTGATGGTAATGTACATGATTTGAATTTTACTGAAGAGTTACTCCTCATTAACTGTTGCAATTCTGCATCTTGGGTTTGTTTATCCGCTATAGTATCATAGTCGATTACTGTAATGGCTTCGATTCTTGAAAATGCATCTGCTACTAAATTATCTTGTCCTTTAATGTGACATATATTTGTTGAAAATTGGGATATGTATTGTAGATGACGTAACTGTCTAGGTGAAGCTTTTTCATTTTTTTGATGAAAGGCATATGTAATTGGCTTGTGATCTGTGTAAATAACAAAATTTTGTCCTTCGAGAAGATGTTTAAACTTTTTGACAGAAAGATATATTCCTAATAATTCTCTATCATAGGTACTGTAATTTTTCTGTGCATCGGTTAATTTTTTAGAAAAAATGAAATCGGTTTCCAATTTCCAGCTTCAAATTGCTGTAACACTGATCCGATTGCAAAATTGGAAGCATCAGTAAATAAAGCCAATTGTAAATCAGGGTCAGGAAAGCTTAATAAAGTAGCATTTGCAAGATCTTGTTTACATTTTTCAAAATTTTCTTTAGCTTCTTCTGTCCAAAGAATTTTTGTCTTGTCATTCTTTCTTGAACCTTTTAAATACTCGTGAAGAATAGCTTGATTTTTAGCAGCATCTTTTAAATATCTTCTATAAAAGTTAATGAGTCCAAGGAAAGTTCTCAAATCACGAATTGTTTCAGGTAATTTGTATGACAAAATTGCATCTACTTTCTCTGGAAGTGGCTTAGATCCCTCTGGTGTAATCAAGTATCCTAGAAATTCTAGATGAGTTACTCCCAAAGTTGACTTGGAGATATTCACTCGAAGACCATGTTTTTGTAACAGATCAAACACAAGTTTCAAATGAGTTTTATGTTCTTCTTCAGTTTCGGAGGCTACTAGAATGTCATCGAGGTATGGGAAAACAAATTCTAGTCCAAATAAAACTTCATTGATAAAGCGCTGAAAAGTAGATGGTGCATTTCTTAACCCAAAGCTCATAACATTAAACTCAAATAAGCCAAATGGTGTTATTATGGCTGTCTTTTCCTTATCTTCTTCAGCAATTGGTATTTGAAAATATGCTTTGAAGAGATCAATTTTAGAAAATATTCTTTTCCCCTTCAAAATATGGTGAAAATCTTCAATACGTGGAATTGGATAACGGTCAGGAATGGTTTGAGCATTTAAACGTCGATAATCACCACATGGTCTAACACTTCCATCTTTTTTATTCACAAGATGTAGTGGGCTTGCCCATGGAGATTTAGAAGGTCGAAGGATATCATTATCTAACATAAATTTAAATTCTTGCTTGGCTATTTCTAATTTTTTAGAATCCAATTGACGAGCTTTTGAGTAAACCGGTGGGCCTTTAGTAGCAATATAGTGTTTAACATCATGTTTTGTATTAGTAATTAATAAATTTGGTTTCATTAAATCTGGAAATTGTAATAATATATTAGAAAATTTTGATGTTTTATCCATTATGTTAATTTTATTTTCTTGCAAAATAGAAGAAATCTCACCTGTAACATGAAGGTTAGTTATTCCATCTATTAACTGCTTGTTTCGGATGTCAATTAACAAGTTAAATTTATTTAAAAAATCGGCTCCCAAGATTCCTTTACTAACTTTGGCAATTATAAACGGAAATAAAATTCTCGACGTAATCCCAAATCAATATTTAGCACTTTAATTCCATAGGTTGGAATTTCTGTTCCGTTTGCTGCAAATAATTTGTAATCCGATGGTTGTTTATTTTTAGATGTGGCTGGTATTATTGAACAATCAGCTCCACTATCTACCAGGAAGTGCAAATTTGTCGTTCGATCTTTGACGAATAATCGAAATTTGCGACAGGCTTTATAATCTTCTGCAGCAGAATTTGTCGCAATATTTACTGCAGACTGAAGTTTTCCGTATTCCTATTCCATGTACAAGGCGGGCTGCACTTTTCAGGTTTGCATCGAGCACCGAAACGGAAGTGAAAATAACAATATTTTCCTTTGGGGTCGAAACGTTTCCGAGAACGACTTCGGGATTTAGGATGAAAACTATTGCGTTCTTTCGTTCTTGATTTGTGGAGAATGCTGAGTTGACATATTTGTTCCTCTAGGCTTTGAATTCTGTTGAGAAGAAGCTGGTCTCTTGACGACGTTGCTTCACCACAGTCTAAAGATTTTCCAGTTGCAAAAATCTCTGTTCTGGGAGTCATATCAGATATTTTATCAGCCATTACTGCCAATTTGCTTAAATTCTCATCACTGACAACCAAAATATTTTTAATGGACTCAGGAAGCTTTTCTAACCACAAAGTTTTAATTAAATTATCCGAAATATCGGACGTTGCAACAGTTTTCAATTTCTGCAACAGCTGACTAGGCTTCATATCACCAAGTTCAATTCCAGTTAACAGTCGTTTTATGCGAAGATTTTCACTTTCTTTAAACAGACTGAGTAATCTGTTTTTCGAGTCCGTGTACTTCGTATCACTTTTGCTATTGACAATGTCCCAAATATTCTCGACGTATTTTGGTTCTAATTGCGATACTAAATAATGGAATTTCGTTTCTTCTAAAGAAATTCTTGATATCTGGAACTGAGCCTCTACTTGGTAAAACCAAATTTCTGGCCTGTCAGTCCAAAACGGCGGTATTTTTATGCTGACGGCGCTCATTTCCAAATTCTTCGAATCTTCGTTAAGCATTATAACAGATGATAATTATGATTAAATTTTATGCAATATTTAAATAAAATTGTTCCGGGTCACCAGTTTGTTATGAACGTTTGGTTCTATAACATTTAAAAAATAGAAAGTTGGTTCAAAGAATTCGAAGAGCACGTTTATTCCATTAGGCTTAGCTGAGCTAGCACCAAAACATTGCAACAAGTCTAATCAAAATATACCGACTGTTGCCAATCGGGTAATCTGAAGAAGGATACAAGAAATTGTTTCCAGATTTACAAATATAAATATAAATACAGTTTGATTACATAAAATACAAAATATAGTAAATTGCAAATGCCTAAATATAAAATTCATTTTAAAATTAATTATTTTTCAAATTATAATGTTCTATAATTTTATTATATTTTTTCTTTGTTGAGTTTAATAATATTTGTCTCAACAGGCCCTTATATTATATCAACAAAACCCAAATGTTATTGATTCTACAGAAGGATTAGTAATCTTCTCAGATTCTAAATCAGCTATAGAAGCCATAAGAAACGGAGAGACTAACATCTCCTGTGATATTATTACCCTTCTAGAACAGCTGCACAACAAAAGAAAATCCTGTATCCTGCAATGGATACCCGCACATGTCAACATTGAGGGTGATGAATGTGCAGATAGCCTCACGAAAGAAGCTAGAGCAGTGTTTCTCAAACTGTGGGGCGCGCCCCCCTGGGAGGGGGAGCGAGCATATCGAAAATAAAAGATTACAAAAAATTTATTTACTGGAATGAAGTAAAACAAAATACTTTCTGACATAATAAAAAAATGCACATTTACACTGATATAATTTATATATCTGCGATATTACATCATAAAAAATTAAAGCTTCTACTTCTATTACGGTCTCTTTTCAAACCAAAATGAGAAAAAACAAAACTCAGACCCATAATCGAAAAAAAATTTTAGGAAGATAAAAAATTCATCACTGTAATATTATTGTCATCAGCTGTAGGCAGCAGAATGTAGTTGCTGCGGTTTGACCTTCGAACTTACTTGTACGGTTAGTTAGTCCTGGCTCTTATGTGTGTGTATTTGTTTTTTCATTTTGGGAAGTTGCAAATAAACTATTTCTGCTGCGATTTTTTCCTTGTAAAATATTTTTATGATTTTTGGAAAAGCACAGAGAGCTCTTTGAAGGATTACTTGGCCAAGATTTATTTCTATGAGTTATTCCCAAACATATAAAAAAGCATAATGAAAAACGTTTTACATAATTTTTTTGAACATCCATATTGTAATAAATACACTTTTATTCCGGAGCTGTCACGCCGAGTGCACGAAATCGGTAATTCTGGCAAAACTGTTTAATTGTTACCAATGGCTCTGACACTATCCTCCTGTTTGACAGTCTTAACGTGTGAACTAAAATATATTTGTCACATATCTCCCCCTCTTTTTTGGGAGTGACAAACGTTTTTTTACAATCTTTAGGTACTTGTTTTGACTGAGTTCCCGGTGTGATAACTTTTTTTCCGAAATATTTTCTGTGTTCTTGAAAGTAGGTGAGTATATTTTCTCTTAATTAAATTATTCACTGGAATTGCGATTTTTATTGTGTACTATAAAAATAATTATAAAAAAAAGATAGGGGTGGCTCAATAACCCCACTCGACCATTAGTATCGATTGCGTGCCTGCTCCAGGTTTAAAACATGTTAAGAGACAGACTTTAAATATTGAAAATAATACAATTATTTCTCATCGTAATTTTATATTATTGTTCATTATTCAACATCAACTCTAAATGCTAATTCTGTGAGGCTTAAAATTACAGTTCGCTTAAAACTAATTATAATTTGAGCAATCATTTTTAAAAAAATCATTTTACGTTTTTGTAAACATTGTTGCGCACTTGGCTTTACTCTCTCCTTAAAATTCAGCGATTATATCAATATTGTTTTATTTTCTTATAAATGTGTGTGTGTGAACTCGTGCAAATAGCCTGTACTTCAGCCGGTATACTTTTAATGTATCAGTGCTGCACAGAGTATTTAATAACTAATTAATTAATGCTAAATTAAGAACAAGTTTAATAAGTATTAGCGACTTCCATGGGCTTGTCTTATAGAGCAAATTTTTCAAAGGAATGTGCTTATATGATTAGAAATTGACCCACTGAGTTCTTTCCAAAAAAAGCTGATATCTCTATTTTGTCTTCTAAGCAGCTACGGCATTTTGCAATATGTTCCAATTTAAAAATTAGAGAAAGGAAAAATAACATAATAATTATCCTATTACTTAATATTTTTTTTTGCTTAAAAGCAACATATACAAAATTTAATACTTATGTCATGAATTTGTACGGTATATAATTAAGATTATTGCTTTAGCGTAAAAAAAATGCATTATTGCATTCAGTACATTATTAATGTATAAGGGGGGCGCGATAAAAATTGTGATTGAAAAGGGGGGCGCCACTATTGAAAAAGCACTGAGTTAGAGCCATCGAACATAAGTGCACCACTTGACGATGCTAACGCAGTAGCCAAACATAGAATTATGAATCACACTTTCAAAAAACCCCTAGTTACGGAATTTGACTGTCCCCGAATTATAACATCCACAATTGCCAGATTGAGAACTGAACATCTTAAGGGCATGAAGATTCACCCAGACAAGACAAGATCATATGTTCAATGCAAACACTGCCCAGATCTTCAACTGACGCCCAATCACATCTTGGAATGCCCAACCGCGGCAACAAAGTTACTAAAAGTGGGAATGGTCCCTCTGAGGGACTCTTTGCAGGAACTCCTGTACAGCCCTGATGCTCCCAGAATAGCAGAGGCAGTGATCAAGACTTTCGACGGAATTTAGTGATATCTACTGCATTTATTCATGGACACGAGAACAACAACAGAGAATTTTGATTTTATTTTTATATACGTCAGTGTACGTTTTTTTGCTCTGCACATCCATGCAGTTGTAAATTTGTGAATGCCAGTTTAATTTTGAATTATTATACTTCAGTATATATTTTATTATTTTTGTTCCATATCAATGAAAAGTAAGTTTTAGAACATCAGTTCTAAACATTCAGGAAAGCTTCAAAATCCTTAATTCATTAGTATACTATTTTATTGCATATCCATGCAGTCTTAAAATTTTGAACGTCAGTTCAAATTTTAATTATTATATATCAGTATAGTTTTTTATTATTTCTTGTTCCATATCAATGTAAAGAGTTTTAGAACGTCAGTTCTAAAAACCAGAAAACTTAAAAATCGTTTACTCTTCTGTGTATTTCATTGCATATCCATGTAGTTGTAAGATTTTTTGAACCCCAGTTCAATTTGAAATTATTATACACCTGTGTATAATTTTTCATTTTTGCTAGTAAGGGCTAGAATATCAGTTCTAAAGTCAGAAAAACACTGTGATTGTTTATTCCTGCATTCATTATATTTATGCTACACTCGGACAGACATAGTTTCGAACAACAGTTCACGATTTATATGAATATTTAAGATTTTTTTATACAATTTTATACAAGATTGTTGTTGATAAGAAACTACCCGAATTACTTATTGTATTTTATGAGTTTTTTAGAAAACTTATTAAGCTATGTATTCCAAGCTGCCGTAATTTAATACGTTCATCTGTTAATTGTATTTATAATTTGATGCATTAAGCAATATAAATCGGTAAAATATACGAGTTATTCGAAACAGTTTGAAAATTAATATGGAAAGATTGTTGTTTTTGAACGATATTTTATTTACATTTTTTTATGTACAGTAATAAATTCACGTCAGTGAATAACGATTGTGTTTTATTGAAAGATTAATATTAAAGAGTTATTTTAATGCAACACACACAAGCAAATTATATCGGTAAAATATACTAGTTATGTGAACCCGTTTGTGTAATTGAAAACTAACGTGGAAAGATTGTATGTTTTTTTATAATACTTTATTTTTTTTAATGCACAATAATAAATTCACGTCAGTGAATAACACACACAATTGGGTTTATTGAAAAATTAATGCTATAGAGAGAGAATAATACTTATTTCATGTCAATGAAGTTATTTTGTGTTTATGTACACATAGTATTTTTTGGATTTATGTGAATAAAAAAATATTATCAGTTTACATTGGAGAAAACCTACCGAATATATTTTGTAGTGTTCCATTATTCCAGCCAGGAATAGATTAAGTTGTGCATATCGGTAATATTTTAAGTGATTATTGTGTGTCAGTAATATTTTAAGTGATTATTGTGTATCGGTAATATTTTAAATGATTATTGTGTATCAGTAATATATGAAGTTTTATTTTATTAGTTATTTAAGTACACTTGGTATAGTGCAAAATATATACTACATTGTTTTTGAATTCCTCCTAGTTCATTGAGCGTTGAGTTGGTATAGCGGATGTCTGTTTTCGTGTTTAAATGAAAGGTATATTTGTGGTATTTAATTTTTGCAATCCCCTTTAGTGTTATTTTCATTTGATTATTTGTTTAGTTTCGGAATATTGAAAAAAAATTCAAATGGCATTTTTGGAGAAAGTTGAAAAGCAGGATTTAATTTTGTTGGCTGAGGATTTGGGTCTGAGAGTATCAGATAAAATGACGGTCATAGGTTTGAAAAATATCATATTTGGTAGCAAAAATTACGAAGAAGAGTTCATTAAAGTTTACTTATCCGTCATTTCAGAGAAACGCGTTGAAAGGGAAACGGAGGAAAAAATCGTCGGGCAGCACGCAATCCAACAGCTGCGCTTGGAATCAGAATTGCATAAACTGCGGTCAGAGATAGAAAGTATTCGGTCAAATGTTAGGCGGACGAGTTGTGCAGATCCTAAGAAGAAATCTTTAAATTACCGAATTAGTATCGGGAGGGCCGAGGAACATGTGAGGAAAACATCTCCAGTAGTTTTGATGGCTGAAGCTACGATACCAGTAAATACTCCTATCAAGGAAGAAAAGGGAATAGACGATTTAAGGGTTGTTCATGTCAAGGTCAAGGGTGAGCAAGAAATAGTGAATGCTGTAATAGACACAAGTGCCCAGATGCCTGTGGAAAGAGCAGATGTTGTCGAAGGACAAAGTATTGATAATAGAGGGTCAATTCAAATAACATCTGCATTTGGGGAGCATGAAATGGGTGAATTGAAAGGTTCCAACATGGAAATGAATGACCTTAGGCACGGTGTTGTGCCTTTCTCTAAAAATTTGGTTAACGACATGTTAATCTGTTCCTCTGATTATGAAGAATTAATGGAAAACTCGCAATTGATTCGCAATCCTGCGATACTTCGAGAAACTTCAAAAGAAGAAGGAATTATGAAATTCTACAGATTCAAAATCAGTTTGCAGCCAAGAAGTGGTCATTGATCTCTTCGCCCTGAGACTTACACAATCTTTATCGAATGTTCCAAATGAAAATTCGGTTGTGGTGGAAAGTAATGCATCGAATGCCCAAACAAATGGACAAGGTATAAAAGAAAGCAAGAGAAAGGTTGCTCTTTCTTCTGATTCATTGGATTCTGAGAATAATTTTATTCTCTCTGGAAGTGTTGCAGAATGCTGGAAATCTAATGTAATCACATTTTTAAACGAAGGCGATAAACATGTGAATAATCAGTTTCAAACTTTTGGAATTACTGCAATTTTGACTAATATCGCGATTACGCTGAAGCGACGAGGAAATATTACTGACTTCTTAATCATTCGAAAAACCTTTAGTTTTGTCGGTGGTGTAAGAGTTGTTAGAAATACGGGGACAACGCCAATATGTGATATGGATTCCCTTGTGAAAATAATGTGTTTTATGCCAGAGGTCAATGTTGCAAGGAGTGAAGTCGCCTTAACGTGTGTATTTAAAAATGGAATCTCGTATAGTAATAGGCGTGGTCGGCCTCATGATGAATGTATTTCTAAATTTATTGACTCAATCCTGGTGCAATGTTGTCGTGATCTCATAACAGGTATTGTTAATCTGGAGTTAAAAGCAGGATTAGAAATACTTAAGGTTCGCGTGGATGTTTTATGGACAATAACATGCATTGGTTGCTTTTTGTAGCTTTTGGGATTGAGAATGATTTTTCTTATTTTTATTCCACTTAGAAATTGGAAGAAAAAGAAAAAGGGAAATTTTTTAACTGTTCCTATCTGGTACAATATAGAAATTAACGTTTAGTTGGAGGCTCAAGCATGTGAAAGTAATGTATTATCCAGGTCCTGTTAATTAGATAAAATTTAAGCTAATGATTACTTAACGTTTTCTGTACCATAATTTCTGAAAACTGCTAAAAATTAAAATTTTGGCTTCTAAATTTGCTTTGCTAATATATGTTGTATATTTATTTTAGATTTTGTGCTATATTTTTTGTAACTTGTCTTTTATATTTTAATATTTTTGAGTATTATTTGTGGTTGTATCTTGTATGGATATTAATTTTCTAGCATATTAATGTGATTTGTAAAACTATTTTTGTGAGAGTTGAATTAGCAAAAGCTCTTTTCACGTGACAGCTGAAAAGAATTTTTCTCTCGTTATCTCGTTTCTTGCCATGTATGTATGCATGTGTTTTTTTCGTTTTTTTAATAGTTTCTTTTCAGCTGCATCGTCCTGGAATGTCAGATGAGATTTTAAAGGGGGGAGGTGTATGAGTGGAAGGGTCCATTATCACCTGTTAAGGGAGATGGTCAGTTCCCCCTTTGGGATAGCGTCGAAGGGTCCAAGGCCACCTGCTCCAAAGGAGTGCCAGCTAAAAAGGGGATGAATAGCCCCTTCTCCCTTTGGGCGTTAGAAAAGAATTCATTCTGTCTTGGGGTACGAAGGAGTGAAATCATTCAATGAGTGTTACTAGTTGAATTGAGGGTTTTTCTTTAAATGTTTTTTCTTTAAAATAAACTTTAATATTTAAAATTTAGACCTCATGGTTTTAATTTGTTTCCATGCCCATTGATTAGAATCAAACTTTAGTCCACCCCCCTAGGGGGCACGCCCCACAGTTTAAGAAACACTGATCTAAAGTAAATGATGAGCGATTTTGTCGAATGATGTCGACTAAAAGCAACATTGTTGAACAGATAACAGTTTCTTAAAATATTCTCTTTGCCCCCTCGCGCGTTCAAAATCACCAATTGAACTTATTCTCAAAATAAAAATGTAAAAGTTTTAATAGAGTGACATCCCATTATCAAAATCCATGATCTGTGCAGATGTTTAGAAGCTCATTTTGGGGAAGCGAAAATCTATTCTGAGGATTCGAAGTACCTTCAATTATTTTGCTCTTCATTTGTTTGCAATCTGTCAATCTACAGCCGGGATATCCAACCGTTTCAGGAAGTGTGCCCCTCTCTCATGAACAACATTCACAACCCTTTCTTTCTCCCAGCAAAATCAAAACGAGTCTCAACGTCAGTTCTCCTGCTGAAAGAGATCCAAAGCTCGACTCTTGCGATGCCTCTTCAAAGCCTTTTATGAACTCACACAATCAGCATTTTTATATTCTTTGTATAATATTGATCAGCTGGTGCTCTAACTTAAATATTTCTTTCGAAAATGTATTAAACCAAATACACTTGCCTCCGAAAGTCTGCGTGCAGTGGATCATCTTTCATATTCATGAAAAGATCGCTTATTGAATCAAGTCTTTCTGAATCAGTACTATTTTTTATTGATTCCTCTACCGTCGAAAATTCAGATATTATAAACAACAATCACCTGGCAATAAGTATGTTTCTCGGCATATATACCCTGATATTTTACTTCATTAAATTCAAGTAATCAATTTTGTTCATTGTTGATTCAATAAATTCCAGATTACCAGCCGAAAGGCTTCCCATACTCCCCCAAACATTATGCCTTCTCCTCTATATTTGATAGTCGAAAAAAGATTTCTTTTCTTAAAATCTGTGCAAGAATTTTTGCAGGCCTATTTTTGATGCCAAAATACAAAAATTACTTATTATTGGATATATTACATGTTTTTAATGATTAGTGTCCTATTTAGATATTTTTTGGTAAAGGATATTCTCTCAGCTCTGTTCACTCGAAAGATGAATGGCTTCTAGAGAGCAACTCGACCATGATAGTCATCCTCTTTCAGTTGTCTTCTGTTACTAATTTCACACTTTTTTTTGCAATATCTCAGCAACACTTTTAGCTATTTGTGAAGCTTATAGTCTTGGATGTATTTAAATAGAGCGTATTACAAAGCAAGATTCTCGAGGTGACACTGCTGACGGGATGCCGGATCGTGGTTTGGAAGTTAAAATTTTAGTTGATTTGTAGTTTATAAAACTTTTTGAATCAATGAATGCCTCCTATTAACAGTTATAGTTATTGATTTCAAAATTTCCCCTTTTCTGAAGATCTATCAAGGTTTTCTTTCAATAATACATCGATGTCTTTTCTGTTGCCAGCCATGGAATCACACAAGATTCCAAATTTCAAATCCTAAGTAAATCGTAAAAGAAGCTTATAACTGCTTAAAAACACGATTTAGTGCATTTACTTCGCAATAAAAGGTCTTTAAAAGTTCTATTTTGTAAATGTATGCAGACTTTTGGCGGGGATGATTCTTGAATATATATATATATATATATATATATATATATATATATATTGCCCACCCTTTTGCCCACCCGGTATATATATATATATATATATATATATATATATACCGGGTGGGCAAAAAGTCCGTAAAAACTTTAAAAATTCATAAAGTCCGGAGAAATGAACGAAAAAAAAACTGTTTGCAGGATCAGCATTAGTATGTCCCGGGATTTTTTTTAAGCTAGAAAAAAAAATAATTCGAAAATCATCCGGTAGGTGGCGCTGTTAGAAGCGTCTGTGGTGGAAATATGCAAATTAGACGGTTATAAAAAGCTTTGCTCTCAATGAATCCACATTCATTTCACCATTACAAACAGTGAATGTGAAAGAGGATGCTCAGGGCGCCGGATAAAGCTTTGTTGGTGAAGTTATTTTACATGAACGAGGAATCAGCGACCATTGCCTTGCGTAAATTCCGAGTTCAGAAAAATGTGAAGAGTGGAAAAGGCCCTTTAACACCTGCAGGTCTCTTAAAGCTTGTTAAACGTTTTGAGGAAACTGGAAAGTTGGAAGATCGAGCACAAGCCGGACGACCATGCTTGAAAGAAGAACGTGCACCCTGCATTGCTGTCGAAATGGAAGCGATTGCGTCCGAAGCAGCTTCAGAAACCAGCAGTGCTCGTGAAGCTGCCAGACGATTGGGCTTACCACCATCATCTGTCCACAATATTCTTCGTCGAATCCTTCAGCTGTACCCATACAAATTGCAATCGTGCCATAAACTTTTGCCAGCAGATACCGCACAGAGGGAGGCATTTGCGAAGTGGGCCTTCTCTAAAATGGAACAGGATCCCACCTGGGTTTTTAACAGCTTGTGGACAGATGAGAGAAGCTCATTTCTCTCTTCATGGTGACGTTAGCAACCACAACTGTCACATTTGAGCGACCTCTAATCCAAGTGAGTACACACAGAAGCCATTGCATTCCCCAAAAGTGACAGCATGGTGTGGTTTCACGGGTTCATTTATCATAGGACCCTTCTTCTTTGAAACGCAGTGCCCAGTAAATGGATGGATAACGGAAACGGTAAATGCTCAGCGTTATCTAACGCTTCTGCGGGAGACTGTCATGCCATGTTTAATTCAACAAGGTCAGATTTCGAATGTCACGTTCATGCAGGATGGAGCAACCAGTCTCATTGCTAACCCGGTTAAGGCATTCCTGATACAGACGTTCGGGGAAGACAGAATCGTTAGCAGGTGCTGCAGGTACCCATGGCTCCTCGGTCTCCAGATTTAACACCGGCAGACTTCTGGTTGTGGGGATATTTGAAATCTCGCGTGTATCTATCCGGTCCGTCAAGTGTGTCGGAACTGAAAGATGCGATCCGCAGAGAAGTATCCTCCATTCATCTGGACATGTTGCACTCTGCCGTTGCTGGATTTGTCACTCGTCTGGATTTGTCACTCGTCTGTCTCACTTCTCCCCTGTGGTGGTGGTCATGTGGAACATATTCTGGTGTAAAATAAAGTTGTAAAAGTTTTCTTTTCATTATTTATGCATTGTTTCTTTGATTTGCGTACATCAGCGCCACCTACCGGATGATTTTCAAATTATTTTTTTTCTAGTTAAAAAAAAATCCCGTGACATACTAAGGCTGATCCTGCAAACAGTTTTTTTTTCGTTCATTTCTCCGGATTTTATGAATTTTTAAAATTTTTACGGACTTTTTGCCCACCCTGTATATATATATATATATAGGTGGTAATTATCCTTGTTTATTCACGGCTATCTTCGGCATTGTTAAAGAATTCAGAATATTTTTTTAGTTATAAAAGTACTCAAACATTAATATTATATATATTCTGGCTACACTATCTTGCAGAGAATCCCTTATTTTATCATGCTACTCATTTTTATCCGAGTTGACGCATTTTTTCTTTTATAAAATGCGTTTTGCATTTTTTTCCCTACACCGTAATGCTAAATGAGCTGTCCCTTCACATGTTAAAAAGAAAAACTAATTATTTATGAAATATTTTGAAATTTTAAAAACGCTATATTATAAACAAATGCACCAGTTACAATGTCACAAATTTTTATAAAACTTGAGGAATTTTTTTTCTGTCCGAAAATGTGCTCTGCGTCAAGTTCACGCTCTCGTACAAATTTCGAAAACAGCCTTAAGGTTGTTGCTGCTGTTTGAATAAAAAAATTTTGAATAATCCCTGTGACAGGTATGTTGATTTTCTGAAACGAGATTTTAATTGTAACTGTAGCTTAAACACGTAAGATGATTGTCTGTACGCAGACTTTAGGAGGCAAATGTACATAAAGAGTGTTTTTTTTCCAGGTATAGAAGTTTAAGTTGGCATTACTTTCCAAGACGGCGACCGATTTAACAGCTGTCAAGTGATTTATTTTCAGTTTGGTTTGGAAATTCATCATGAATAGTCTCACGCCTCATAGAGATTCGTCGAATGGGCCCAAAACGAGATTGCCGTTGTTCCCGATTTTCATAAGCGAATTTTGTTTAGCGATGAAGCGCACTTCTGGTTGAATGGCTACGTCAACAAACAAAACTGCCGCATTTGGAGTGAAGCTAATCCACAAGTGTATGTCGAAACACCGTTACATCCAGAAAAACTGACTGTTTGGTGCGCTTTATGGGCTGGTGGAATCCTTCTTCAAAAACGATGAAGGCCACAACGTTACAGTCAATGGTGATCGGTATAGAGCCATGATTACTAACTTTTTCATTCCTGAATTGAACAATCATGATGTCCAGGAGCTGTGGTTCCAACAAGACGGCGCAACATGTCACACAGCTCGCGCCACAATCAATTTATTGAAAGACACGTTTGGTGACCGCCTAATTTCCCGTTTTGGACCTGTGAATTGGCCTCCAAGATCTTGTGATTTAACACCTAGACTATTTTCTGTGGGGCTATGTAAAGTCATGGGTCTATGCGGATAAGCCACAAACGCTTGTCCATTTGGAAGACAACATTCGCTGTGTTATTGCCGATATACGGCCACAAATGTTGGAAAAAGTCATCGAAAATTGGACGTCCAGATTGGACTACATCCGAGCCAGCCGTGGCAGTCGTATGCCAGAAATCATATTTAAAATGTAATGCCACAAGATTATCTTTTGAATTAAAAAAAATTCATGCCAATCGAATAATACATCGTTGTTTTATTGCAATTTAAAGTTCTATACCTCTAAAAAAACACCCTTTATATATTTCCCCCCATATTTCTGTTAAGTTATAGTTGGAAGATCTCGTTAAACTCTAGAATTTCAAGGCAAAATATTGAAAATGTTTTATTTAGTGAAATTAAATCAAATCGTTTATTGGAATCTAAAACGAAATTTGTTCCATAACTTGACTATGGAAACCGACTGTTATTTTCGTAGAATTGATCATTCACTGACGGAAACCTACTCCCCCCTCAAGATTTATTTTGGCGTACAGCTATAACGACGCTATCCTCCATGAAAGGGGTGTTCGAGTGGTCACGGTTGTTGAGTCCTAGTGTCACTGAAGACCACAATGTAAAGGAGCCGATGCATACTAAATCTCTGATGGCTCAAATTCCTCCCCCAATGGCGCGGTGTGCAAGTGAGGAGAGTAGGATGCCAGCTCAGGTGTCATCTTCGTCATTCCACAGTGGCTCAAAATTTCGAGGAAGATCGCTGTTGCCTCAGAGAATTGGAAAACAACCAAACCTACAGGGAACTGAAATCACGGATGTTTCGAATTGAGGTAAATAATTTGAAGTGATACTTTCCATTTCAGTGAACAACGACAACAACTTTTCTAAGTGGCGCAATAGCCTATGAGGGCCAAGGCCTACTGTGCCCAACTCAGTATACACGACCTTGGGCCCTGAAGTTCATGAGCAGATGTTCCGGTCAGGTGGTCAGCCTGACGTGAAACTCCAGTGTTAGTTCCCAAGCAAGCTTGGTACTCATTTATCTATCCACTGAAGGGATGAAAGGCTTAGTTGATCTTGCCCAGACCTGGGTTTGAACCTCGGACCTGTGGTGTGGAAGCGCGATGCACTAATCACTGAGCCACTGGGCTTCACAACAACAACAGCAAAAAGATCCCTAGCTTTGCTTTTCTAATTGATGTGAAAGTTTCAGAATACATGCTTCGGAAATTCTAGAAAAATAATAATATTTTTTCGACTTTTTCCAGAAAGTTACAAATGTATTTTTTGTTGTAGATTGAGATTTAGCTTAACACATTGCCGCTTATGTCCCCGGATACATAATGTGGAAATAAAACAAACTTAATAAACTTTTATCTGCACACATTGAGCTGATGTGACACTTCGAGCACTTCTTTTATATAAGTTTTAAAATTTTTTGCTATGAGAAACTTAGCAACACAGGTTTTGAAAATATACCTCGTTCCCGTGTTTTCATACACTGAAAATGATAATGCAAGTGCACACTTGAATTTATTTGTGACCTGCCACTAACGTGTGTACATCAGTGGTGTAATGAAGGGGAACAGGGTTCAAGGGGGCCCGAAACCTACTTTGTGGTGGGGCCCTAATATTCTCGATTTGGCAAAGTATCACTGTGTCGTCAGCATATATGCAAATTTCAGTGTTGTTTGTGGTGGGAATGTCGTCGATATAGATATTGAAGAGCTCTGGAGAAAAAAGGGACCCTTGTGGGACCCCAGCAGAAATTGTTCTAGTATTTGAAAGGGTATTACTAATTTTGACAGAAAAAGTTCTATCGGAAAGATTGGATAATGAATAGAGTTGGCCCTTTGTATTGAATTCGTTTACAAGTCTTATCTACAAACTAATTCTGTACGAGTAAAATACCCACTATTAGACAAACGACCAGGAGAATGATACCATTTTCTTTAATAAAATTGACAACTCTGTCAATAAATCAATCACTAGGATTGAAGAATATTCTCCTCTGTGAGCTTAGTTTCCATAGACCTAGACCAATCCAAATGTATCCTGCTTTTCTTTAATTCCTAAATATATTATATTTTACCTATATTATTTATCTTTTAATTTTATTCTTAAATTATCTCCATTTACTACCCAATGATGGGTTGAGCTTCTCACCTGAACTTGAAGGCCAAACCTCTCCGATCAGCCATTCACAGAAGCTCCACTCCATACCAACTCTCAGTTTAACTTTTTACATCTAAATACTTTCTCTCTTTTAATCTTGAAAAGTCCAACTAATTTTATCCTAATAAGTATCAAATAAAAAAAAGCACATGGTTAAGATTTAAGATCATACCTGTATATCATAAAAAACACTAATATACAAAAGAAAATACTCAAAAACTTGTTTAATAACCCAACTAATCCATTGAATATATTTTTATATAACTCAGACTCCTTTGCTACAATCGGATTGGCCTGGCACCGTTCCGTTCACTCCCATCACGAAAATTTTTTTCTAAGTCAAGATTTTTTTCCATTATTTTATCTTTATTTTATTTTATATATGTAAATTTATTCGTGTTGAACTAATTTTTCTTCTTACTATTTTTTAGTTACATTTTAAATGTTAAATATTATTTGTTAAAAAGGGTCATTTGAAAGCGTCATCCAAACAGTCCTGAAAGGAGATAAAGGCCCGGAGGATCAAAGTGCTCCCACTCCATCACTACGTTATCGCTGCGCATGAAAGCAAGAGTGAACTCGCAACCTGTCGACGATGTGATCAAAAAAATTTGATAATGTATCTAGTTCTGTAGGATACATCCCTCTGAAGAATCGTGTGTTTCTTCCCATTCTCGCCATATTGATGTCATTGCTATTTGGAATATTTATGAGCAACTATTTTTAAGAAGGAAATACAAAGCATCCGATGAGAGTTTTGAAAATTCACGGCAACTGTTCTAATTAAGCCAAATACCGAAGCATCAGTGAATCAAAAACAATGTCATTAAATCCACATTGTATTTTATTTTTTTACTAAAAATGATAAATTGAACAAGTTTTTTTAAAATTAATGAAGTAAGATTATCAGGGGCCATTTTTCATGCAGTGTCTAACACAATTGCCTCCACTTTAACCCATTGAAAACAGATTGAAAACCGCTGATCTAGATGATCTAGACATAACATTTTACGTAATCACTAACTGCATGGCCCGGAGTTGCAAGGGCATCTTCAAGTGTATAGCTTTATTCCTTGCACTATTCCCCTTCCCCTTCAGTGTCAGGCATTCCTGGTGTGTGTGATTTCTATATCATCATTAAAATTCTTCTTTTTCCAAGTTTTTTTCCTACGTCTTTGTTCCATCCGACGGGTCTGTTTTCTCCCTGCTTAGCCCGGTGTTGCACGGGCTTTTTCGCGGGTACAACTTTATCCCCATGGAAATTTCCCCCTTTTCTCTGCACTTCTGTGTGTATGAGAGAGGGATTTCTATACAGTACAGTCCCGATAATCCGAACAATATCGGACCGACCCCTGTTCGGATTACGTGATTGTTCGGATTAGCCGGAGTAACAGCGAAATCACTATTTGAACTGGGAGTACGGGTTATGTTGTACAATTTTTCATACTAAACATTAGTGGTTCTGTTCTGTAGTTTATTCCATTTTAAAATTTGTACCATAACTTGATGTACAGTGCGTGAATATTAAATAAAGAACTGTTTTGAATTAAGGTTTATACTGTTTTATATTGAAATATTCACCGATTTTTTTTTTTCGTCCTTAAAATTATACAATTTTTTCCACGGAGCCGTTCGGATTAACCGGATGTTCGGATTAGCCGTGTTCGGATTAGCGGGACTGTACTGTAGTTATGTCATTTAAACCCATTTTTCAGGAATTTCTTCCAGAGGTTTCTTTGATCTCAGTTCAGCCGAGCGTTTTTCAAGCATAAAAACTCCTTTTTCCCCCGACAGATAATATCTTTTAGTTCAAATTTCTATTTTTGATTAAAAATTTACAAAGCTAATTCAATTTTGTTCTCAAGAAAACAATGTACTATTTAATAAAAACATGGAAGCATTTTCCTCTATATATTTGAAGGTTTTTCATTAAATTATTTCTCTAAAAGAAAACTATCAGTTGCGATGTATTATAAAACATTAAGATCGTATTAATTATTTTATACAGGACTTTCAGGAATTCTATACACAATGAATACTTTTTTAAAATTCAAACTAATAAGTCGATTTGAAAAATTACTGGAAAATTCATTATATACACTCATTATAAAAGAAAAAAAAACATTTCAAAAGAAAACATTTTTATCTGACAGAAAAATCTTATATCTACTCACGTACTTTCCGAAAGTTGCTTTTATGCACATGCGCTATAAGCACCCAAACTCGTGAGTTCTGCGGTAGCTTTCCCGCAATGGACTATTACTGGCATTTGGCGATTTTTGCACTTTTTTCGTTTCCCCAAAACGGAAAATAAATGTTGTGTAGAAATAGTTTTACGTATAAAAAAAGCACAGAAATTTTCTTTAATTACAAAATTACAAAATTTTTTTGAAGAAGTTTTACAACATTTCGTTTCAACTTAACTTGGAAGCGTTGGAAAAGGTAAAAACATGTAATAGGAATGTTTTAGGAATTTAAATTAGAAAAAAAAATATCTATATATAAGGAATTCAGTTGTAGAAGTTGTGTGATTTTAATAATATATTTCAAGTTAATCACATGTTAAAAACATTTATTTTTTAATCAGTGAAAATTGAGTCAAAAAAGCTACGTCAATAAATTTCAGTTTGGCTGAAAACAAATTTTCAATGCCAGCTTATGTCATTGTTATAACAATAAATTGTTACAACAATGCAGACGAACCTAAGTTGACGCCGAAAACCAATTTTTTTAATGAACCAAATTAATATCTTTTCAACTAATTGCAATATTGGAATATAAATGGTCAAAACGGCTTCCTCGGATCATTTTCCCGATGTTTTGGTACCTTCTGCGAGTTTCTACGTTGTGCGCTCGGGATAAGAAGTGGATACGTTTGTTTACCTACGAATTTAAATATTGGGGATTAGATTTTTGTAACAATGAAAATGGATTTGTTCGTTATTCTTTTTATAACCGTCATCTCGCAAAAACAGTGTTTCTCTCTCACTGTATATTGGATATGGCTGTCGATATTCTTAATCGGGGAATCAACTTCTGCTTAAGCTCAATAACAATAAAGATCAACTGTTAAACGTCTGACGAGTTATAACAGGATTTTACTTGTGTCAACCCATAAATTGCAAATACATACAAAGTAAATTCATACAGTGGAGAAATTTATGTGTATATATGTTATACTATGTATGCATATACAGTGTATGCATATACAGTGAAGATCATTTAACACGAAACTGAGGGGGACTGAAATATTTTTCGTGTTAAATATTGCGGAAAAAAACATATATTCCCCTAAATTAAGTTTATTACAGTACATTTTTTTACTTAGATATGTATATATGCATGAATTTAATAAAAATCAATGAAGCAAAAACGTTCGCAGTGTTATGAAAAACACAACATTTAGAGTTTTTGGAAAACAATCTGGCATTTTCCTTTACATTGTACTTTTCAGCATCCAACCAATTGACCAAAAATGGTTCGATGTCATCCATTTCACCATTGGAATGTGCGTCTAAATAGCCGTGCATGATGTTCCACATTTCGGGTGACGTGGTAACAGGAGCTGCACTATTCACTTCCTTTTCGTCACCTCAATGATATTTTGAGAGCTTTCAACAAACTCCAAACTTCCATCATTGGGGCTGTCCACACATTATCATCATCTACTTCAATGAATCCTTCCGATGATACAGTTGGGCAATCCAGCAATATAGAAATTTGATCAAACATTTCATTAAGTGTCTGCTCTGTTTTAATATCCTCCTTCTCCATCTTTTTGTGTTAAGCGATTTTCGTTTTGTATTAAGAGAAAAAACGCATGTAAATACATAGTTTTTGGAGACTGTTGCATAATTTCGTGTTAACCGATACATCGTCTTCAGGGTTTTCGCGTTAAGCGTATTTATCTGTTGTCACTAAAGCTTTTATTTATTTATTTATTTTTGAAATTTTTTACAGAAACAATCAGAAATGTTACAGAATATCTGTAATAAATGTTTCAGAGGTGAAGAAAGAAGCTTTCCTTGATTCTTATAAATTCATGAATTTTTTTAAGTTTCATGCGTTTCCACAAAGATTGTAAAATTTCATTTTAGTTATTGAAATATTTTGAAAACTGCATGTGCGTGCTGAAAAAGCTATATTAAGATGGAACAGGAAATGAAAAAGTGCTTGTCATTTCTTGTCATATGCTTTTAGCTTATTATACTAAGATACAATTTTTAGGTAAGAAAGAAGATAACATTTTCGCATTTAAAAAGAAAATTTTCTATCTGAATTTTTTTACGAACAATTTCACTAATTCTAATTTTTCTGTATTTAAGAAGAACTGCAAAAATTATCCACGGCAATTTCAAGTAAACAAACTCATAAATGTCTTTGTCTAGCACAATTGGGACTGTACTTACAGTATCGTTATCTGTTGCAACGAATTCTTCGGAAGATACAGTAGGTTACTCCAACAATACACTTTCTCACATATTTCATTACGTGTCTCGGCTCAATTTCAATATTCTCCTCCTCCAGAAGGGAATTACTTTCGTGTTAAGCAATTTTCGTTTCGTGCTAAAAGAAAAAGAATGCATGGAAACATTTAGTAGTTTTGACGCGTGACCGTTACATTATTTCATGTTAACCGATATTTCGTTTTAAGAGTTTTCGTGTTAAACGTATTCCTCTGTATGTATATGTCTGTTGATGTTGCACAAATGTATTTATCTGGAGTTGCTTTATTGTAAATAACATTCAAAAAAGAGATGGGGAGGCTTTACCAGATATTTGCAAAACCTGTATATCACTTTCCCGTTTCCACGTGATCAATTGCTTGGACATTTTCGAGAATACTCGTTTCCTATTAAACCTTTTTTTAAAACCCAGGTGGCGAAGATGAGCAAAATCTTCGGGTGTCTGCTGGAGCGCCAGTGATCAATTAATCGAGGGGGTGTCTAATGAGGATGTCCTCTGAGAGGCCAAGGATGGAGGAAATGAGGGAGGTCAGCCTATGCGAAGAAAACAAAACCTACGCCATGACACACAGGAATGGAATATTTTTTCTTTTAAGGTATCCGACTACTTGCGACAACTTTTTTTTTGAAAAAAATGGAGATATGGGGATTTTTTTTGTGATTTTTATATTTAGTATATTTTAAGGAAAAAATCGTACAATTGGAAACAGAAAAAAGATTATTATTAAAAGGAGAAAAAATTGGTGAAAAAGTACAAAAAATTACATAAACGGGACCCGCTCTGTACAAAAACTTTTTGAAGAAATTCTCAATTTTTCAGTTTTAATGTGTTACTTTGTTATTCATGTTTGAAATGACCTTCAGGATAATAGATATTTTAACTTTTACAAAAACTAGAGCATTCTGTCTTAATGACTATATGAAATTGCTTAAAAAAACAGCGATTATATTCACATAAAGAACTGTAAATTTTGAAATAAAACAGTGATTGATATATCTAATGGTCAAAACACTTCTACTGTTAAGCAAAACATTCACAAAAAATTTCAGCCAATTATTTTCAAAACTTTTTGAGCCATCGGTGTTCCCGTTTGAGTTTTCGAAAAAATAACACATTTCGGGTAAAGCGCTTTTTAAAGTTTGACCCCGGAGCACAAAAGAGGAGAAGGGGACGCGCGGTCTCTCAAATAAGGGATCCCAAACCATAGATTAAATTAATTCAACAAAAACTTTCGAGTATTATTCCTCCAAAATAGTTTGTTATTATTTTATAAAGGTATATAAAAACTTCCACTTTTAAGACAAATGTGATTTATACTTTTTTTAACATTTATTTCACTTTTTATACTTTTTGAAGAAAATTAGTGTTTGTTTTCCGTATTATATTCATGGGATTTTATAACTGTGAGAAATACTTATTGATACGCCATCGAGTGTGACCAGGAGTTTTTCTTTTAATTGACTGTGGAAATTTGCAATCCATTTAGAGTTCCCGCCCTAGAAATTTAGATTGAGTCATGAAGAATCCTCTTTTTTTTTTGTTTTGTTTTTTAATTATTCCAAATACTGCAGACATCTTTAAGAAAAATCCCTGAAGGCAAAATCATCCAATTGCCATCATCGAAAAAATAAGTTTGTATCGTAGAAAATGTATCGGAAGTCCTTATTTGTATTATTTCACTGAATATCATTAAATCTTGGCAATAACATTTTTTTATGCAAATGTAATCTTTTGTCAAGTTTCCTCTGAAATAGTCTTTCTGAATATTAATACCATAGGTGTCCAACTTTTTGGGGAAGAACGCCACTCACTGAAAAAAAAAATACGCGCGTCATTTTTGATAACTATGTTATTCTGACCAATTAAAAAAGTTCATAAGAGGGGTTTTCTTTTTGAAGAATGTGAGAGCTGACGATTTTATCAAGATTTCTCTCTTTTATGGCGACAATACAGCATATAAAAATCGGGTGTGTTTTTTTCTCCCTCGCTCTATTTTCTGTTATTCTATTTGAAATCTAATGAACAATTAAAGGTCATGGAATTGAAATGAAGCTTGCTCCTGAAGAGAAAAGAATAGAGAGCAGTGGTGCACACAATGGGAGGGGGTCCTCGGATCCCCCTACAAAAGCCCTTGATTTTTTCCCGATTGATTATAATCCTATGTATATAGTACGCAAAATTGAATTATGTATTTGTTATTAATAATTAATTTTTTTAATAAATGCTAATTATTCATACAATAGTTAATTTTTTGATGTTTTTTGTTATCCTAAATCGACAAAATCAAAAGAATATGTTGAGCGGCGTATTGGAGTATGTGGCACGAGAACAGTGGACTTTCGACCCTGGACCCCACTTCCCATCAAAAATTCCTGTGTGCGCTACCGGTAGAGGGTCACGTTCCAAATGAGTTTAGTTTTAAACGCATTGACTAATTTTTAGAATCTGGTATAATTCAACCGGTATTCGAAACACCAAAATATTATTTTTTAAAAATAAAATCAAATTTTTACAAGAACTATTTGTTTTGAAAAATTTAATTCAATGAAAAGAAACATTTCCTTCGATTCTAAAAAGAATATAGAACAGTTATCCAATCCTAATTTTCATTTGATTTCTTCAGTCTGATTTGATTTGATTATCTTTATCTTTTGAACCTACTCTAGAGCGACTGGCCCTGTACTATTGTGACGAAGACGACAACTCAATTGGCACTCCACTCCCCACACTTCCTCCTGCATATTCTTTGGGGGGATCATCGATCATCAGTATTTCTTTTGTATTTTTTGTTAAGGATGCTCAGAAGAATCTAGATTTCTTACTCGATTTGTTACAGTGGTGGCCGATCGGTGGACGGAGTTAGATTTGGCCCAGGTGGATGCTGCTAAACGTCTCAAGAGACACTTGTAGAATCAGCTTAAGATGTTATGCCTAAAAGACATGTTGCAGGTCCAGGATAAAACCTGTGGAAAATCGATTTTTATGTCTTTTTGACCAAAGGAGACGCCTCATCTCGTTGCAAGGATTGTAACGGTCTTCACAATGTGCATGTTGGTCCCTCTGACCAGATAGAGATATGCTGTTGAGCAGGAATGCTGGATAAGACAGCTACGGGCTTCTATTCACTGACGAATCCAAATTCAGATTGAAGAGTGATGCGTGGCGTCTGCTGATCTGACGAATGCATTAGATGCCACTAATCCAGGAGAGTTCAAAGACATTGTTTCAGCGGCGGTGTATCAGGAAAAGGAGATATTTAGGCTGCTGCGTGTGTTCCATGAAGACACTCTAACTCGTGTGAGATATCGGAACGTGTTATTTGAACAATATGTCCGCCTATAGGCAGCTGCTGTTGGCTCAGTATGTATCTATAAATACGGGGTGAGTTTTTCACAAACGGAGCCGTTGTGTAAAACAGGAAGGCGTGGTTTAGTGCACATATACAGAAATCTTAATGTGCATTTATTTTCTTCTACTCGGGTTATTTTTGATGTGTAACATATTTACTCTCGGTTGCTGGATATTTGTGGGAGTGATTGTCTTGTTTCGCTACCCCGCATGGGGGTCCAACTCTAGTAGCAATCAAGCACTCGAGCGTTTGACTCTAAAGCCGTTAGTCATGATATTGGGGGGCATAAGTGCGGAAGAATGCTTATCTGAAAATGGACAAACAGTGATTTCGGTGGTCGTATACATTTCTTCGAATCAAATGGTTAAAAAAAGTAAAGATTTCCTGCATTTTGTACTTTTGCCATATAACGAAGGTGGTTCCGCTCTTTTAAAAAATTATCACTCGCTTCCCCTGATTTTGAGTGGTAATTTTAACTTTAACTTCAGTTTGCCAAAAGCTGAGCCACTCATAGCTTATATGAATGATGAACTTGTGAAGACCCTTCTGGGTCTCACCCTGGACACCAAGATTAATTTGAAGCAAAGAATCACTAAGAGCCATTTTGTATAATAATAACTTGTATTTATTATATTAAATCTAAAAAAACTCTAATAACACATAATATTTCTATGTTACATCAAATAAAAGGGATATACCTTTTATATTAAATAAAATTACGAGTTATGAAATTAATTAATAATTATGCTTAAGATCAAATAAGGTCTACCGAAATAGGAGGTCCGAGAAAAACACGTACTCTAATTATTAGCTTTCATTAACTTTAATTTTACTAAACTAACGCTTATTTTAAGCGTACATAAATTATATTTACCGCTGGTATATCAACTTTCTAGTTCTTCCGTAGAATAGCAGCAATAAGTCTTCACTAACGTAATCTCCTGGAATCCTCTAAATTTGAGGTTGCTGGCTCAATAACCTTCATCCTTGCTAGCTTACAACTCTCGACTTAAATACCTTATCTACTTTGCATATCCCGTTCACCTTTTGGAGTTGATTGGAAATATACGCGAATTTATAATCTCCCAAAAGACACCTAAGAATATTAGTGAAAAGGTTCCTTACAGATTCGTCACAAACTCCTCCAAAAAGAAAACGGGATTTATACGAAGGTCACAAAACGGCCTGAAAATAAATTACGTAACCAATTCCTAAACTTGATTTATAGTGTCGACGAATTTAATATATATCTAACAATCGGATACTTTACAAATTCCTTTTCCCTAAGGGAAAGAAAAAAGCGTTACCACCAAAAACTTCCTTTTGAATGACGTAACATTTACAAGTTTATATTTCCCTACATCACACACATTTGGCAAAGAGGCGAGGTAAAAACCACCGAAGTGGAGAAAAACCCGCCTGTGTGATTTACTTTACTTATGAAAAACTATACCCACTTATTCTTGATTACAGTTGACTCATCGCTTTCTCTACAATGCTCAGGGTCAGCTACCCTGAAATGAAAACTTCTTTAAGTAGTGTAAAAAACAAACATTTAATGTATGTACCAAATTCATTCACATTTTACATAACATTTCCTTATACATCAATTAAAGCATCTGGCTCCTTAACATTCCCATTCCATGCATGCTGCGCTTGTTAGTGTTAAATGTTAGCCCTACCTAACTACGCCGCGTCCAAAGCCACCAGATGTGAGAAAAAATATACACATACATATGCATACAATTTCAAAACATTTTTCAATAAACCATTAAAACAAATAACGAAAGGAATTGTCGCATCTTAGCGAAGTCATACATAGAAGTAAACAAATGCATTCTTACAAATGTTCTCTCCATATTTCTACAAAAAATTAGTACAAAAGCCGATTTTTCTCATCAAGAAAAAACACTCATTGTAGTGTCCACTTTTGCTTGGCTTCTTAAATTTTAAAAATCCGCCCGTGACTCGCTTCATTGTAATAATTCTTCCGACCACTTGTTCGAAAGGAGAAAAAAAAGAAACGATACAACCTGATTTTTTCTTTGTTCTCTATTCGCTCCTATCCACCGGATCTCCGTCTAAGGCTTCCATGCTGATGCTCCTTCTTCTGAGGTTGTTCTGCGGGATATGTCGATTCCATTTCTCCTTTGCTCCTCTGGTATTCCTTCGGGCTGTTTTACTCGGCTCCGTAGGTAGTAATGACAAGGTCTCACTGCTGTCGCCTGTCTAGACCGGACTGGTCTCCTCTCAGCTGTACTGTTTCCTCCGCTCGGAGTTGTCCTGGTCTCCCGGGCCCTGTCATATTGGACCCTCGCTCCTTGCCTGCTCCCTTCTGTAGGTGGCTTGCACTGCCTTGACTATTTGATGTGAGGGACCTGCAATGGACTGTGATCCATGGGAAGAGTTATTAGGTCTCCTATATTTATGTTTTCTAGATGATACCGAGGATGGAATTGTTCTCTTTATCCCCTGTGTTAGTTCAGGGGTTGGTCTTTTCTTGTCCCCATATTCGGACCCCTGCAGAGATCTTTTCCTGCATATTTTGGACCGCTCTTTATCCTACCTCTCCACTGACCCTACTTTACGCTTCAATCTCGGGTCCTCCCATCCGACATTTCCCTTATTTGATTTACGACACTTACTCTCCTCACTCGAGGTTTTCCTACATCTTTTGGATTTTTCTGGGTGCGATCTACTCGACCCATTACTAGACCTCTGTCCTTCATATAGTGTCATTTGACTATCCAAACTAATTGTGTCGGACTGTCTTTGATGGTACACTCGCACCTGGTCGATATTAACTGTGACCCTTTTACCCATCTTCCAAATGATCAAATTTTTATTCCGAACCTCCAACACTCTATATCGCCCTTCAAACTTAGGCCTAAACTTTGCGACGACTCTCCTACCCGCAGACTCAAAAAATGAGTTTGTACCAACACCAAATCATTTATTTTGATGTTAATCTCTCTCCTTTTCCGATTATAGTATTTTTCCCAAGTCTTATGTTGTTTCCGCATATTCTGCCTTGCCTCAACGAATAATTTCTCAATATTTCTTCCCACATATTCAGCACCCTCTGCAACATTTATTAATTTACTAAAAGGTGTTATAAACTTTCTACCTAAGAATAACTCAGCTGGAGTTTTATTTGTTGTCTCTTTCACTGAAGTGCGCAGAGCGAAAGCGAACTAATGAAGAAATCGGTCCCAGTTTTTTTGATTTTCTTCTGCAAAACAAGCTATCATCTGCACTAAAGTGCGATTAACTCTTTCCGTTAAATTTGCCTGCGGGCGATATGTTACCGTTTTAATATGTTTTATGCCCAACCTGTGACTTAGGTGTTCAAAGACCTCGGATATAAATTGGGGGCGCATTATCACTAATCAAAGAAATCGGAGCTCCATAACGTGAAATATTTTGAAAAAGGGCGTTAGCTATGGCCTGGGCCGAAGCTTTTCGTAAAGGAATAAGCTCACTCCACTTAGTGAAGTGGTCAGTTATTATCAATAGAAACCTATCTTTCGGGTCGGAATGCGGGGTAGGGGCCTAATAAGTCCAACGTTACAATTACATTGGGGTAATTCGATACTATCGGAATTAACCGACTAGCTGGTAGCGCGTTTTTATAATTAAATTTTTGACACCGGTCACAGGTTGATACAAATTCAAATATATATTTCCTCATATAGGGAAAATAACATGTGCCACGCAATTTTAAATAGGTCTTCCTCTTTCCTAAATGGCCTGCTAAAGGCAGATCATGAAATCCTTGCATTATTGCTTCGTGAATAGATTTAGTAATGTACACTCTGAGTTCTCCAAGAGTTGTAGAATATTTCGCATAAAAGAGTAAACCATCAAATTATTTAAAATCATGGGACCAACCCTCGCATACAGTTGCATTAACGGAACCATCGTCTGGATTTTCTAAATAACGATAGATGTGTCGTAACTCAGGATCTTCCCTTTCCTCTCGAATGAGTTGTTCTCGGGAGTTTAAGGCTAAGGCTCGAAGAGCTGCGCACGAAATTTGTGATCCGTCCATATTGCCTACTGGAATCCTAGACAACACGTCCGCGACAACGTTTTGGACACCCGGTCGATGCTCCCATTCTATGTTGAACTCTGATATCTTGAGTGGCCATCTAATCATCCGACTAGATAAATTTTCCCCATTCGTTAGCTTTGTTAATGCCACGTGATCTGTGATTATCTTCACCGGTAGTGATCCAAAATAAATATTAAACTTATTGAATGCCCATATCACTGCCAAACATTCGCGTTCTGTAACTGTATAGTTTCTTTCTGCCTTGTTCAGGGATCTAGACGTGAATGCAATAGGCCTGTGATTTTGATTCAGCTGTGCAACAATTCCGACCCCATTAGCATCCGCAAATAAGTTAAACTGTTCCTGAAAATTCGGCAACTGCAAAACTGGCGCCTCTGTTAATGATCGTTTTACTTTATTTAAAGCAGCCTGTGCTTCCGTCGACTAATTAAATTTAGCCCCCTTTTTCTTTAACCGATATTATGTTTCACATATATCTGCATAGTGGGATATAAATTTTTGATACCACCCCGTCATCCCTAAAAACTTCGACACTTCCCTATTATTTTTAGTGGGTTTCATTTCTGCGATTGCCTTGACCTTACTCTTGTCGGTTTCAATCACTTTCTTACTAATTACGAGACCTAAATACTTCAATTTGTCACATGCGAAGTGACATTTGTCTTCATTGAGTGTTAGCCCTGCGTCTCGCAACAATGTAAATACCCGATTCAAATGATCTGTGTTCATTAAACGATGGAGATGCAATAATAACATCGCTCATATATACCATTACGAAACGCCCAATAACTGGTTTCAATATAATGTCGATGGCCTTTTGAAAATTCGGTGCCGCCCCTGAAAGGCCGAAAGGCATTCTGAGGAATGCAAAAGTGCCATTTCGAGTTACAAACGCGGTTTTCTCGATATCTTTTAGGACTAATCGCCAATTTAAAGTAGCCCGATTTTAAATATAATGCCGACATAATACCGGTATGCGGTATATTTATGATCAGATCATTAATAACCAGTAATGGATATCGCGGGTATTTAATGATAGCATTGAGTTTGCGATAGTCAATCGCGAATCGATACGTCTCTGGAGAATCTGGAGGAATACCATTATTTTTGCGCGTTAAAACCACCGGTGACGCGTATGGGGATTGAATAGGACGAATTGTACCCTCCTATTACATTTTCTCAATGTGATAGTCAATTATTCCTTGTTTGACCCTGTTATATCGGTAGGGTCTTGACACTACCGGCCCCTGGTCCCCTTTATCGATTTCATGGTATAAAACATGAGTTCCCCCCAGCTGGTCTAAAAATAGCTCTTTAAAACTTTTAAATAAGTCCTTTGATTTTTGCTTTTGCACTTCACCGAGATTTGTATCGGATAGATCAAGCTCGACCAGCTGTTCCACTTTTGGCAACTGCTTAATTTGGTCATCTGGAATGATCAGAGGTTTCTTATCGAAATCTAAAGTCAATTTGGACTCCTTCATAAAATCAATGCCTAAAATGCATTGGTACTGCATATTGTTAAGAATGTGAAATTCCCAGGTTTTCTGGAATTCTCGGATTCGAATCTGTAATTAGACCCGACCTAAGTGACAACAATGGGCTCCCTGGGCCGTCACTACTCTATCTTTCGTCTTTTGACGCGGTCGATACGAAAAATATCTGCGATAGACCTCCTCCGATATAAAAAATTTCTCCGCATCTGTGTCCCAAAGGGCTGTAATGACCATTTCATTTAAAAGAATGGGCACATAAGGTAAATCTACTGGAGTCATTCGTAGTGAGGATATCCTAATAGTTCGGTGTTCCGTAGTGGGAGGATTTTTCTGTACATCGCGATCGATCACCCCCAGACTAGCATCGGTCGCTTAAAAGTTTAAATATCTGTTTTGATCATTCTGACCCTTGAAAGAACCGTTCCTCGAACCACCCTGTCAACCGCCTTGATTATGGAATCTATTATCAGATTGACCACCTCGGCGTCGACCATCGAATCTCCGATTATCCGCAACACCTTGACCCTTAAATCTATTGAACTCCCTCCGCGGTCTGCTATTGTCCGAGTATCTGTTGTTACCTCTCGTCTCCCTCCAATTTTCCTGCTAGGGAAACGATTGTTCTCGCTTTGATTTGTATCTCGGAATTCTCGACTCGAACCCCTGATCTTTCTATTTAGAAACCTTTCCTCGTACTTATCAATTATTTGTGGAAGGTTAGATGTGGTTTGCGGATGTCGAACCTCAACATAATCTAAGGTACTAACCTACTAATAACATGATCTAGCAATTTTTCCTCCGTCATTTCTAGTTTTAATATTTTGTGTATCTTTAACAAGTCATACACAAAATCGGAAGGTTTTTGATTGTGCTTTTGAGATGATGCGTAAAAACGCGTTTCGAGTTCCGACCTATTCCTAACCACGGGGAACTTGCTTTAAGTGCACGTAATCTGACGCCTTGTCTTCTACAACCCTATAACCTCAAACCAATCTACTGCCGGTCCTTTGAGATGACCCTTTAAATATGTACAAGCCAGTTGTGTGGGTATCTCGTAATATGTTAAGTTATTATCAATATTCTCCAAGAACTCTGCCACATTCTCCATCACAGAAAAATACTGCTCAGGGATGATTCGAAAATTAGATCCGACTCTAAACTCGGGACTTATTCGTTGGGTGCTACTGTGAAGACCCCCCAGTGTCTCACCCTGGAGACCAAGATTAGTTTGAGGCAAAGAATCACTAACAGCCATTTTGTATAATAATAACTTGTATTTAATATATCAAGTCTAAAAAAACTAATAACATATAATATTTCTGTGTTACGTCAAATAAAAGTAATTTACCTTTCATATTAAATAAAATTACGAATTATGAAATTAAATGATAATTATGCTTAAGATCAAATACAAGGTCTACCGAAATAGGAGGTCCGAGAAATACACGTACTCGAATTATTAGTTTTCATTAATTTTAACTGATTTTTCTAAGCTAACGCTTATTTTAAGAGTGTACATAAATTATCCTTACCGCTGGTATATCAACTTTCTAGTTCTTCCGTAGAATAGCAGCAATAAGTCTTCTCTAACGTAATCTCCAGGAATCCTCTAAATTTGAGGTTACTGTTGCTGGCTCAATAACCTTCATCCTTGCTAGCTTACAACGCTCGACATAAATGCCCTGTCTACTTTGCATATCTCGTTCACCTTTTGGAGTTGATTGGAAATATACGCGAATTTATAATCCCCAATAAGACGCCTAAGTATATTAGTGGAAAGGTTCCGTACATATTCGTCATAAACTCGAGCTCGAAATGAACACAAATTAGAATGTTTCGACTGCTAACAGTGGTACTGTTATTGACGCTGTTTTTCAACGGTTTTTAAATAATTTGAAATTGACCTCAGGATTACAAGTAAAATTAGACACTTCAATTAGACAATTAATCTATTTAGCTGTCAATTAGACAGTTCATTAAAAGGATTGCAACAAACTTCTTTCAAAATATTGATAATTCTAGTAATCTCTCGATCTTGGATATTGAAAAATATATCCCTGATCCAAATTTCAACAGACCTAGAAATATTCTCTCAGACCCCCTCTTCATGTAATTATTTTTCTCCTCTCAAATCTCGCTTTCTCCATCTTAAATGTTTATTTTACCTCATTCCACGAGTCCCCCGAGGCCTAGTGGTCAGATTCATTCGCTCTCAATACTTTATACTGGGTTCGATTCCCAGATTCTTCCAATGTTTACTCTTTAATTTTTCTCGGAAAATTATTCTGACTGATCACTTTTTAAAAAAATTTTCCTCTACTATTTCTATTCTGGATAGTATATTTTAATAGCTTTTAAAAAAGCTGTTTTCTGTTTTATTTTCTACTACTTTTTCATGATCCTAGCTGCATTTCCATTGGTCGGTTCAGCCCCTCTCACCCAAGATCGAAACTTTATTTTCGGTGCTTTGTGCTGACTTTGAAGCTTCTTTTCTCAATTTTAATGCATTTTAATATTTTAAAGTTTTATTTTCCCCAAATCCTCAGTATTTTTATTTTATTTTTAAAGCATTTAAACTTAAAAAAGAGCAAAAGTCAATCATGTACAGTCACTCAAATACCTACTGATATGAGGTTGAAGCTCGAAAGAGCTGGGTACTCAGGTCATCCACCCAACGATGAAATACTTTGAAATCACATATCACATGTAATATTTTCGTTATCGTAAGTCTATTGTCTTCGTTCTTCTTCAAATTGAACAAGAATAATTATTTTTGATAAAATATTGAATTTCTTACCCCTTTTATTAATTAAGTACAATTTGCATTAAAGGTATAATTATTCGGTAGAAAATTATTTCCAATCATACCCGATTCATATTTTTTTCAGGAAAAAAGTTGATATTGCGTATTTACCACGATAGCATGTCAGAAGTTACACAAAATATGCGACTACTATATATATAAATATAAGACTCATTTCTTTTTTTAATTAAATGGAATAAAAATTTGAATTAAATTAATTGCGCTGTTTTGTGTAAGCTTGGGGATTTCCAGAACAAAAAAAAAAACCCCTATCAGTAGAAAGCAGATACCGCACTAAACTGTGGTACTTACTACAGAATGTTCCAAGCATCCACATCGTATACAGAAAGCGATGTCCTTTCAGTTTTGCTCCCAGAAGTTGCAGAATCGTTGAAGGAAGTGAATGAAAGATATACACACTTTTGCAAAAAAATCAAAGCACCAAGAAGGAGCAGTCCAATTGTGATGAAATTTCCCAGGCAAAGACATCTTGTTTAAACATGCAAATGATAAAATTTTCAAGGCCAGTGAACACGATTTGCGGTCGCAGCACGCATTTCTGCTGAGCAACTAATAAAGTATAAAATCGGTAATATAGGCGGAAAATTTATATCTTTTCGTTTTAGCCGTTTGTGATTCCCTAGAGAAAAAACAAATGATGTCATCTCGATGTTTTCGAAGACCTTATATACAAACGAATGACTTCAAATGTAATCGCATTGTCGTAATGTGTGAAGCTGGGTGGTCATACCGAGCAATAGGTCGTCCCCTGCAACGTATAGACACAGCTGTTCAAAGATGCTGACAGCAATGGTTGCTGCGAGGAACTAATTGACGAAATGAAGGCTCTGGAAGGCCAAAATGTTCAAATGCGAAGCAATATCGGATGATTGTTCGACAGTCCCTAACTACTCAGACGGTATCATTGTCAACTATTCAACGTACTACAGCCTCTTCACTACCCAGCGAATACCATTTCAAGGTGCTGTGTTGAGGCGGTGTTACGCTCACTCGGTTAAGATGTCTGCATTTGACCACAAAACAGCAGCGGAATCGTCTGCAGTGGTGTCACAACCATCATCATAGTTGCCATCTGACTGGCATCACATAGTGTTCAGCGATGAATCCCGCCCTACTTTTGAAGCAAATGACCATCGTCCGTGTCTAAACGGCCGGGGCTAGCAGTCTCAATCCGTCTTTGTTTTACAAAGGCATGCAGCCATAAATCCTGGTGTGACGGCGTGGGGTGCTATATCATACAACAGCAGGTCATCCCTAGTCATCCTCCATACATTTTTAACAGCTCAATGACATGTTGATACCATCCTGTGGCCGGTTGAATTACCCTCAATGGCACGTCATCCGGGGGCCAATTTCCCACGAGATAATGTCAGACCCCGCGCTACTCGCATATCTCTGGACTGCCTTAGTGCCGTTAGTACTCTTCCTTGGCCAGCAAGGCCACCAGACTTTTCACCAATCAATCATTTCTGGTATGACCCAACTAATATATTGAATATATTTTATATTGAACTCAATATGTCTGTATAAGTCCATTTTTAAATGCTTCAAATGATCAAATTTAAATCTCAACCTTCCCCTACAGCGGAAATTTTCGACATAATAGCATAGGAGATAAACCAAGGCAAAGGCCCAAAAACCCACGTGGGTGAATATAACATCAATAGAATAGAATTTGAATATTAAATTACTACAGGAATCCGGGTGAAATAGACAAATATAAATATGTATAAACAAAAACATTTGCAAAAGAGGTTAACAATGATTATGACCATAAGTAATAATAATGAAAATGTGCGAAGAAACTAAAATCGTACCCGATGTATACAGATTCCATTTGTGTACTGACATCAAGCGGAAGAAAACAGCATAACTAAGAATAATGGCGCCATCTCTATAAATATAGTAACTAAACTTAATGTAAGAAAATTAAGAATAATATATACTGTAAACTAAATAGAAATGAATATATTAAATAACAATAATTAAATAGCTATAATTTTGAAGACATATATTTATATATAAAATTAGCTAGATAGTTATAGTCTAGGCAACTTTGAAAATTTTTTTTATAATTATTAATTCTTAAAACTTCTTCAGATACTAAATCATTATTTCTTTTTATAAAATTTAGAATAATATTTCTAAAAATTGAAATGTGAAGGGAACTATTCCAATATGACATTTTTATAACACTAAAATCAAAAGGGTCTCTTTTATCAAAAATATTACTTGTTAGCATATTATTTTCAACTTTTAATTGGAGATCTAGGAAGTTTGCTGACTCTATATTGCAATTGGTTTTTAGTAATTTCAAGTAGTGTGGATAATACTTTAAAATAGGAGTAAAGTCAACTTTATTACCTAAAATAATTAAATCATCGACGTATCAAGTAACAAGAGTCTGTATCAATTTTTTCATTTTCATAATAGTGTAAATAAATATTAGCCAGACTATTACTCGCTGGACCACCTTGTAGCAGACCATTAATTTGTTGATAATAATAGTTATTATGAAATATGTAATTTTCTTTCAAAACAAATTGTATGATAGAATTAAATTTAACATGATTTATCGATTTATTTAATGAATATTTAATATAAACATTTTTAAGTACTTTAATCATATCTTCTATATCAATAGAGTTGAATAAGTCTTCGAAGTCTCAAAGTTATGCAAAGATTTAATACTTTTACCTTGCATGTTCTCACAACGATATCTTTACAATAATGGAGTTAGTGATATTGTCAAGACTGTGTCGTATAACTTTTTACTACATCTTGCCTGGTTGTGTAATATAGGTATAAAGCCATTAGTAATAGCTCTAAATTTAATTGGACACTTATGAAATTTTGGTGTTAGAAAAATATAAGGAAAATTGATATTCTTTGTATATAAATCTAGTTTTTTATAAAAAGCTCAAATACGGTTAATGATTTTTCTATTGCTGCTATTAGATTTAATAAACACGTTATTGTTTTGAAACTGTTTGTTAAGTATAAAGTTATAAAACCATTTGCAAATGATTGCATAATTGCCCGGAACTTTATCAACATATACAATAATGAAATCTTTTTGAAGATTTTGAAATTTGGTGTTTTATATCTTTGAAAGCAATATTTTTATCGATTTTATAGTTAAGCTTAAGTAATTCACTTAAAACTTTGCACCTAAACTCATTAAAAGCTTCGAAAGGATAGTTGTATTTAATTGCTATTTTTGTAATGAAGCTATTAATATCTTTAGCAATTTGTGCTTTAACAGCTTTATTATTATTAGAACCCATTAATCTAAAGCCTGTACCTTTAATCATTATTTCTATAAGAGTTTTATCTTTAATAATATTTAAATTATCAGATATGACATGTTTATGATGTTCATCAATAAAATCTACATAATTATGACAATTACATAAAATATTATTATTATTTTGCAAATCAAAAGAATTGTAGTCAAAAAAGGATTTACCAATTTTCTTATTATATTTAAAAGCCTTTTGTAACAAATGGTAATATTTATTATTTATTTATTGTAACGACCGCCAGATGGCGCCACCAGACAGAGTACCAGTTTACTTTTCCCCCTGGCGGAAAAAACAGGGGAGAAAAACGATTAAGACGGTGGAACTGCTAGTGTACGCATCACGCAGGAAATCCTTCCCACATGTTCCTGCATTGTATATATTTATCATGTTCCTGCATTGTATATATTTAACCTAGACCTGCATATATGTACCTGTGTACAGTAAATAAACTGTATTTAGCCCTGAGGTGGATAAATTGCATCTAATGATTTAACCATTCATCCCAGCGTGTTAAAACTGATGCCCAAAACCGTGGCTCGAAGACCATCGACCCCGTAGAAGCAGAAACCGCCGCTGTGAGGAAAAGCCGCAGAAAAATGAAAATTAACCGACTCTGTAAACCACACTGTCCCGGAAGAAAGTCTTGCGCTGCAAGCCTTCTAAAGCAAGAGAAATTCCCTGGAAATCGAAAGAGACAAAGGGAATCATCCTGACTTCAATTGTCGGAACAAAAAAAAAAAAAAAAAAATCTATTTCCTGTTAAAAGTTTTTGCAATAGTGTTTTGTGCATTTTTCATATAAAAGTGGTAGCAACCCTGCTACAGTATTGTGTGTGTGCGTGTTTTGCAAAAAATAAGTGGTAGCAATCCTGCTGCAGTATGGTGTTTTGTTTTTTAAAAAAAACAAGTGATAGCAATCCTGCTACAGTGTGTTAGTGCTAGTGATAATTTCTTCGAAATTCGCGGTAGCAATCCTGCTACAGTGTGGTGAATGTTTTTTTTTTCAAGACATAAAAAAGTGATAGCAACTCTGCTACAGTGTTATTGACTGTGTCAGAACACCTGATATATACAGAGTGTTTTTTTCCAGGTATAGAAGTTTAAGTTGGCATTACTTTCCAAGATGGCGACCGATGTAACAGCTGTCAAGTGATTTATTCTCAGTTTGGTTTGGCAATTCATCATGAATAGACTCACGCCTGAACAACGCTTTCAAATTGTGCAATTTTATTTCGAAAATAATGGTCGATTTTCATAAGCGAATTTTGTTTAGCGATGAAGCGCACTTCTGGTTGAATGGCTACGTCAACAAACAAAACTGCCGCATTTGGAGTGAAGCTAATCCACAAGTGTATGTCGAAACACCGTTACATCCAGAAAAACTGACTGTTTGGTGCGCTTTATGGGCTGGTGGAATCCTTCTTCAAAAACGATGAAGGTCACAACGTTACAGTCAATGGTGATCGGTATAGAGCCATGATTACTAACTTTTTCATTCCTGAATTGAACAATCATGATGTCCAGGAGCTGGGATTCCAACAAGACGGCGCAACATGTCGCACGGCTCGTGCCACAATCGATTTATTGAAAGACACGTTTGGTGACCGCCTAATTTCACGTTTTGGACCTGTGAATTGGCCTCCAAGATCTTGTGATTTAACACCAATAGATTATTTTTTGTGGGGCTATGTAAAGTCATTGGTCTATGCGGATAAGTCACAAACGCTTGGCCATTTGGAAGACAACATTCGCCGTGTTATTGCCGATATAGAGCCACAAATGTTGGAAAAAGTCATCGATAATTGGACGTCCAGATTGGACTACATCCGAGCCAGCCGTGGCTGTCATATGCCAGAAATCATATTTAAAATGTAATGCCATAAGATTATCTTTCGAATAAAAAAAAATTCATGTCAATCGAATAATACATCGTTGTTTTATTGCAATTTAAAGTTCTATACCTCTAAAAAAACACCCTTTACTAAATTCATCATTACACATGAATACTGATTTCGATAATAATTTTGCTTGATATTTTATAGAATTTCATATTGAATTTATGTAGCATTAAGAATTTTGTTTGCATAATCTTATTTATTATTTTATTTCATTGATTTTTTTGGTATTCTTATGCAATGTGTGATTATTCTTAATTTTTCTTTATATTAATTTATTTCTTGTGAGATAACGTTTCCTGTTTAATATTTTGTGAATTGCACAGTAATAATTACTATTTTGCTTGATATTTTACTGATTTCCTATTGAATTTATTAGCATTACATGCCTGATTATTTTAGTTTTGTTTAGTATTTTCATTGCATTGAATTTTTGCATCATTATAACTGATGATTTCTAAATTTTCTTTATATTATTTGAATTAATGTTCCTTGTTGGTATTTTGAATATGTTATTAATTTATTTACCCATTTTAATTGTTTTTTGAAGTGCATAATAATTTATAAGGTTTTAAAGCTAGCCATATTTTAAAATGCATTCCCATATCTGTAAGATCTTTGGTGGACAATAAGGCCTGGACCTTAGTTATTTATTTTATTTATTTGCAACTCTTAAATTTATCAGTCATGTCATTTCTGGAAAAGGGAGAAAAGCTGATTTCATTAAGCTTGCTATTGAGTTAGGTGAATGTGAGTCAAATGGGGAAAAGCTAAAAATAATTGAATTAAGGACAAAAATTTTTACAAATGATGCTTATAAGGAAGACCCTGAATTTGTGAAATGTATCTTTGAGGGAATCGTATCAAATAGGATAGACGAGGAAAACAAACAAAAAGAGCAAACACTGCGTGAATTTGAGCTGCAGAAAATACGACTGCAAAATGAGACTCAAAGAGTCGTAGGTCCACAAACCCTACCCCAAACAAAAATTGAATTAAAAAAGTTGCTACCAACATTCAATCCTGAAGTTGATAACATGGATCTGTTCCTCACCTTATTTGAACGGCAAATGAAGCTATTGGATCTTGGTGAAGATCTGTGGGTACCCTATCTCATTGGTGCCCTACCTAGTGATGTAACCTCCCTCATTGCCCGTGAGCCTGAGGAGAAATGCAGGGATTACTCCCACATTTGAGGAATGCTTCTGCAACGGTTCAAGTTAACCGCAGAAAAATTCCGGGAGCTATTTTCACGTCACAGAAAAAGCCCAAATGGGACGTGGAAGGATTATTATTTTGAAATCCGAGCATATTTTGAAGGTTGGCTCAATGAGCTTAAAATTGATTCCTTTGACGGATTGAAGAATTTAATGATTGTCGATCAAATGAAAAAGAGATGCTCTCCAGAGTGTAAGGAACATTACCTGGATATCTGGGAAGAACTTATCTCCCCAGAAATGTTAGCTGATAAGCTTGAAGCTTTTGACAACATCCGACGTTCCCTACCCAGTGGATCTAGGAGACACGTGAAGGCAAGTGAAACCGTGAATGATGGAAGGCAGGTATCATTCAGGAAACCTGAACGCCCTTCCAAAAGAGAATATTCCCATCAGGTACCAAATGAAATATCCCCTCTCAGATGCTATGGCTGTCTGAAACAAGGAGTGACAAAATTTAGGTGCCCTACCTGTAACCCCAACGCCTCACAAAGAACAGACGTAGCAACCAACCATATCAATGCTTACACAACTCAGACCAGAAGCTCTCGATTGACCCTAATTGACATAACTTTCTGTGGAATAAAAGGACGTGTATGTGCAGACACAGGATCTTCACATTCAATTGCTGGGTAAAGGATGTACCAGATATTTAAGGATAAGGGACTCCTTTTCCAGGAAACCACATTAGCAATGAGCTTAGCAGATGGTCAACAGACCCCAGGTGAGGCCCTCACAACCCAAGTAGTGGCAGAAATTGAGGGGAGATCAGTCTTGACCAAATTTATAATTCTCCCAAAGGCAAAGGGAAATAGAACACTTCTAGGAACAGATTTCCTTAGTTCTGCTGGTTTGGTTCTTGATGTGAAGAATACTTGTTGGTACTTCTGGGACAATCCTACCCACAAGTACCCATTTGGTGAAGAATTGGACACCCCGTCCATAGTTAAGAAGATGACCAGCAACACCTGCCAATTAGAAGAAGGGGAAGGTGAAAGTTTTACATCTTCCCAGAAGGAGAAACTTAACCGCCTGTTGGAATCCTTCCAAAATGTCTTCGAACCAGGGGGAGAAGCAACAACTATCTTACAGCACCACACCTCTGTTTCAACTCCTTATAATAATGACACAGTAAAACCCCTTATTCCTCTTCGTAAACGTGGCCGTCCACCAAAGGTCCCACAGACTCCTGGTTCCTCGTCGGGATGCCGTCGGAACCATAGGGGGAGGATGTAAAAAATGGTAATATTTATTATTTATTTATTGTAATGACTGCCAGATGGCACCACCAGACAGAGTACCAGTTTACTTTTCCCCCTGGAGGAAAAAACCGGGGAGAAAAATGATTAAGACGGTGGAACTGCTAGTGTATGCATCGCGTGGGAAATCCTTCCCACATGTTCCTGCATTGTATATATTTATCCTAGACCTGCATATATGTACCTGTGTACAGTAAATAAACTGTATTTAGCCCTGAGGTGAATAACTTTCATCTAATGATTTAACCATTCATCCCAGCGTGTTAAACTTTTTAATATTTATGTTTTTTACTGGGAAATATTCAATATTCTTCTCAATCACATTAGTAAAATTTACGTGATTATAGGATTTATTCGTGAAAAGGATGTTACAGTATTCAGTTGTAGAATTTAAAACATTATCCATTTATTGATATTGTGACGTCGTCGATTGTTGTGAACCCCCATCCTTCGATTCACGATAAGTTTTATAGCTTCACCAGCTGTTAAATGACAAGTACGGCGTCTTCGATTGTTGTGAACTCACACCCATCGATTTTCCCTAAATTTTATAGATCCACCAGCTGTAAAATGACCAGTGCACGTGGCTATGGGGTCATTTATTGTCTGAACTCGGGGAGTGACGACATCCAGACTGGCAGTCATAATGGTAAAGGAGAGCCGGCACCCTAGTGACAATAGGCGAAGCCTGTCTTCAAAGAATCGTGTCGTCATTTCTGATGTTGAGAGAATGGGATATAACAGAAACAGGTGGCGTGATGGACAAGTCTGTCCAGATGTTGGACAAGGAATTATGGCGCCTTGGGCCAGACGGCCCGGGTGTGTACTGGTGTGTTATGCGCAAATAGGACGAGGGAGGCCGAGAGAGACTTTTGTGACCTGCCAATAAGAAGGGACGAGGGGTGTATTGCGGACCCACCCCTGGTGTTTAAAAGGGTTTTCTTTTCAGGAGACGAGGGGGAGAAGAGCCCGGCCCTGGATGGAGAAAAAGGAAAAAGCCCTGCCCTGGATCGAGAAAGCATGATAGGAGAGCCTTGGTTGAACGGACTGGAAGAGAGCGCTAAAGAAAAGGTCTGAGTCCGAGTTTGGAGTGGAAAAAAAAAAGAAAGACGAGATGAACGCCGGTGGTGTTGAGAATAGAATATAGACTGACTGTGTGTGCACCTTCTTGGCACATGAACTGTAATCTATTGCTTCACTAACAAATTGTTTAGCAAATAAACAATCCTTTATTTTCATATTAGGTTGTTATGGTTAGCTACGCACGACGAATGAAGAATCTTCAATGAATCTTAAAATGTAACGTGATGAGCAGGTGTATACCACATTTTTCTGGGGACCAGCTACTTTGGCGACCTCTGACCCTGATTATGGTTGCAATGAAATAGAATATTTTAAAATTTTTGAATAGAAACACTCACACACACATTTCCTCCCTGCGCAAATTGATTAACGCGTTAAAAATCATACATGGATCGATAATAAATAATCGACACACGCATGGGAGAAATGGTCGGTGTAAAACATTTACAAAAAAACAGCATCGGAAAGGATCAATAAGAACAAAAGAAGGGGGAAGGGAAAACATTTTTTTGAGCTATGTTTTCAACACGTACACCTTCGTAGACGATAACGCATCGCATACGGCGATATTTTAGACAAAAATGAGGCAAGTAACATCAATGGAGGAATCTAGATACTTTTTCGTTTTATGGCTTCTTTCAATTTTGATAAATCTCGTGAATTTTATGAGTATATTTTGCATTTCAGATAACCCAGAACCGAAAATTTATTGGAATGAGATAGGAGATTGCACAGTGGCCACGAAGTTACAGAGTTGAGGAAAATAATTGTATTATCAAAGGACTTCTGAAGCGCTTATTGAACATGTGTGGCAATTGCCTTCATGCTCATGTTTTCATACCTGTGGAAGGGACCTTTTCGATGAAGTAAGGACCAAGTGCTTACGAACTCCCCCCCAATTTCTTTAGCATCGTGTAATATCCCTGGTGCCAAATCGAGAAGATTTTAGTCAGGCAAGCGCAGTAGCATAACGAAGAATTCTGGGCCCCAATCCGGATCTTACATCAGTCAGGTTTTGAAACATTAAATTACTGCCATTTTATTTAAAGTGGTGCATTTCTCTCGGATTTACGCAACTTTCCAGGGAAATCACTTTATATTCCACGTTAAATCACTTTTATTCATGCTTTGCGTACCTATATTTTATTCTGAAGGCATATATATTTAAATGTAACTAAATTAAAATTATTAAATCAAAACAATCTAAAATATAAACAATCAACGTGTCCCACCCTCTGGGGGCTGCGGTAAAATTATAAAAAGTTGACCGGTCCGTAGCGATAAAAAATTTGCAGAGCACTGCCCTAGAATACCTACAATCCTGGGCCCTCCCCCACGAAGCGGGGGTGGCGGGAATGTACGTTACGCTACTGGCCAAGCGAATGTAATCCTTGGAATTTACGTTTCCAGTTAAAGCAGCATTTCTCAAACAGTGGGGCACGTGATAACCCAACGAGGGGGGCCCGAGCATATCGAAAAGTTGAAAATTAAACATTATTTAAAAATATTACTAATTTACTGTAAGGAAGCAAAACAAAATACATTTGACATAATAAAAAATAAAATGCGCATTTATACTGATATAATATATTTAGAAATGCATCAGTACTACACACAATGTATTTAATAATTAATTTAGCAATACCAAGTTAGGAACAAGGTCAACGATCACCAGTGACCCCTTGGGCTTGTCATTTATAAAATTAAATAAAAAATTTAATACTTATCTTGATAATTTGTACGGCTTATAATTAAAGTCGTATTGTAGCTTTACGTCAAAGTACATTGTTGTTGTGTGAATGGGAGAGGGCGAAGAAAATTATGACTGAAAATTGGGTTACAAATATCAAAAGTTTGAGAAGCACTGAGAGTCAAAGGGAAATGTGTATTACCCGTACATAATATTTGCAGCATTTTCCTGTTATTTTCATCGTATCTGAGGAAGTTCACAAAACACACATGTTCTACTCTTCTCTAGGTTAGAACACCTGGAAATGCTGAAAACCCCTAGTGTTGTTAAGTGGTATGACGCGTTAATGTTCCCTCACTCACTGGAGAGGATTGCTAAAATCAATACGGAAACATCCGCAGAAAAAAACCCCGAAGGTTGAGGTATGCAATAGTCGTATTATATACTTCCGTAACAACTTCAACAGAAACAAATAGTCTTTCGGATAGTCAGTATATTTAGTTTCCTCAAAGTTTTTGCCACATCTCTTGCAGTTTTTTCGGAACAACGATCTAATCTTATTTTATTAATTTCCCAGTGAACTCTCCGCTCTCATTTACTCCATTCAGATAAAACAGCTTTTCCAATTCACCTGGTGGCTTCCCTGCAGCTTGTTGGTACGTTCAAACACTGAATAGAAGAAATAATTTTTTCCACACATTGTTGGATTCTCTATCTCTTTGCATTTTGCGTCAATGTATATCTCTCTCTTGTGTTGTCCCTAATAATGTGATTCTTTGCAAATTCTTATGCAAGCTATTTTTGTGATGCATGTACCTTTCCAATGCCATTGATGCGTTTGCAATACTCTGTTCAATTGGTGTATGAAACGTGAGTGATGCCATTTAAAAATTTTGAACTCCCCCCGTAACTGTGTATTGTTTTAAATCATTGCAATCTCGAGCGCATACCTTCAAATAAATATAACTGAAATTTTCTTTTGATTGGTTCTGCAACAAGTTAATTTATCGAACAAGTATTTTTATGGTCACCAATTAATACTTTTGAGATATTTTTCTACATTATATTTTTTAAAGATGCATCCCATCATTTGTATAAAAACAGTTGTTTTTATTTATTGTGCATAAGAGGTCAATTCATGAAATCACATTATAAAAACAGACATGTGTTTTCCATTGAATTCAAAACAAACATTTAATTATTTGTACTTTTGTTGTTCTATTTGTAAAACTCAAATAAAATTTCAAATTTCATATTTGGGTAAAGATGTTTAAATGTTAGGAAAACAAATTTCTTCAAAAAGATTTTTTTTAATAAAAAAAATAATATTTTATGTTTATACTTTTAAATAAAATGTATTTTGTATACACATATTTACTTTTTAAGAGAAAGTTTCTGCAAAGAGTAAAACCTGGCAATACCGGAGCGCATGAACTGATTAGCTGGAAACACTAGATAGTTTTTATCGTGTGACAATGACGTCGCATGGATATTTGAATTGATTAGCTAGAATCACGTGGCTTTCACTATCATGCGACTATGACGTCACATGATGCCCATTAAAAATTGTGCTCAGTTTTCTGAGCAAATGTTGCATTCAACCATGCAGTGAACGATTAATCCCTCCTTGTTAGACGTTGAGTGCAATGTGAGGTGTGCTGTAAAATTGAATGAAGCGAGACCTACGGAAATAATAAATTTTATTCAAATAATAAAAAAAAACATAAACTACTTTTGAAGTGCAAAGTCTTTGGTAAAATAAAACATGCATTAAAACTCAGTAAGAATGACTAACACATTGGTGGAAACTTTTTTTTTTGATCACAACAGGAGAGATCAAGTCCAAACCAATGCCTGTGGGTAAACTTTTGTTGAGTTATGTATTCATGCAATTGAAATTCCTTAGATCGTAGCATTAGAATTAATAAATAAAGGAAATTACTCAATAACGTCTTTTTGCAACGAGTAGCACTTTCTGAAGATAGTGGTCGTAGTTATCATATCATGCTGACTTTTGATTGAATTAGTTTCATATAGCGACACTATTAGGTAAGGGGCTTTTCCATGATAAACAGGAACTCATTTTTCTTCTTTATGAAACTTATGAAAGTAGCTATGACATTCATACCTCTTACTGATGAAAAAAAGACGCATTTTAAATAGTTAAACTAATGAAAGCTTTTTGAGAAATGGTCGTTTCCCCCACGAATATTGATTGCAAATACGGGCTCATTAATACCTCGTGCCCACAGAAAAAAGATTTAACCAATACCTCTACAATGAGGATGTACGGAAACAGTGAGAATATGGCATTGCACATAACTAAACAAACCAGCGAGTGCCGTGCGTTGCAATTATCTCTGGAGTCCCACTGACTGTTCTTGTAGTAGTATTCTCTGCAAGACTGCACACCGGGGCCTTCAACAGAGCCAGAGGAACGAAATATAATTTCAACCCGAAAAACAAACATTTCTCCAGAATGATGAAAAACACTTAAGAATCTGTGCAACAAAGTAATTCGAAAATTCACTGCAATAAACGGTGGTTGAGTTCTGGAAATGCAACTGTTTCCTTCCGTACGTCTTCAAGGAATCTACCAAAGTTTCAAAGCCTAAAACTGGACTGAGGCAATTCACACTTTCTGTAAGGAACGAGACATCGAAGAACAACGAAACTACAGGAAACAGGATCATGGAAACTGATGCCTTTAACAGGTGGGTCTCCATGACACAACTAAGTTAAGAATCTGCGTCTCGTACATCCTTAGGCTATCAATCATTAGAATAATTACATTCTGTATCACAGAAACTGGATGAAAACTTTCCATCTACAATGACGATCTTACACTGCTACGTTCTTGTAGGAATTTTTCCACACTTCGGCGAATGTGATTGAGGAGTGGAATCTGTAGAATATGCTTAGGGGCAGAGTGGCCCTCACGATGACCGTCCAAGCCATGAATCCATAGAAGCCAAGTTGTACTGGACTAGCTTCTGCTTTTTGCATCTCGAAAGTATAGATAATCCACAGGGTAAGGTTGCCCATCATGAGGAAGGCAACAACCTGTCTACCTGGCTTTGTTTGGTCGTGTTCCGGAAGATAAGTCGTGCGGCAGGTAATTTCGGCTACAAACAGTGACTGTAAAGTGACTTGGACGATGGTTAAGCAACTAGTGACCATCACCAATAGATTGGGTACGTAGTCCTTAGGAGACAGTGTGCCGGCGATGATACCGAACATGGCATAGACGTAAAGGCCATAGGCAGCCACCGTGAGGAGAATGTCCCGCAGGTGGTCAGTCCTGTCCGCTTGAAACCGGAGTCGCTGGATCCGAAAGAAACCGATGCCAATAGTGAAGAGCGTCAGAACCATGATGGCAGAGTGAGAGACATCACTGAGAAAGATGGCGAGCAGACTGTAGTGCTCATTCTCGATGAGTACGAAGAATACGATGAGACAGATGGTGGCGATAACCAACACCAGGAGGCCGAAGAAGAGGCCCTTGGAGGAACCCGCGCAGTTCATTTTGGGCAAGGTCTGGACGCTGGAGGCTCTGGACAGGCCATCTTCGGACAGTTCCGCGAATACTGGGTCCTTGCCGATATTTTTCCACATGACGTAAAGCACCGCTGCTCCAATAAGACTGTACTCGACTATGAAAGGAAATAGAAATGGGGAAGAGTCAGACACGATTGAGCCCATGATGTCTTGCTTCTGGCAGGGGTTGCTGTTGTTCTTGATGTAGTTCTCTGAAAAATGAAAGCAATTTAACTAAATTCGAGCTAAAAATCAATGCAAATTTCAAAAAAAGAACAATTTAAATTTCTATGAAGCTTTTGATTTTGGTTTTAAAACTTCCTTTCCAACTTAAAAGCCAGACGATATTCAGCGAAAGGGATCACGGCGCTGATTGACAATCATAATTTAACGCAGATAGTTTTTGAAGATTACATTCGCGCCAATTCTCACATTTAAGTCTGGGGAATTAATGAATGACGAATAAAATCAAAAGCAAACCAAAGAATCAAGTATTTGGGTCTAAAAGAGTTCAATTGATCATACTCTTTTTATATTAAATTCCTCTCAAAGAAAAAAAGCAAATATTTCTTTTTGATATACGATTATTTCAAAATAAACTGCTCCTCCCCCCCAAATTGCTTTGCTCTGTTCGATTAAACATTGACATTACATTCTAAAACAATGTGAAGGCTATCGGTGACGGACATCATAATTTTGAATGAGATCGTGACGAGAATGACAGTTGAGTGTGAGCGAGAGAAAAATTAACCTCGCACTTTTAACCTTCTTGAGGGCTATTGGCGATGGACCTCGTCATTTTGAACCATGGTCAAGGGACGAGGATGACACCTGAGCTGGCACCCCCTCTCCTAATTTCCCCACTCCTTGGACATATGAGCCTCGACATATTTAACGTGTATTGGCCTCATCCAAATGGCGGGGCGTCATAAAACACCAGCCACTTGGCTGCCACGGCCACGAGAATGGTAGTTGAAGAAGAAGTAAACTCTACAAACTTCCACACCTCACTAACGTAAGGACTTTGAGTCTCTGTAAATTTAACATGGACCCATTCCTCTGCATGCTGGTCTTCAGTAGTACTCGGACTCAAAACAACGTTTTAACAGAAACAATACCGGCCGTGAAGATGTCACTGTGACCACTTCTCCAGTTCAAAAATAAAATCAAAGCTGTTTGTTCGTTGAAATCTTTTCAACAAACAATGAATCAAAAATTCAGAAAAGAAAACCGCCAAACCCCTTTAGTTTTATTTAAAAATGGTACCAAATTGTATAAATACTTAAATGCTCCAGTGCCTCCCTGTTCTTCTAAGGTGCAGCCCTTTGAGAGGAATGTCCGCAAAGCCACCATCTGTCACGTGCCATCAGCAAACTTTTTTCAAAGTACTACCCGAGGGCTGATCAGTAGTGAAGAGGGACGAGCGCAGACGCGACAAATGGATTGTATTTCAAGCAAAAAAAAAAAAGTTAGAATGGGCTTATGGATACAGTTACATTTCAGAGTATACGTGATGTCTTCGTGCGAATAGTGCATGCTTCTGGTGAATGTGATATGGCCTCTTTAATAATGATAAAGACTAGATTGGAGATGTCGGTGAAGAAGCGCAGCAGCCTTACTCAACAACAGATTTATTTTTACCATCAAAGGAAAATATTAGAAGGCCTCGTCCCTACTCACCTCTAAAGGGCAGAATGAGTTCTTCTAAGCTGGACGGGTGTCCCCTCTCCTGCGACAGGTGGTGCTTCACAATCTCCTGGAGGGTCTCTTTGCCCACTGTCCGGATCCAGACGCAGATGTTGGTGGCTACGACGTGCATCAATCCAAAGCGAGCCAGGACCTTAAATTTGTGGATGTTGAGCTGAAAGAAACAAAACAGTTTCTTTCATTAATTTTGCTTAAGTATTTCATCTTTCAGTTGTTTTGAGGTGCTTAAGGTATCCGTCTACACTAAAATTATGATTTTTTTGAAAAATTGACAAATTTTTCTTATGATTTTATTTTATAGGCCCCCTTAAAATGCCAAGTTTTTAATGTTCCATTCTCTAGAACAAAAACTACAGGTGTTTTAGTACAGGCGGATGTCATAACTTTACATAAGATGTGAAACTTTAAAAAGCGCTTTACTCGAAATGTGTTTTTTTTCCGAAAACTCGAACGGAGACAACGATGGCTCAAAAAAATAATGAAAATAATTGGCTGAAATTTTTTGTGAATGTTTTGCTTAACAGTAGAAGTGTTTTGACCATTAGATCTATCAATCACTGTTTTATTACAAAATTTACAGTTCTTTATGTGAATATAATCGCTGTTTTTTTTAAACAATTTCATATAATCACTAAGATAAAGGGCACTAGTCTTTGTAAAAATTATAATATCTCTTATCCTGAAGGTCATTCCAAATATGAATAACAAAGTAGCACTTCAAAATTGAGAATTTACTTATAAAATTTTTGTACAGAGTGCGTCCCGTTTAAGTAATTTTTTGTATATTTTCACCAGTTTTTTTCCATTTTAACAATAATATTTTTTTTCTGTTTTAAATTTTAGGACTTTTACCTTACAACATACTAAATAAATCTAAAAATCACAGAAGAATCTCTATTTTATCAAAAAAAAAAAAAAAAAGTTGTAGCAAGTAGTCGAATACCTTAACTCGTCCTACTTTCTATTATTGGTCGTCCGCAGAAGACTCAACGTCTGTTTAAGACATTCTCAAAGGTGAATGGAGAGCAGGAACATGAAGGAGGAAGGAGAAGGAGACAGATCTCCGCAACTTTTAACTGGCGTCGCCTTAATGCTGCGCGTATTTCACGAGAAATCGTTAGCTACAGAATCTTTGGGTCAAGAGAGGGATTTTGATTTGTCATGTTCATGATGCATTTTTAAGATGTTCATGATATTCATTTAATCATTTTTACCAAAAAATTAAGTTTTTCAAAATCGTTTTAGCTATGTTTAATATCCCAATATAAGCAGTTTTAAATACGGGATTGTTGCTTTTAAATGTGTATTTTAAAACTTCGAGGTCTAGTAAAATTTATATGTATTTTTTGCTGCAATCAAAACATTCATGTCACCATTTGAAGAACAGTAAAGTTGTCAGTAAAAAACTCCTAGTTTATAATTTCATTTTTATTGCAGATTCAGTATTTCCTGTTATCTATTTATTTATTATTATTATTATTTCTTTTTGACAAAAATGAATTAGTTACAAGTAATAATGTACATAGTGCCCTTAATACTGCAGAACTTAATGGAAACCTTTTTGTAATTTATTTTCTGGTTTGCATTTTGATAAAACTTTTGCAACTTTAGAATAAACATCGGATAATGTCTTCTTTTGATTGGAATGTAAAATAAAAGATTTATTTTGAAAATGGCTCCTAAAATTGATGGATGGTTCGAAGGATACATGACAACGCTTTCTGAGAAGAAATATTCATATCAATAAATTATAAAGCGGTGTAAAAAACTTGATTAGTGCATTTTAAAAAAAGCTATTCATAATATATTACATTTGTGAAAGGGGAAAAACGTGTAGCTGAAAGGAAAAATAAAAACATGACCACGAAACCTTTTCCGAAGACTATTCGAATGCAGGTAACTAACTATTAAGAAAGTGAAGTCTGATTCCGATAGAAAAACCAATCACTCAATGATTCATTGCATTGAAACTAGGAATGTCTTCCGGCGCATAAGTGTAAAATCCTTCATAAATTTTTTAAGTTGAAAAAGATGTATAAACCTAAAGATCATCTGCTTTTGTCAAAACTGAAAGAACTGAAGAATTACTGAAAGAAAAAAAATTGTAGAGAAAATTACATGAAAAACCCCTAGCTGCTGAAAAATGGAAATGTGTGGTAATACTCGATTGGACATGGGTATATTTAAGTGACTGTAGATTAATTTTCTATTGCTCAATTGACGGCAATGATCGTACGAAGTGGCTTCTTCAGCGTAAAGAAAATTTTCCAAAGGGATTCATAATAGTTGCAAGATTTTGTATCAACCGCAAATTAAAAAACCAAAAAAATCTCACATAAAGCAAAAATTAATTCACTCTACTATCAGTAAAATATTTTAGAGCCAATTTTTGAAGAAGAAATTCCGGCCTTATTTGGAAAGGACATTGAAAAATTTTGATTCATATGAATAAAACTTCTAGTCACACGTCTACGTCAGCTGCCGCTTATTAAAGAATCTGAAATAGAAATAAAGTGTATCCCGTTTGATATAATACCTGTAAAATCACCTTATGCTACTTCAATGAACTTTTGTCCTTTAGTTACGAATATTAGTTATATTGGTTTAGTTATTAAAACGAATCTTAAGTAAACGGCATGCAAGAACACTGAACAGACTTCAATATGAGTGCAGTAAAATTGGCGTGAAAACACTAAGAAAAAGTTTACTCTCACAGAAGACTCCAGCTATAGACAGCGTTTCTCCAACTGTGGAGTGCAACCCCCTAATAGGGCGTGATAACCCTACTAGGAGGCGTGAGTATATCGAAAAGTCAAAAATTAAGGATTTAACAAATTTACTGAAAGGAAGCAAAATAAAAATATATTCGGACATAATAAAAAAAATAAAATGCATATTTACATTGTGTGTGTGTGTGTGATATACTATATTTATAAATGTATCAATACTGCGCAATATATTTGATAATTTAACTCATAATACTAAATTAAGAACAAGTTTAAAAAATTACTAGGGATTCACATAGGCTTGTCATATACAAAATTTAATACTTATCTTGATAACTTGTAAGACTTATGGTTAAAACCGCATTGTAGCTTTAACATCAAAGTGGATTATTATTGCATTCAAAAGGGGGAGAGTTCCTAGGGGTCCAAACCTCTCAAAGCCCTTGATATCGTAAGTATATAGTACGTAAAATTTAATATCTAAAATAAATGATTAATTTTATTAGTTAATCCTAATTATTTATTTAATAATCAGTTTTTTACTGTTTTTTGTTCCCGAAAATCGACAAAATCAAAAGGAGTTTGATACAAGAGTTGTGGACTTTCGACTCTACCCCCATGAAAAATTCTTGTGTGTGCTACTGATTCAATACATTGTTATTGTGGGAAGGGGGTGCAATGAAAAGTATGATTGAAAATTGGGTCGCAAACATTTAAAGTTTGAGAAGCACTGGCTAAAGCTGTCAGAATCATCGCTATCATAAAGAAGCAAATCCCATGAAAATGCGGCATTTACGGATAAAAATTAATTATCATATTCATTTCCATAAAGTGCGAATGACCTTCTGTAGTTGTATTCCTGGAAGCCACCGAGTAGACAAAGATTATCAGAGCATTAAAATCAAGACACTAAAGCAACGAAGATTCAAAGCTCAATGCAAATTTTTTTCGAATAATTAAAAATAAAAACATTTTGGGAAATATTTCAGTAATAAATGAATGCTTGCACACGACTAGCACATTTATTTTTGAAACAAAACAATTTATGTTTAATTAGTCATGATACCTTATACTCCAAAAAGGCGGCACTTTTCAAACAGTTTCAGCAGGGAGCAAATGAGACTGTGAATTCAATTACCCATTTAATGGTTTCTTGACACAAGTTTTTCCTTTTCCGCGGCAACTCATGGAAGACACCTACTTCGAGATTAAAACCCCCCAGAGAAATTAAATCAGTGTTATTCTGCAGGTTTTGATTGAGCTTAAGAGTGTTTCCCTCACTACCGTTTTAAAAGTCATGTTCATTATAATGGCGATGCCATTGAGGAAGTGTTGTGTTGCATACGTTTGGAAACAGAAGGGGGAAATGTTGTTGTAATCGTTCAACTCAATACGGATGCTTCTCTTTTTATAACGGCTCAAACGTTTTTGCACTCGCCTAGTGAGAGCCATTACATTCGTGAATAAATTAACTTTCTATTCAATATAGTTTACAGACGAGTTTTCTTTTCTATTTGGTGGAGAAAATTCATGAGCTATGGGACAATGTTTGTCCGATTTATGTACGTAGGCTGTTCAATAAGTAATAAGACAAATTTTACTGCCACAAAACCACTCATCGGAATGTTTATTTCTGTGGCATAAGAAAAGTGTGTTATCTGTATTAACAAAAGCTACTGGCTGATGCCGTGTAGAGACTCGTCTTCTTGAGTATCACTTGACCGAACTGAAGCGTGTTTGTGGGCGCCTACGAGACGCGTCTAATTGTCGAAATGGAAGTAAAAATCTGCAAAAATCAGCATCGGAGACCTTTGATATGATGCGATATGATTAAAGACTGTAACAAGAAGACAACAATATCCTAAAACGCTTTATAACAGCAGAAGAAGATTGGTAGTATTACTATGATCCAACCATAAAACAACAAAGCAGTGGACGGAAACATTCATCCTCACCTACTCTCACGAAAGCAAAAACTATGAAATCAGCTGGTAAAGTTATGGTCATAATATTTATTATGAAGCAATTGTGTATCAACAACGGTACTACCGTAAATGACTCGTACTACTCGAATGTCCTGCGAACAATGGTACAGCACGTTAAAAGCAGACGTCCATTGCTTCGAAATGGCTTCCTATTGCACCAAGACAATGCCCGACCACATATTGCTCGTTGCGTACTGGATGTTTCGCAGAAACGAACAACGTCGAGATTTTACCGCACCCTCCATACAGTTCTGATTTCACTCCATGCGATTTCTGGCTGTTTCCTCAACTTAAGAAGCCATTACGAGGTAAAAGTTTTGCAAGCAACAAAACATGTGTAAAGGCTGCGGAGGCGGTTTTGAAACAGCTTGCACAAAATGGACTTTACATGGTTTTAAGAAGTGTACAGAACTTTGGGATAAATGCATTACATGCCATGGAAGTTATTTTACAAAAAAAAAACCCGTGCAAATGATGACGATTAAAGGTAACCTGGTTTTTTTTAAATATAATTTTATTCTTATTATTTATTGAACAGCCCTCGTATACTTATTAGCTCAGATATTCCACACCAGGTGTCGGATATCGTGCGATGCTTTAGTATATGAACGAAAACTAGAAACCCAAGAACTGTTTTTTTTTTAATCAGTATGCTTTGGTATGCATAAAAGTGCTTATATTAGTTTTAACAAGTGAACCTTTTCATCCTGAAACGTGTCATTTTCTCGTGGCATGATGAGAAAAAGCGGAAATATTCTTACCCTTGCATTTGCGAAGATGAAGTACATCTGCGCGAAGGTGAACATCATCTGCAGAACAGGGTTGATGCCAAGAAGAATGCTGTAGCAAGGTGAGGAGGAAGGAATCTCGAAGAAAGAACCAAACTCTAGACCGTTGTACACCATCGTTCCAAGACCAAACGCTGAAACAAAACAAAAATTTTAAACGAATTCAATTAATTAAACCAACAATCAATCAATTCCTACACTTAATTAAACGAATTCAATCTACCTCCTATGGTTTTGTTTTTACAAGCACCGGATGTAAACTATTTTGTACAATATCTTTTGTTTAAAAAGGGTTTTTTTAAAAAAATAAATCCCATAACTTGTGACGAATCTGTACGGAACCTTTCCACTAATCTTCTTAGGCGTCTTTTTGGGGAATATAAATTCGCGTTTATATTTGCAATCAACTCCAAAAAGATGAACGGAATATTTAAATTAGATAAGGTATTTAAGTCGAGCGTTGAGAGATAGCAAGTGAGATGATAGAAGGCCATTGAGCCAGCAACATTAAACGCATTTTTAGAAGATTCAAGGAGATTAGATTCGTCAAGACGTTGTGCTGCTAGACGTATCAGAAAGCTGATATAAGCCAGTGGTAAATATAATTTACGTACGCTTAAAATAAGCGTCAGTTTAAGCGACTTAGTTAAAGTTAATGAAAGTTAAGAATTCGAGTACGTGTATTTCTCGGATCTCCTATTTCGGTAGACCTTACTTGAGCTTGAGCTTAATTATTAATTAATTGCATTGTTAGTTATTTAAATTAATATAAAGGCAAATCCTTTTAAGCGACGTAACGTAATAGTGTTCTATGTTATCAGAGATTTTTTTGAGAAAATTATAATAATAAATAAATATTATTATTCAAAATGGCTCTTAGTGGTTCTTTGCCTCAAATTAATCTTGGTGTTCAAGGTGAGACCCAGGGAGGTCACCACAGTGGCGCCCAACGAGTAAATCCCGAGTTTAGAGTCGGATCTAATTTTCGAATCATCCCTGAGCAGTATTTTTCGGGGGTGGAGAATGTGGTTGAATTCTTGGAAAATATAGAAAATAACTTAACATATTACGAGATACCCACACAACTCACTTGTGCATATTTAAAGGGTCATCTCACAGAACGGGCACTAGATTGGTATGAGGTTCTAGGTTATAGGGTTGTTGAAGACAAGGCGACGGATTACGCGCACTTAAAGCAAGCGTTGAAAGAACAGTTCCCCGTGGTTAGAAATAGGTCGGAACTAGAAACGCGTTTCTATTCATCATCTCAAAAGCATAATCAAAAACCGTCTGATTTTGTGTATGATTTGTTGAAGATTCACAAAATCTTAAAACTCGAAATGACGGAGGAAAAATTGATCGATTATAAAGGGTGTTTTTTTAGAGGTATAGAACTTTAAATTGCAGTAAAACAACGATGTATTATTCGATTGACATGAATTTTTTTTATTCGAAAGATAATCTTGTGGCATTACATTTTAAATATGATTTCTGGCATATGACTACCACGGTTGGCTCGGATGTAGTCCAATCTGGACGTCCAATCTTCGATGACTTTTTCCAACATTTGTGGCCGTATATCGGCAATAACACGGCGAATGTTGTCTTCCAAATGGTCAAGCGTTTGTGGCTTATCCGCATAGACCAATGATTTTACATAGCCCCACAGAAAATAGTCTAGCGGTGTTAAATCACAAGATCTTGGAGGCCAATTCAAAGGTCCAAAACGTGAAATTAGGCGGTCACCAAACGTGTCTTTCAATAAATCGATTGTGGCACGAGCTGGGTGACATGTTGCGCCGTCTTGTTGGAACCACAGCTCCTAGACATCATGATTGTTTAATTCAGGAATGAAAAAGTTAGTAATCATGGCTCTATACCGATCACCATTGACTGTAACGTTGTGGCCTTCATCGTTTTTGAAGAAGGAATCCACCAGCCCATAAAGCGCACCAAACAGTCAGTTTTTCTGGATGTAACCGTGTTTCGACATACACTTGTGCATTAGCTTCACTCTAAATGCGGCATTTTGTTTGTTGACGTAGCCATTCAACCAGAATTGTGCTTCATCGCTAAACAAAATTCGCTTATAAAAATCGGGAACAACGGCAATCTCGTTTTGGGTCCATTCGACGAATCTACGCCTTGCTTGATGATCGTTTTGATGAATTGCCAACCAAACTGAGAACAAATCACTTGACAGCTGTTAAATCGGTCGCAATCTTGGAAAGTAATGCCAACTTAAACTTCTATACCTGGGGAAAAAACACTCTTTATTATTAGTAGGTTAGAACCTCAGATTTTAGGTTATGTAGAGGTTAGGCATCCACAAACCACATCTAACCTCCTACAAATTATTGATAAGTATGAGGAACGGTTTCTAAACAGGAATCGACAGGAAAATTGGAGGGAAACGAGAGGTAACAATAGATACACGGACAATAGTAAACCACGGAGAGAGTTCAATAGATTTGAGAGTCAAGGTGTTGCGGATAATCAGAGATTCGATGGTCGAAGCCGAGGTGGTCAATCGGATCATCGATTCCACAATCAAGGCGGTCGACAAGGTGGTTCGTGGAATAGTGCTTTCAGGGGTGAGAATGATCGAAACAGATATTTAAACTTTTAAGCGATCGTTGCGAGTATGGGGGTGATTGATCGCGATGTACGGAAAATCCTCCAAATACGGAACACCGAACTATTAGGATATTCTCACTACGAATGACTCCAGTAGATTTACCGTATGTGCCTATTCTTTTAAATGAGACATTCATTACAGCCCTTTGGGACACGGTGGTGGAGAAATCTTTCATATCAGAAGAGGTCTATCGCAAATATTTTTCGTATCGACCTCGTCAAAAGACGAAAGATAGAGTAGTGACGGCCCAGGGAGCCTTGTGTTGTCAGTTAGGTCGGGTCGAATTACAGATTAGGATCCGAGAATTCCAGAAAACCTGGGAATTTGACATTCTTAACAATATGCAGTACCAATGCATTTTAGGCTTTAATTTTATGAAAGAGTCCAAATTAACTTTAGATTTCGATCAGAAATCACTGATCATTCCAGATAAACAAATTAAGCAGCTGCAGAAAATAGAAAAGCCGGTCGAGATTGATCTATCAGATACAAATCTCGGTGAAGGACAAAAGCAAAAATTATGAAATTTATTTAATGGTTATAAAGGGCTATTTTCAGACCAGCTGGGGTGAACTCATGTTTTATATCATGAAATCGATAAAGGGGACCAGGGGCTGGTAGTGTCAAGTCCCTACAGATATGACAGGGTCAAACAAGGAATAATCGATTATCACATTGAGAAAATGTTGCAAGAGGGTATGATCCGTCCTATTCAATCCCCATACGCGTCACCAGTAGTTTTAACGCGCAAGAATAATGACCTTCCTCCGGATTCTCCGGAGGCGTATCGATTCGCGATTGATTATCGCAAACTTAATGCAATAACTAAATACCCCAATATCCATTACCGATCATTGATGATCTAATCACAAACATTCCGCATACCGGCGTGATGTTCACATTGGATTTAAAAAGTGGTTATTTTCAATTGGAGATTAGTCCAAAAGATATCGAGAAAACCGCGTTTATAACCCACAATGGCACATTTGCATTCCTCAGAATGCCTTTCAGGGGCGGCGCCAAATTTCCAAAAAGCCATTGATATATTAAAACCTGTTATTGGGCGTTTCGTGTCGGTTTATATGGATGATGTTATTATCATATCTCCATCGTTTAATGAACACTTAAATCATTTGAATCAGGTATTTACATTGTTGAGAGACGCCAGGCTAACACTTAAGAAGGAAAAATGTCACTTCGCACGTGACAAATTGAAGTGTTTAGGTCTCATAATTAGTAAGGAAGGGATCAAAACAGACAATAGTAAAGTCAAGGCAATCAGTGAAATGAAACCTCCTAAAAATAGTACGGAAGTGTCGAAGTTTTTAGGGATGGCGGGGTGGTATCAGAAGTTTATACCCCACTATGCAGATATATATGAACCATTATAACGGTTAAAGAAAAAGGGGGCTAATTTTAGTTGGTCGACAGAAGCACAGTATTCTTTTGATAAGATAAAACGAGCATTAACAGAGGCACCAGTTTTACAGTTGTCGAATTTTACAGAACAGTTTAACTTATTTACTGATGCTAGTGAGGTCGGAATTGGTGCTGTGCTTAATCAAAACCACAGACCTATTGCATTCGCGGCTAGAACCCTCAATAAAGCAATAAAGCGGAACGAAACTATACTGTTACTGAACGCGAATGTTTGGCGGTGATATGGGCATTAAACAAGTTTAAAACTTATTTCGGATCCCTGCCGGTGAAGGTAATCACAGATCACGCGGCCTTAACAAAGCTAATGAATGGGAAAAACTTAACTAGTCGATTGATTAGAAGGACACTCAAGTTATCCGAGTTCAACATAGAATGGGAGCATCGACCGGGTGTCCAAATTGCTGTCTCGGACGTATTGTCTAGGATTCCAGTAGGCAATATGGATGGATCACAAATTTCGTGCGCAGCTCTTCGAACCCTCGCCTTAAACTCCCGAGAACAACTCATTCGAGAGGAAAGGGAAGATCCTGAGTTAGGACACGTCTATCGTTATTTAGGAAATCCAGACGATGGTTCCGTTAATGCAACTGTATGCGAGGGCTGGTCACAGGATTTTAAATTAATTGATGGTTTACTCTTTTACGCGCAATATTCTACAACTCTTGGAGAACTAAGAGTGTACATTCCTAAATCTATTCACGAAGCAATAATGCAAGGATTTCATGATCTGCCTTTAGCAGGCCATTTAGGAAAGAGGACCTAGTTAAAATTGCGTGGCACATGTTATTTTCCCTATATGAGGAAATATATATTTGAATTTGTATAAACCTGTGACCGGTGTCAAAAATTTAATTAGAAAAGCGCGCTACCAGCTAGTCGGTTAATTCCGATAGTATCGAATTACCCCAATGAAATCGTAACGTTGGACTTATTAGGCCCCTACCCCACATCCCGACCCGAAAGATATAGATTTTTATTAGTAATAACTAATCACTTCACTAAGTGGAGTGAGCTTATTCCTCTACGAAAAGCTTCGACCCAGGCCATAGCTAACGCCCTTTTTGAGAATTATATTTCACGTTACGGAGCTCCGATTTCTTTAATTAGTGATAACGGCCCCCAATTTACATCAGAGGTATTTGAACACTAAAGTCACAGGTTGAACTTAAAACATGTGAAAACGGTAACATACAGGCCGCAGGCGAATTTAACGGAAAGAGTTAATCGCAATTTAGTCCAGATGATAGCCTGTTTTGTAAAAGAAAATCACGAAAACTGGGACCGATTTCTTTGAGTTTTGCTTTCGCGCTGCGCACTTCAGTGAATGAGACAACAAATAAAACTCCGGTTGAGTTATTCTTAGGTAGAAAAATTATAACACCTTTTAGTAAATTAATAAATGTCACAGAGGGTGCTGAATATGTAGGAAGAAACATTGAGAAATTATTCGATGAAGCAAGGCAGAATATGCGGAAACATCACAAAAATTGGGAAAAATATTATAATCGGAAAAGGAGGGAAGTTAACATCAAAGTAAATGATTTGGTGTTGGTACAAACTCATTTTATAAGTGCTGCGGGTAGGAGAGTGGTTTTAAAGTTTATGTCTAAGTTTGAAGGGCCATATAAAGTGTTGGAGGTTCGGAATAACAATTTAATTATTTGGAAGAAGGGTAAAAGGGGGGGTAACAGTTAATATCGACCAGGTGCGAGTGTACCGTCCACGACAATCCGACACGATTAGTTCCGACAGTCATGTTGAGATACTATATGAAGGACAGAGGTCGAGTAATTGTTTAAATAGATCGCAACCAGGAAAATCCATAGGAACTAGGAAAACCTCGAGTGAGGAGAGTAATGGTCGTAAATTAAATAAGGGTAATGCCGGATAGGAGGATCCGAGATTGAAACGTAAAGTAGGGTCAAATAGATCAAGAGACATGAAGGATTAAAAGAGGTCCAAAATTTGTAGAAAACGTTCTCTGTAGATGTCCGAACATAGGAACCAGAAAAGACCAATCCTTGAGTCAAAACAGGGGATAAAAAGAGCAATTCCGTCCTCGGTTCCATCTCGAAATTATAAATATAGAAGACCTAATAACCCCTCCGAGGGATCACAGTCCATTGCAGGTCCCTCACATCTAAGAAATGCCAAACAGTGCAAGCCACCTACAGAAGGGAGCAAGCATGACATGACCGGACAAGGCCCGGAGACCAGGACAACTACGAGCGAAACCAACAGGGCAGTTGAAAGAAGACCAGTCCGGTCTAAACAAGCGACAGCAGTGAGACCTTGTCCATACGACCTGCGCAGCCATGTGAAGCAGCCCGAAGGAGTTCCAGAGGATCGGAGTAGGATCGAAATTGAAAGTATCCCACAGAACAACATCAGGAGAAGGAGCCTCAGTATGGAAGCCTTAGACGGAGATCCGGTGGATAGGAGCGAATAAAGGACAAAGAAAAATATCATGTTGTATCGTTTCTCTTTTTTTTCTCCTTTCGAACAAGTGGTCGGAAGAATTATTGCAATGAAGCAAGTCACGGGCGGATTTTTAATTTAAGAAGCCAAGCAAAAGTGGACACTACAATGAGTGTTTTTTCTTGATGAGAAAAATCGGCTTTTGTATTAATTTTTTTGTATAAATATGTAGAAAACATTTGTAAGAATGTATTTGTTTACTTCTATGTATGACTTCGCTAGGATCAGACAATTCCTTTGGTTGTTTGTTTTATTGTTTTTTGAAAAATGTTTGAAATTGTATGTATGCATATGTGTATATTTTATCTCACATCTGGTGACTTGGGACGCGGCGTAATTAGGTAGAGCTAACATTTAATACTAACAAGCGCAGCATGTATGGAATGGGAATGTTAAGGAACTAGATGCTTCAATTGATGTATATGAAAATGTTCTGTAAAAAATGAAGGAATCTGTATATACTATAGATGTTTGTTTTTCACACAAAGAAATTCTCATTTCAGGGTAGCTGATCCTGAGCATTGTATAGTGAACAAGGAATCGAGATGCAAGTCCGAATATATTTGTATAATATTTAAGTAGATTTATAAGTAGTTAAGTAAACCACGCAGGCAGGTTTTTTACCATTTCGGTGGTTTTTATCTCGCCTCATAGCCAAATGGGCGAGGTGTAGGGAAATTTAATTCTGTAAAAGTTACGTCCTTTAAAGTGTAGTTTTAGGTCGTAATTTTTTTCCTTTCCCTTAAGGAAGGAGAATTTTATAGTATGCGATTGGTAGATATATATTAAAGTCGTCGGGACTATAAATCAAGTCTAGGAATTGGTTACGTAATTTATTTTCAGGCCGTTTGTGACCTTCGAATAAATCCCGTTTTCTTTTTTGAGGGGATTGTGACGAATCTGTACGGAACCTTTCCACTAATCTTCTTAGGCGTCTTTTTGGGGAATATAAATACGCGTTTATTTCCAATCAACTCCAAAAAGATGAACGGGATATTTAAATTAGATAAGGTATTTAAGTCGAGCGTTGCGAGATAGCAAGTGAGATGAGATAGAAGACTATTGAGCCAGCAACTTTAAACGCATTTTTAGAAGATTCAAGGAGATAAGATTCGTCAAGACGTCGTGCTGCTAGATTTATCAGAAAGCTGATATAAGCCAGTGGTAAATATAATTTACGTACGCTTAAAATAAGCGTCAGTTTAAGCGACTTAGTTAAAGTTAATGAAAGTTAAGAATTCGAGTACGTGTATTTCTCGGATCTCCTATTACGGTAGACCTTACTTGAGCTTGAGCTTAATTATTAATTAATTGCATTATTAGTTATTTAATTTAATATAAAGGCAAATCCCTTTAAGCGACATAACGTAATAGTGTTCTATGTTATCAGAGATTTTTTTGAGAAAATAATAATAATAAATAAATATTATTATTCAAAATGGCTCTTAGTGGTTCTTTGCCTCAAATTAATCTTGGTGTTCAAGGTGAGACCCAGAGGGGGGGGGGTCACCACAAACTCCTATTATTGTATCACGTTGCTTCCGTTACTGTGAATCTCTTTTTTTTTCTAAATTGAAATTTATCAAACATGAATCTTGCTCAAACTTAACGCACGAAAATCTGCATTATCCATTACGATATGCAAATACACATGCATTGAGATCGACTTGCAAAAATAAAGAGAAAGAGTTGACAAACATCTATCTCACTAATTAAATAAATTGAAAATTATTTAATCATTGCATTAGTATTATACTATCTATGTTTGTATGCATGAAAAACAATGAAAACAATAATAATGTATCAGTCTGTTTTAAATTTTCACTTTAACAAATGTTTGTAATGGATCCAAATTTAATATAAAGATATGTATTTTTATATGTAGCCCGTGAGATTGCAAAGTTCTTCCGAATTGGCCCGCGAAGTCATTTGGGTTCACCACCCCTGCTATAGAGCAGCGATACTCAATCTGCGGCCCGCGGGCCACATGTGAACCGCCGGACCTTTCTGAGTGGCCCTGCCATGCTCAGCTTCACTAACAAGTTCAATTACTTAAGAAAAACGTATTCAAAATTTAGCGGGAAATTCTATCCATCAAGCAATCCCATATATCAACTTTGCTGTCAATGGTAGGAATTGCGGGATAACTTTTTTTCTTTTGAAATTGTAACACGGTTGGTGTCAATAAATTACAGTAGAATAGCGATTTTTTTATGGGTGAAACTAACCTTCATGCCTTCCAAGCGAAAAATATCTAAAAAATGTTTGTTATTTCAAGACGATCGGGGTCTTGACTGTTTCGTAGAAAAAACAAACCAGAATCAACAACTTGTTTAATTTGTTATGAAAATTCTATTTAAAATATACAATTTTGCTCATCACTATACCACTAAGCACAAATCTTTCAATGCCTCCCTATTTTAGCAACAAATTATTTGGGGGGGTATCATGTGGATGAAAGGAAATAAAAATTATCCCATAACAATGCATTAAAACCTATTTTTCTGTGTGTTGAGTTTGATGGTGTGGGATATATATATATATATATATATATATATATATATATATATATATATATAGTCTTAAAATAAAATACAATACTATTAATATTTTGATAATTTCTGCGTTTTAATGTCTCTGGTCTAATTGCGTCCCCCATTAATCCTATGTCGCGGCCCGCGAGAAGTAGTTGTCCTTACGTGTGAGGGCTGGCTGAAAAAAAGGTTGAGTGCCTCTGCTTTCCATGTCTCCGAGGTGAGGTCAGTGGAGGAAGACAATGCGTCTTACCTGTTTTCATTTTCTCAACTAACCAGATTTGACGGCTTTCAACTGTTTCGAGGATTACTGAATTGATAAAAAATTTTGAAGAATTTTCTTATAAACTTTTCTAGGCCTTTTTTGTATATACATGAAACGGCACCTGCTTCATACGATCGAGTTAGATGACCTCAACCGAGAGCGAAGAATATTGTTTTAAACTTATCGTTCTTTTTTGCTCTGGTTATTTTGGTTTTTGAATTTAGAACAGGCTTGTCAATAACATTTTGAAATTCTCTTACACTAAAATCTACCCAAGAAAAGTGACAGATGCCTTACAGATGGCCGTTAAAATTTTCCACTTTTTAATGCTGCAGATCCTTGTAAAATGTGAAGAGAAAAGTTATAAACAATTGAGTGTAATCATGGAATTCACAGACGGTTAGCCATTCGAAAGTGTTCTATGAGTGTGAAAGGACGAATAATCTTCCTGAGAACGATTTTTTTTTGAGTTTGGAATATCTGAATTTGAGGATAGGAAAAGAAACTCTGAAAATGGTGTGAAGTCGTTCAAATCTTCTTACATATTATTTGGAAAAATAACTTAGAAATTGCATCGAGATAGTAAAACGAAGCTTGAAACGAAACGGGGACCATGAGGCACATTAACACATAAATAATGCAAATTCTAAGAATATCCCGATACTGATTTCTTTTTCCTGGAACATGTAAGTACTTTTTTTCCCTTAAAGAAACCCCTCTTCCGGTTCAGACCAAAATGAAAATAAAGACTGAGATGTTTCATTAACAATGCAGAATGACAGAAAATAAGCATTTTCAATGACAATAAATAAGAAATCGGTATCGTAAAAAGGGAAGATATTACAAAAATAAATTTCCTCCGTATGAATGGTGGTAATGTGGGCTCACGAACTGAATCTTTGCTAGCGATAACGATGAGAATGATAATGAGTTGTTGGATTGACACTCTGAAGTCATGCGAAGTCTATGAGAGACACACCTCATCAGTCTGAACCATAGCCAAGCGGTCGTCTGAGTTAGCACCCTACTTTCCACACCACGCAAACGCGAGAAGTTAGAGGCTCAACAGATTTAACTTCCTTCTGCACGGCGGGTCTTCAGTAGCGCGAGGTCTCGAGCCCACCATTCGACAGAAACAGAACTGCCAAAGAGTTCGCTACTCTTGCCCTTTGCCTACAGTGGTGATGGGGAATAATGATACAGCAGGGTAAAATAATGTATTAGGGGGATTTGCTCAACTGAGGACATTCCTCAGTATTGCACTGACTCCTGATCTGGGACCCAATGCAAGATTGCTTTGTTCCATTCTTTAAGGGGAAGGAGGCTTTGAAAAGTATCTTGCCCTAACATAAACAAGTAAATTAAAATTTTGAAAAAGTGAGTGTTGTGGGGTTATATTGGCGCAAGAGCCAATTGTAACTAAATTGCGCCAAATATTCATTAAAACATTTAAAAGTATAAAACCACTAAAAAAGCTTGATTAAATTTTAGTTAAAAAAGGTAAAATCTCAAATTATATATAAAGTCAATTTGAATAAATTGATGAACAAACAGAGATTAATGGTGAGGGGCGATTGACAGGAGTGAGCTCACTCCTGCCTCCCGTTCACAGCGAAACGTGGGTCAAAGGACACCTCCTTACGGGACACCGCACTCGGCAAAGATGCGGGTTGGTAAACCAACACGGTGTTAGTAAAACTCGACAAATGACGAAAATAGAGAAAAAATAAGTAACAAATAAAACCATATTAACGCATTGCAAAAAGAAAAACCAATCATTGTTACTACTAATAAAAAAAAGTATCCAATCAAAAAGAAATTTAGAATACATTTATGTATTTCTAAAAAGAGGCAACTGTGGTCTGGACGTGGATAGGAAAGAAAGAGAAAATGTGACGACAAAATAGAGGGTTGAAAAAAGAGAAGGATCACTCGTGTTTACCACAGACAGTAAACTTGGGAAAAGATCACTAGAGCACCAAGGGATTGTGTGACACCCGTACTCACTTAAAGAAGGTGAGCTCCCTGAGGGGGATTAAAATTCTTGAAAACCTTTCTATCTTCGTTGTTAGTGGAACCACTGACACACATTATTTATCTCCTCATTTTAACAAAAAAGGGGTTATCGAAGCATCATTTCAGGAATGTCGCTCAGTGTATAGATTAGGATGTATATAGAAAAGAAACACAATCTTATTGATCTTCTACGACTCCGAGACGTCAGGCATCTATCAACAGAGGCTAGCAACGTTCTCCGTGGCACTGAACTCCACTCTAAAAAGTTGTTTTTATTTTTTGAAATGGAACTTAAATATAGCGAACTAACATGTTCAGAATTACGGAACGCAAAATTTACGGAATTACGACAAAATCTGGAAGATAACTATAACGATAAGTGGACAGCTATTTTCAGTTGTTTTATGTCACTGCTGGAGAGATTTAATTGTTTGAAAGAGGAAAAATTGCATGGGCTGTTTTTTACGTTTCATTCTACAGAAGTATGTGAACCAGGGATTCTCAAACTGTGGGGCTCTTCCCCCCCAGGGAGACCTGATAATTCCAAGAGGGGGGGGGCGAGCATATAAAAAAGTAGAAAATAAAAGATTATTTAAAAAAATTATTAATTTAAAGGGAGCAGAACAAAGTACCTTCAGACGAAATAATAAATAAAATATATCTTGACATTTTCATCGCAATCTGTTAGAATTTAAACATTAGAAAGGAAAAGTAACATGATACTTATCCTATTACTTAAAAGTAACACATGTACAAGATTTAATACTTATCCTGATAATTTTCATGGCTTATAATTAATGTAGCATTAGAGTAAAAGTACATGAGTATTGCGCTCATGCCACTGTTATCATATGGAGGGGGCGATGAAAATCATGATTGAAAATTGGGTCGCAAATACTTAAAGCTGGACAAGCACTGATGTGAACAAATCTTTTCTCGAAAGAAAAAGTGTTTAGTCCGAGAAGTTGTTTAACAAATGAACGCTCAGAATCGCGTTAAATTGAAAGTCACAAATTATACCCCTAATACTGTGATATGAAGTAGAGCGGTGGAGGATAAAGTTCATATTGAAATATTTATTTTTTATTTAGCTATATTGAAGGGGTTACTTATATGTTATGCTATTTTCAATTATTATTTTAATAAAAAACTTTTTAAAAGAAACATTTATTTGTACAATTTCAATTTTTTATTAACAATTAATTTTATGTTGAAGAAATAGTTTTATTCTATGTCAGTAAATATCTTTAACTGAAGCAAAATTGATACCTAATACAACTCTATTTGCATGCCTGACCTCCGTTCCTTAATTCTGCATGCATTGCGATTGCAAATATTTGTTTCAGATATTTTCTGAGTGGTCTGGCACATCACAGCTATAAGGCTGCCGATCCCTATTCCACAACATAGTGTAGCAGCAAGAATTTGAATTAAGTTGTCATTAGCATTCTCGTTTGTACTTTTATGCACATCCCTATCATGGCGTCTAAATAGGACACAAAAATTACTATGCAATATTTCAAGCTAATTTTCAACTTATTTTTTACAATTACAAAACAATGTTTTCTTTTCTTTTTTTTTCGTTTGTTTTTACTTTCAGTTATGTTTATTATTTGCTTACATCTTTTAAAATTCCAGTGATTTTTAAGATATTAATAAAAATTCATAGATTTTCAAACTAGAATCCAAATACCGAATCGAAAGGTATGTATACAAATGCGAATTTATTGAGGTATATTCATTCACGACATACGAGGCCCCACCGAATAGGAGAGAAAAGCCTGCTCGACACTAGTTATGATTCCTGCTACAAATGCTTTCGGGTGGCAATCCAATCGAATGAAAAAGCTGCTCTTCTCGCAACTCTGCCGTCGCTGTTTCTGTGAAGGGAGGAGTTCATTCGATGCGGTAGGAAGAAGTCCAAAACTTCGTTAACGGGATGTGGAAGTTTGGAGAGTAGGGTGGCTTCCTTGACATAGGTTCAGAATGACAATGTCTGTCGCCTTTGGCCCCTGAGCAGTGATGCGACATCAATCAATAATTAACGAATCACTTCGTTTCATTTCGAACACATAGTTCTATGCAATAGCTCCTTACACCAATGCTTGTGCGAAAATGATATTTGAAATCAATATTAAAGAAAGAATAATCTGTAGAAAAAATCATTCCGGGTAGAAAGCTGAATCACAGCGAAAGCGTAGCTGTAGAATGTGAAGGAGTTCATTCAAAACGATCAAGGTCAGAGTTGAAGGAGTGTTTTTGTTGCGTAAAATCGAACCCGTGAGCGAACAAAAGATTCCTTTGAGGAACAAGAAAGTGTTCCATTGTGTCATCCGCTCAAATTGCAGATCACAATGCTCTGAGCGGCGCAGAAGCGGTTGAAATGATTTAGAAAATAATATTTAAAAAATAAATGAGAGAATCGGATAAATACTCTCTATTAGTGGGTAATTTATAAATATTACAATGATGTCAGTGTGCGTTATATATAAACATTAAATTTTACGTAATCATTTGGCAGATTAAAATCTCACAACGAAGTGATATTTAAGAAATAACTAAATTATGCACATCTAGTTGGATGATTATTAACTAAAATATAAATATAACTTAAAATGTTCTAAAATAACTAGAATAAAAAACCAGAAAGGAAAAATTAGTTTTTTTTAAAAAAAGACCTTACACCAAAGTTTTTTTTTAATCCATTTAGGACCATAATCACATATATGTAATCACTTTAGAGGAAAATGTATCATATTTGAGATTGCGTTTTGCCCATTCTGAGAGAGAGACCCGTACTCATGTAGGTGTGATCCTAATTTGGAATTCATGGAATTTGGAATGAATATAAACTATAATTTTTGCCCTATTTTATTGCAGTAATGATTTTTAAATGTTAATGCTTAACTGGAAAAACTCCTAGTCATGAACGGGTTAATCTACACTGCTGACCATTAAAATTGTAACACTAGGAAGGAAAACATAGGACACAACTTCACTTATTGTACGTATCCAACATAATAGGAAAAACATGATTAAACTTGTAGGCAATTTGTGGGGTACACTGGGTCAAAAATTACCCCGCACAGCTGCGGCATTTGACACCTGAAACGGTTTTAATCTGTTTTGACTTGGATGACAAATCTTGGATGTTCTCCATGATTGCGCAACAGGTGTCATCGAAATCTCCGATTACTAAGACCTCTTGAGGTCCTGAGCCTCTACACAAAAGCATGACCCACCTGCCACCGTTTTATCGACAGTGGTTGGTGTGTGTACATATAAAGTTCAACAAAAGAAATCTTTAATAAAAGGAAGTTTTTCTAGAGAATACACACATTTTCTACATTTTAAAATTCACAATCCTTTTTCATTACATTTTAAACTCGCAGTTTTGCCGCTGTTGTCAGATGTGGCATACATAGTTCGAAACTCTTCATTTTTGGGGAAAAAAAAGTCCATGAGTAATGTTTCATGATTAAAATGATTCGGGTTGCGAGGTTACTGAGTGGCCGCGGTAGCCTAGTGGTGAAAGTAATGGACTCATGTTTGGCGTGTCATGAGTTCACGCCTAGTACCGCTGCGGGGCCGATCAAGGTTAAATGTGCCGAGGCTCAAATATCCTCCCGTTGGTGTTGTGACGTCGGGGCTGCAAGTTCTGTGTAGCGAGAGAGATCACGCAGTTTTAGTAAAAAAGAAGGTACTTTTTATTTACACAGAAATGATCCATGTTCTACTGAATCTTGTGACGGCTCTATCCGTGACCTTTGCAGTAACAAATACTCTTGGTGAATCTTATGTCCTTAAAAATTATTTTATTATAACGCTCCCTCTAAAGAAGAGAGCGTGAACATGTAAATTATGACTACTATATAAAGTCTAATCTTTCAAGTTAGAAAGAGAGAGATAGGGTAGGCTGTTAGCGGAGCAGTGATTAATCAAATTTAGGGTGTAACGCAGATATTATTTGATAATTGTAATATTTAAGGGACGATTTGTCACTGGAGATTAAATGTAGATTAGATAGCTAAGAAGGCAATGTACTTGAACCAGAAGTAAATATTACTGGTAATTAAAGTCTTCTCATACTTCGCGTACCTCGTTAATTCCCTACATATTACTTTAATTGGGTGCATCTTTTAGTTTGGATCGATCCAATTTGTGTTGTTGTTTGTGATGCAAATGAACTTAAGTAGCTTTGAACATGGCTAGTCTTCCTTCCCTTTCTTCCACACCTTGAGGCGAGATCCTTTAAGATAACTTTGGTAAGTTATCCTACACTGAGTATCGTCGATTGTTGATATTCTGAATAGAAATATCGTACCGTGGACACTTCACCAAAAGGGTGTAGTTACATTCCCAGTCACAGCTATCTTTCGAATCGCTAATCTAATGTCGTTGGCCCCGCTGTCTCGCCGCGTTCGCTGGCAGGTCGCTGATCTAATATTGCTAATCCGTCTGTCCTACTGCCTTTTTTCTGGAATTCCCAAGTTCCTAGTCACCTTCCGATCTGTCTCTTAAAACTCCCTTGGGTGGGCTTCTCTACAATTTCTGATCGGTAGGAACACAGATTTGCAACCGGAACCCCCGGTCCCAACCACCACTGGTTCTTCCGCGACAAAAGCCTGTATGGACTGTGATTATCTTATCGTCAATCCCAATGGGGGTCTATCAATCGACCTGCCACCGACACTGAACTTTGGAATTTATTGCTTACATTAGCCGACACACTCTCTCTCTCTCTCCCTTCCCTACATGGTCACATGGTAGAGGGGCCGCCTAGAAACGGGTATGTCCTAACAGTAGTTGGAAGGGGCGCGACTTTTCGCCTCAGAGGAAAAAAGGAGGGTTAACAAACAATCGTCTAAGAGAAGACGTGAGGTGGAGAAGTTAGAATAGGAGAATGTCAGCTCATGTTCTCGTCACTTGACCATGGTTTAAAATTACAAGGTCCGTTGCCAAAAAGCCTTCGTGTTGCTAATAGGGGGACGTTAAGACTGTTTTCGGTAAAAGTACGAGAGCTTGAACTAAAAGCGAAGCACATTTTCAGACAGAAAAATGCCTTAATTTCCATGGAAATTCGCAATATCTTAGCTCATACCTCTGTTAACAATATAGCGTTTTTAAAAATTTTAAAATATTTCACGAATATTTTCTTTTTTGTTTTAATACGTGAAGGCGTAGCTTATTTAGCATTACGATATAAAGAAAAAACACGAAACACAATTTATACCAGAAAAAATGAAGCAACTCGGTTAAAAAAGGGGAGTATGATAAAAAATACTGCTCTTTAAAGGATAGTGGAGCCAGAATATCATATAAATTTTTTATTTCTTTTATATCTGAAAATATGTTCCAAATTCGGGTCCTATTCTTTAACATTAACCGAAAACAGTCTTAATAATCACTAATTGATGTTACTGAGGGCGAGTCGAAAATGAAATGACGCCTCTTTTCGACTCTGCCGATAACTATAGAGAATGTAAAGCATTCACTGCTTGTCTGTTTTGCTTGGCTCTATTTATCCGGCAATGCTACTCAACGAGAGGGACAATACTTCTCGAGTAACAATTCATTTTTCAATTCCTTTGGTCGAGTAGTCGTGACCCAAAACTAATGGCAAACATTGTCAGTTCGAAACCTAGTGCTACTAAAGACCCTCCATGCAGAGTGCATATTAAATCTGTCGAGGCTTGGGCACTTGACCATAGTTTATGTCAATAGCCCTCTAGTCACTTCATGGAGCACTGTAAATTAATATCAAATCAAATCTTAATTTAGTAGTAGAATCGATACGCATTAAAAGTGCAGAGAGGTTATATTGAAGAAAAGGGCAATGATACGGTCATATCTTTATCGTATTCAATGTAAATGCAAGTAAAGCTGTAGTAAAAAAAGGGTTAATTTAAAAATGAATTTATCAGTGGTAGACATATCCTTTGGCATGAATAAAGGTTCAAACTCTCCCTTGGTTGAATTCTTATACTCAAACCCTCCTGTTAGAAAGGCTATTTGACAGCATTCCAATACCTCGAGAAAAAAAAAGAGAATGAATTAATGGAAAAAGGTTCAAAAGGGGAAGGATTCAACCTCTTCTCGTGCTACCTTAAGGTTGCAAAGTCAGAATTGACTTCATTTTTCCGAAATAATATAAAATTCTGGTAATAAATGATAAAAGATTAGATGTATTACAGTTGAACCTGTTTTTGTGCGGTAGATAGGGACCGCATAAAAAAGTCGCACTTATAAAGTATGCCAATTATTTACGAAATTTATGTAAGAGTACTTGCATAACAAAATAAAATATTACATATGGAAGCATTTTAAAAACATATAGTTTCTCATTGTATATACGGATAAGTCTTTAAAATGCATATACATAATTCATCGACACTCATCGTAATCTAAAGTCCTGTAATGAATAAGTTCAAAATCGCTTTCGTCACTTGAAGGTGAAATTTCAATTGATTTATTTTTTGGCAGCATAAAGTAAGAGATAAGCTTTTGTGACGAAGGGCGTGTGGTCAGTTGCTTGTAAATGTCACGATAACCAACTATACATGATTGAAGCTCTTTTTGGAATTTTATACTCCTTTCTTAACTGGTATCTGTTTAAAAAAAATGCTTTTCCAATTTGTTGGAAAGCTGGATCCCTGCATATTTTTATCCGCTCTCAAAGAATATTGCTTCTTGTCCGTCTTCATAATTGATCAAATTATTCATAATGTCACTGTCATTGAAAGTTTCATCTTCAATCAAGCACGAAAGAAAGCAACTGAAGGCGCATTGTTGGGAGACTGTTTATAACAAACGAACAGAGCGTCTTGAAGTGTCTACATTTCAGTGGAGTAACCTACACCCCCGCATCACGGAAGGGGCAGGACTCTAGGGGGCCAAGGCCTGCCTTACGCTAAATACGTATTTACCCAATTTATAAGATATTAAAGGCGAAACCTGACTTTCAGGGTGGAGGGGGTCCTAACATTCTCTATTACGCCACTAGTAAATAGATAGAAAACATTACAGGGGCAAAAAAGCCATTAAAATTCATACACCACATAAAAAATATATCGCACATAAAAAATCGCTCAAAAAGGAAATCGTATAAAAAAAGGTTCGACTGTATTGAGAAAAAAAATTTCAGATCTTCAGTACCTTATTTGATTCTTAATACATATCATTAGGCTGCACGAGTCATTTTTTTTCGTGTTTTTTGAAAAAGGAGAGAGCTTCGAGAACATTGCAGGAGATGGAAAAGAAAACAAAGCTACCCACCGATAGCTCCGATGCGAAGGAAGAGCGACCCGTGGCTCCGGTCGTTCTCAGAGATGCGGTGCTTCTTGGCTCGGGGGCACGTGCTGGGGTTGGGGGTCTCTATATCGGGTCCTTTAGGACCCCTCTCTCCCCCTGCACCCATCCTCATGCGGAGACCTTCGATAAGGGTGAGGCGGCGGGGGGTTCGTGCCGTGGCAGGTTCCCGGAGCAGGTAAGTGTACACATAGAGCAGGAAAAGTAAGCTCACAGAGTACAGGAACACGTAAAAACCCTGGAAGAAAAGTTGGATTCAATATTTTGTGAATAGATTTTACTGCTTTTCTATTCCTACTATTAGTTCACATTCTTCCTATATATATATTTATTTATATATCTTGTTCAAATTTTCAATCGTTATTAAAATACACTTCATTCATTCACTCAAGTTCAAATACATTTTTTAAAACTTGTAGAGGATGACCCTTGATGTTAATAAAGTTTTTTCACACAAACGTTAATTCATTCATTAAATTTTATTTTTAAATTTAAAATTTATTCTGCTTTATTTCTGTCGAAGTTAGATTTATCTGCAATGGATTTATGTATCAGATGGCGCCAATAAGTTTTTCTGACGAAGTAGGAATTTTGATTTTTTAAAAAAGTTTTTATGTTCCTTGTTATAAATAAAACAATTTATTTCTTTTTTTTTTCCTGTGACAATTTCTTGAATAAATATGTATAAGAAACCGTTGAGACAGTTTGGAAATTTCAATTTCCATCCGAAATTAAAATCTTTTGCTAAACAATACCGATAACAAATTTTTACCCGTTTCTTCCAATTGACTACATTCAAGGAAATTTCCTGCCTTTCAAAGCAGATGTTACGCAAAAGTTTTGAAAATTGCATTTTAAAAATTATTATTGGGGCATCATTTACGGCCCTGTGCTTGTTTTTTTTCCGTTCAAAAATGAGGAGATGAGAGAGAGCTTTCATATCCAACCGATTGCGAACCCCTCTTTTAACTGCACAGTCCTCTTTTGGGGAAGAAACAAAACACTGAAATGTCATTATATTTAATGAAAGCAATGGAACGAGGTAATACCTGATAAATATTTCGAAATGGATTTCATTCACTTCATGAAATTCCTATCATATTAAAGCTCAGAGTCGAGAAAAAAGGAATTGTAAAAAAAAAAAAAAAAAAGTAGAAGTATATTCTCGGAACGCACATTTATTTGCATGTTATTCCATACTTTTTTACTTAAACTTTTAAAGTTTTGCTTACATAATCCAATTAAAATATACAAATATTTTTCATTAAATGTCGCCAGTTTCAGCGATTAAAATGTTTTTCCTCTCCTATTTTTGTGTTAAAGAGACTGTTTTTTGAGTTGCCTTCTGATTCCATCGAGGACAATCTAATTTCAATTATGGGGGCCCCCACTACCTTTTATTTACAATTTAACCCCCCAACCTATTTATACGAATTGTTAACAATTATTAAAACAAAATATAATATTGAAACTCTTTAGTTTCAGGATTAGATAATTGAGTCGATGTATAACATGTGGACTTCTTTCTGGTATCAAATTTTTGGTCCTCAGAACGAAAAACATGAGAGCGGATCAAATATAAACAGGATCTTTTTTTTAAAGATCTTTTCTGAAATACAACTCTCCAAAATTTCTGTAATGCTATCTTCCTCTATCCTCTTTTCAGATACAAAATCTTTTTTCCCACGTTTTCCCGCGTAATAAAACGAACGCTCCAATTCTTTTATTGATTCATTCTATGAGCACCTTACACTTTTGTGAGGGATCCATGAAAATGGCGTGCTGAATTCGTACTGTGGGGGACACGAGGGCTTTCCAGGAAAGCTTCTTTTACTTTTCTGGAGTTATGGTTTTTTTGCACAGCTCTCTCTCTCTCTCTCTCTCTGAAGAAAGAGAAAGTCCAGGAGAACAATGGATTGCCTTTGGATGCTGCTTTCACCTTTTCCAAAGTACGCTAGTTGTTAGTTGGTTATAAAAAAATAGACGTACTCAATATTATCCTTCGAATTTTCAGTTAAATTGTTGGTGATTGTAAACTAAATTTGCACCTTCTTAGGATGACCCTTTTTAAACGCCTTGTTCCATTTGCACAATTGAAATGTGTTCATATTTACTCATAGGGCCACCAAATAAAATTAAGGAGAATAAAATGATGTCAAACTACTATTCTATTTTTAAACAATTTACACTGACTGCTTTTTGAAAAACACATAAAAACCTTCTGCCGCTATCGAAAAATTTCCGTTTATATTTGATCCACCCTCACATACCCTTCTTTTATACTACTCGAGTTGAGTGCTAGCATGATGTCCGTTCATCGAATTTGGAATCTTGCCTGACTCCCCATTCATTATTTTAGATTATGTGAATAAAATCTGTTTTTACATCAAAAATGTTCGTAATATTTTTTACGAGAATCTCTTTTTAAGAAATATATGTTAAAAAGAAGAAAACTCACCTCAAAGTAGAAGAGAGGCACCCTGGGGGTGACGATCTCCGAGGTGAAGAAAACGACGCAGATGACGACGAGCAGCTGGGCGTAGATGGAACTCATCAGGATAAATTGCTGGGTCCTGCAAAATACAATTCACGTCACATAGACACTTCTTCGTAGTAGCTTATAGTTAAGCTAGCCTTACTGCCACTCAAGACCCGCAGTGGGGCCGATGCGCGCTCAATCTGTCGAGAATCAAAGTTTTGACGTTGATGGAAGTTTCGAAAGGTCTTTTGACCATGGCTAAAAATGGCGAGGTCCGTCGCCAATAGAGCGCAATGCCAATAAAAAATTCTATCTTACAAAAAGTAGTCTTGCAGAACGCTTACTTATTAAAAAATCTTTCGCTTACTTTTTCTCCTTTAGTTTTTTTTATAACATTGTAGAGAAATAAGTAATACACTTAAAGAAGGTGCATTAATCGGAACACAGACCAAAAGAATATTTTACTTCTGTGTTTTTCTTCGTATTTATCTCCTGAAATCAAATTAATTACCATAAATTAAAAATCTTTCAAACAGTGGAAACAAGTGAGTAAAACTTCATCGGTTCAGTTTTAAGAGGGAAATAAAAATCTCTCTGCTACAAAAGAAGATCAAAAACTGTTTAATACCGGGTTAGATAATTCTTTTTCTTTCAAAATGTCCTTCCTTGGGCAGATGTATTAAAATCATTGATTTTGTTCGCTTTTGATGAGGAGCCCTACAAATATTATATGTCGTAAACAAGATGTATATTTTTGGTTTTAAGGAAATGATAAAGCTTTTCTGTATCAAACTATTTAATTGCAAAATAAAATTAATGCTTGGTGACTAATTTGTATGCACTTAAAAAAGTCTGTAGAAATATATTGATATACTTTACTCTCTCTTGTTTTTCTTTTTCAATTAAAACTATTAGTTCACACTCTCCGTATATATATTTGTTTATATATCTTGTTCAACCCGTTAATAAAGTACTTTTCATTCATCCACTCAAATTCAGATGTATATTTTTAAACTTGATGTTAAATACAGTTTTTCAAATATTAATTCATTAATTAAATATAATTTTCATTAATTATAGTTTAAGAAAGATATATTTAAGTTGATATTATTCCTCTAGAAAGGCAGCACCATTGGATAAAACAGCTTTTTTAAGTTTGTGATGAAGATTTAACTTAACTTAAATAATCATGTGCTAGTTAGACGTCAACATTCCTTTTAAAATAAGTTCTTACCTATTATATTCGACTTTTATTAAAAAATGTAACTACAAAATTAATGTGATTAAAAAGTTCATAATGTTAATTTAAAAGATGTTTTTCCTCTTAATATTTGTCATTCTACCATATGTATGCACATATTTATATCCTTTAAAAAAAAAAGTAACTAAAAGAAACATTCCTCTCTTGACCTAAGTAGGGGGGAATTGACTTTAAATTTATTTTATGTTATTAAATATTATTTGTAATTAAGTTCACATATTCTTGACCTAAGAAATAATATTGCCAGAAATTAATTAGGAATGAATTATCCATTGTCACTTAATGATTAACATCTTTAGCCTTATACTACTACATCCTGTGAACACTCGAAACCAGTGAATAAAACCATAAAATAAGTACCAACAAACCACAAATTGAAATCAACTTGAAACAAGTTGTAGGAAAATTTGCCTAGAAAAAAAATTTGAGGTTTATTTAATGTTCTTAAAATACAGTAAAAACATCTTGCTCCTATAATTTGATGTTGGAGAGGAATTCCCCCCCTCTATACACCTTTAAAATTCTCTCTACTGCAAGAATTCGCCAGTTTTCAAAAAAATGTTTGTGATTGGGATTTGGTGAAAATAATAATCGAAATCCTTTTCCTTTTACAAAGCCGAATTTACTCTATCAGGGCAAGAGTTCTTCTCTGGAGGTAATCTTTTTTCTGGAGATCTTTTCACTCTCATAGAGGTATGTGTCGCGTCGTGGAAGCCGAGTGGTCAAGGTATAGGATCGTGTCTGGCCTTGTCACGTGTTCGAGCCCAGTATCACAAAAGACCCGCCGTGTAGGGCAGCGATGCACGTTAAATCTGTCGAGAGCTGAAACAACCTCCCGTTGGTGTGGTGTAGTTGTTAGGAGGGGGTGATGCTAGCTCAGGTGTCGTCCACGTCACTTGACCATGGTTCAAAATGATGTGGTCCGTCGCCAAAAGCCCTCGTGTAGCTGACCAGTGCGACGTTAATATTCAGTCACTTGTGTCAGCACATTAGAGTACTACAAAAATTAAAATGAACAGTTCGGTCTAAATAAGAATTACATTTCTGTGAATGTTGGTTTTGATTACTTATTTTTGTTTTCCGGATCCTTAGATAAGTTTCGGAATGGGTCCATAAGTAATATTTTAAAAAATCGGAGGCACACTGACAAGAGAATATTTCGTTGAAATGTAATTGCTGTGATTTTGTTGTGTCGCCATCTACAGAAAGTGTTTGAAACTAATTCAACAAGAGTTGTAATATTTGTAACCGAAAATTTTTATGTTAGGAAACTGTACTTATTTCAGTGCTCAGAAAATCAGAGATGATTATCTTCATTTTTGTGACGTAAAAATTGAGATTTATCGAGATGTGGACTTACTGTTGAATTTCGAAAAGAGTATGAAAAACTTCTTTCTAGACCACGTTGGGTTATAGAAGCGTTCCCGATCCCCGGACCGTGGACCAGTACCGGTCCGTGGATCAAACAGTACCGGGTCACACAAGGGATATTAAACTAATTCCCTGTTATTTACTGTGGTGTTTTTTTCTCGGGTTGGTGTGATTTTTTATAAAAATCACTTCATATTAATTTTTTCGCGTAACTATATTTTATACTTAAAGCATGTTAAAATGCAATTAAATTAAAATTATTCAGTCGAAACAATTATAAATATAAACAATCAATGTTCCTTCCCTCCTCCCAACGTTAAAATAATAAAACATAGAATTATCCACGGCGTTAAAAAAAGGTAGGGGAGCACAGCGTTATACTACTTCAAAACTCGATAAATGATGCTTTGGATATATTACGTATACACATATTGGGGGGGTGTATTCCAGAATTGTCACTGATCAGTTTCAGTTCACTTATCCTTATCCACCAACGCGTTACCTTTTCATCACAGTATTCATTTCTTCTGATATCCTGTGGATTATCATCAGCTTCCATGAAAATTTTTCCTTACAACACGAGGCGGGAAAGGTATGTGCATATGTAATTGTCTTGAAATAAATATAATAATCCACAGAAAATTCTTTTTTTTTTTCAGAACAGTAACCAGAATTTTGAAGTAAATCACAACTTAACTCCATTTTATGGTAGTTTTTTTCTGATTCAATGAAACATATTGGTCTCCAAATTTAATTAATTGAGAGAAATGTATTTGGAGCCCATTTAAAAAGTTATTTATAAACTTACAAACGAGAAATAACAAATGAACAGAAAACTCTTAAATCACTGCATTCGATCGAAAAGGATTTGGAAAGAATTCCACAATTAGAAATGTTTGAAGAACAAAGAAATTATTATCCTCTCTCTCTCTCTTTCTTTTCAAAATTTTCTCCAGGGCTTACGAATACTCTCTCGGAAAGATTCAGAAATCGGAGACAGCTGTTCTTTCCTCTCGAATTTCCACTCCACAGTTCGGCTGGTAGGCTTCTTTTAAATCAAAACTTGTATCTCGTCCTCGTTAATTCGGTTTCATCGCTTGCTCCGTTTGGAGAAAGTGGACGCACGTAAGAAAACGTGCACTGAAAATGGCATGCAAAAAGTATGTTAGAGAGTGTATTGGTTTTCTAAGAATACGAGATTAGAGAAAAGTTATAAAACACACTCAAGAGTGTAATTTAATTGATTGAGAAAAATTTATTTTAAGGACAGGAGAGAAACGGGCAGTTATGTAAATAGGACAGAAACAGATCATGAAAAATCAAAAGCAGTCTATACATTTTACAAGTGAATGGGATGAATCGATTAGAACGAATTATTGTAAACAATTCACATTCAAATGAAATTATCATACGAAAAGGGAAAAAAAGGGAAATATTTCTTCCACGATGCAATTTCAAACGAGTAAAATTCGGAACATTTAAGATAATAAAAAAAAATGCTTGAATTGACGAGAAGAAAATCAGAAACTGGACGAAAATAAGCATGAATGAGGTCGTTCTTCAGAGGGTGGAAGAAATAAAAATTTATTAAGGAAATATTTAACAACATGACAACCCAATATAGAACGAAAACCCATTAGGCTATGTTTGAATAACCTCTTAATATAGGAAGAAATTACAGAGAGATTTTTAAATAAACTTATTAATCACGAAAATAAGTAAGTTGAGGGACACTGAAAATTTATAAATAAGCATATGAAGGAAAACAAAAAGGAAGGAGAACCGTCATTTTTTAAGTTTATTCGCATTCTTAGGAAAGTTCTTTCTTAGAAAATGGATGAGAATATTCGTTTTTGCACATACAACAGATCCATTTACTGAATTATAATGTATAAAATAGGATGACTGGAAATGTTGCGATGCAACACTTCCTTAGATTATATTTTGCAATGGCTGATTATAAATATGCGGTCTTCATTGTTCCATTTTTTTTCTCTCTCACTTCCAAGTGCCCGCTAAAAGACGAGGGGCTGTCCTCCTCGTGTTGCTTCAGTAAGTATTAGACAATCCATCCAATCAAATATCTATTCAAACATCATCACCCATCCACTGATATTCTTTCAAATGCTCAAAAAAAAAATCAAAAATGCAAAATTATGCATGAAAAGTTTGTAAAAATGAAATAATATCGAACGAGTAAGGTAATACGTACTCTAAACATTTTATATTAAACTTAAGCGTGCAGATTTTAAAAGAAAAAAGAAAATTTTTTCACAGAGCAGCACAAAAGTAAGAAGGTAAATTTCCTTCACAAACAAAAACAGAAAAAAAATTTAATTAAGTTTTGTAGAAACCTCACAATATGAATATTGGAGGAAAACTGAATTGTGAATAGAGAAAAAATGAAAGATATAAATTTTTAATTTTCATTTTTCATCATAGATATGAATTTTGGCTTAGAATTTATGTTATTGGTTCGATTATCCCCTCAGTTTCGTAGATTTATTTTAATTCCGCTCCGCGTAACACACACTTATTAAATAATTACAAAATAATTCTTTTTCGTATAAATAGATTTTTAGCAATTTTGTTACGGTATTTTTTATAAGAAATCCTCTTAACTGTATCATGCGTCAAATTTATTTTTTTAATATTGTTTGTTATTGTAATAATCTATTTTTCAAGGAACGCGATTATTTCATTCGCTAATGTATCGAGGTCGATTCAGTCGGTGACTAAACATAGAAACTATATTCATGTTAGCAAAAAAAGCCAGCGAATACCGAGACATATAATTTGCGCTTTACACGAAGGTCTCTTTTTGTAAACCTTAACAGGCAATGAACGCAAAAATTAAGCTTAATTGCTTTTAAATATTCCTCTCCAATGTGAGCAGAAGTGTGTACAGGGATGCACTCAGATTGGGGCGGCCAGTTCTTAAGACGGAGCTTTTTGATTGGCGGAAACCAATAGAGACCCCACAAAGTGTTTCGGTTGGTTCACATCCTCCAGCTGCAGTGAAGGAAGGAACACTTGGCATTTCTATTAATAGAGATGATGTTATTTATATCATAAGAAAGATAACTGGAAAATCATAGATTAAAATTAAAATTAATAAACTATCAAAAATAAATACAACTTTCCATCCCACCAATATGGAAGGACTAAAGAGGAAGCACAAAATGTTGAGTTTTATTCAAAATAAAATATAATGCATAATTTCTTGCGTGTCAATCAGAGTGGCAAGCGTTTGGACTGTTTGAAGTAAGATTGAAATCCCTCGGTTAGTCAAACGTGTGAAGACTATGTTGGGAAAAGAAGATTCAAGAACCACATTAATAAAATGACTTGAACAATTTGGTGATATTGTGGATAGAAATCTATACTCAATAAGAACTGTGATAAAAAAAAAGTTCCATTCGTGTAGTAATGCGATTAATGTATCAAGCTCCAAAACGCTGACACATAGACAAGAAAAAAAATTGCCAATATTGTTGAAATAAACTCAAAAATGTCTTTCAATTGTATCACAATAAAAATCAAGGAAGACTTCGACAAATTAGTTCATTCGAAATCTACTCGCAAATTTTTTTTTTTTATCGTTCTGGTTATAAATAATTTAACGGGATCAAACGAACACGAAAAACACATATATCATTAAAACTAATCAAAAAAAGTTTTGCTTTTGCAAAAAAAAAGTTTTAAGTAAAAAAATTGATCAAACATTATTTACCGATGAAAGAAACTTAATCCATTTCAATGGAAGGAATTTACAATTAAGAGAAAACTGAGCTGCGAGCAGTGAAACATAAAGTGTAGAAGTGTGGCGGTCTGTAAACTTGAGTACGTTGATGGCACAATGAACGAGTATATTGTGACGAATCTTTACGGAACCTTTCCACTAATATTCTTAGGCGTCTTTGGGGATTGTAAATTCGTGAATATTTCCAATCAACTCTAAAAGGAGAAAACAGGATATGTACAGTAGATAGAGTATTTAAGTAGAGCGTTGTAAGTTAGTGGAGATGTGAAGGCAATTGAGCCAGCAGCAGTAGTGACAAAATTTATAGGATTCAATTGGATTACGATAGTGAAGCATTGCTGTTAGTACTCAGCGAAGGAACCTTAGGAAATTAATATACCTGTGAAGAGATCAAAGTACTACCAGGTGATATATTCTAGTTTAAGAAGACTCGGTACCCTTTGAGCAAATTTCTTTATTTACGTATTTAAAAATTATATCTTAGTATTTTATACAATGTTATTCAAGAAAATGATACCAGATGAAAATTTTCATATATTATTCACACAATTTTAAAAATTTTAATTTTTTGAAGAAAATTGGGAAAATTTTAAAATTCTACTCCTTTTGTAAAAATTAATTTTTTGACCTGAAACTTTTTTATAATATTCTTATGAATGTCCTAAGCAACTTCAAGGATCGATTTTAGAATAACTTTATTCGTTTTCGAGAAAAAAATAAAATGTTGATATACAGGCTAAAAATCAACGAAAAAGCCAACATGTCTTACATTTTATATTTTTTAAAAAAAATTATTCAGTTTATAGCAAAACGAATCCCTAATTTTTTTATATGCTTTATTTTCAACACGTAAGAAAAAAATGGAAGTGATTGGTAAATAATTGTCGAAGGAGTAGCATTTTGAATGCACTAAGGTTTCGAAAAACACAAACTGAGAAAACCAGTTTAAAGTTTATAATTCTGAAAAAAATAATTATTATAAGCTTAATTAAACTTAAAATACCACTTTAAGATATTAGTTATACATTTTTCTTTAAAATAATTGCATTTTCATATTTTTTCAACCCACACATTTTTATAAATGATCAACTTTTAGAGAGTACTAATTGCACAAGAAAATTCAAGAAAAACGTTAAAAAAAATTTTTTCTGTCACGACAGAAATTTTAGCTGTTTTTCTTCTTATAATATTAAAGTATTACATTTGTATGAAAAATATATCAGGAATAAGAACTGAAATTATATTATAAAATTTTTAATATAAAATGCTTTAATTTAAAAATTTTACATGCACACATTACACAAAGAAAAAAAAATGATTGTATGCATTGCCCCGGAGATTTTCTGCTTTATATATTGCACATTCTTTTTTTCATGTTATTATTTCTCTTTATAAATTAGATTTTTTTTTATCAAAACGCTGTTTTTAGCTTTTTTTTTCTAAAAAGGGGATATGGCTGAATCGCCTAATTTGTTTTCAAATGAAGTTTTATTCAACTTCTAACTTTCCGACATGCACAAGTGATATATCAATCGAAAGATAATAATGCAAAGAATAAGATTAAATGAAAATAAAAAAAACGATAGGTTTGTGATTTTAGGGGTACCAAGTCCTCTTAATACCGCTTCCCACAAGCGTTAGTTTAATAAAATTAGTTTAAGTTAATGAAAGCTAATAATTCAAGTTGCGTGTATTTCCCAGACCTCCTATTCCGGTAAACCTTATTCATATTGCGCGTAGTTATTGATTAATTTCCTATTTCATAATTTAAGTTAATATTAAAGGTAAATCCTTCTTTGACATAGATATAAAGCCTACTATTTGTTATTAGATTTTTGGTATTTGAACAAGTGAATAAATATAGGTTATTATTATACAAATGGCGTCTGGTCATTCTTTGCCTCAAATTAATTTTAGTGTCCAGGGTGGAACCCAGGAGGGTTCTCACAATATGAATATCCTTATCTTCAACAAAGTGTTCTTTAGCTTCATCTATGCATCATTCACACAGACACATCATTCCAAACATACGACACGCCCTGTTCATCTTCAATTCCTCTGTCATACGTTAAACGTTCTCGAATAGCAAGCTCTATACCAGGGCTTAAATTCTATTTAAAAAATTAGGAAAAATTTAGGAAACAGAATGTACTGAACATGGGCCATTTGAAAAAGCTTCTCCAAGAAGAATGTGGTGGCCACGGTAGCCGAGTGGTATAGGTATCGGACTGTGGCTTGCTTTGTCACAGGTTCGAGCCCAGTACCACTAAAGACCCGCCGTGTAGGGCAGCGATGCACGTTAAATCTGTCGAGAGCTGAAACGTCCTCCCGTTGGTGTGGTGTGGTAGTTAGGAGAGAGGGGTGCCAGCTCAGGTGTCGTCCACGTCACTTGACCATGGTTCAAAATTACGTGGTCCGTCGCCAAAAGCCCTCGTGTAGCTGAACAGTGCGACGTTAATATTCAATCAATCAATCAATCAACCAAGAAGAATGTGGGGAAATGCTTTTTTTAAACTAGAAAAGGTTGGTGAATTCTAAGTAATGGAAAAAAAAAATTGGTGAATTCTTTTTAAGTACTGGCTTAAAGCTCTTATCGAAAACAGAGGATTCGGTGCCAAGTAGTGACTACAATTGTTATTCTAATATTTTTTACACTGGGCTTCATTTTTGGCGCCTTCGTTTTGATAGGTTTGAAAAATTATAACTATTTTTGTAAGCTTAAATTTTAATTTGAATCGAAAAAAAGTATTTCAATTATTTTTATAATATTATAAGGATTATGTAAATAATATCTTTCTTTTTTTTAATAAAAAATAGGAATTTTCAAACAGTTATTTGCGAAAGGTTATCTGTTCTGTTCGAAGTGTTGATGGTTCCGATTTGAAAATACAGCTTATGTGTCTGTGCACTCGCTTGAATATACAGGATGTCCCGAAACTGAATGATAAGCGGACACGATGGAAAAGAGGTGGAGTTCTGAGAAAAATGTAAAAAAAGTCCCCCGGCAATTGATTAAGTTTGGACGGGCACATTTAAGAAAACATGGAAATTGACACCCCCATCACATCATTAGCTTCTGTGACTTCAAATTTTCCTATTTTACGATAGTTTTTTCACTAACGTTATCTTAAATAGCCGTTCTATTAATCCCAGTCACAAGTCGGACAACAAAACTTGCGGGTTTAGTTAAATTAACGTAGTTTGTGTGAGTCGGTGTTTGAGAAAAAGATGTCACTCAACTTTGACAATCTATGAAAAGAAAACTGTTGCACACATCCCCAGCTCAAGTTTCTCAAAACTAAGCCCATTTAGATAAGATTCCAAAATGATGCAACACTTGCTCTTTTCTATGCATAATAATCGTAGAAGGTTTTTTTCTATTTGCCAGAGCATGTTCATTTTAAAAACTCCTTTGTTGATACCATTTACCCCATCATTAGATATTGTGTGACTTCCAATGCCACAATTTAACAGACGTGAGCAGCCACAAATGGAGAAAAAACATTTGCTGGTTTAGTTAAAGTTAGAGTAGTTTGAACCAGTTTGATAAAATGATGTCACCTAATTTTGACTCTTGATAAGAAGAAAAATATTAAATACTTATAAGAAGCATAACATTTATTACTTATCCTAAGCATTATACTTATAGACATCTGGTATAGTGTTTAGTGACGCGGCCATAGATCCTGGGTTCGAATCCCGGAGAAGGCATGGATGTCTGTAAATGTATAGCGGCATGGGGGGACTCGAAATAGCCTTTTAATCGCAAGTCCTCTCGTGAGGTTGGTCAAAGGGGAAAGAGGTGGAAAGCCCCTGACCAGGGTGTTATCCCTCAAAATTGGAGTGGAACCGAGCCAGCCGTACTGCCCCCTGTATGGTGCTCAAAGCTACGGATCACGATAGGCTCACAACTAAGAGCTATGCCACGATGAATTTCGTGGTTCTGACACCGAGACATTAGAAACAGTAACATTATACTAAGAAAGTTATTTCAAAACAGGACCCATTTGCTGTCCAAAACTCCTTTATTAAATCAGTTTATATCCCACCTACGTTCTCTTGAGAAATTACTCTAAAAATATTTGCATCCGCGTGGAGCTTTGAAAAGTAGCTGATGGCGCCGTATTTGGGGAATTCTCGTACAGTCAAAAGACTACAAAAAATGTAACACCTATCATTGTGAATTTTATGCAGACTTCCTGTTAGTTTCATTTATATTTCATTCCGATTACACAGAATCTGATTTCTGCACAGCTCCTTTATGAACTAATTATCTAAACAAAACTGCCTTAGTAGCTCCCATTTAATTTATGTCCAACTTTTGATTTTTCCGCTCTGATTCAAATATTATCTCTCTTCTAAAACTCGTTCAGTTAAAGAGAGTTAGCAAATAATCTTTCTACTCGACGCTAATCCTTTTTCTGAATATAGCTCCACCCTCTCATCATAGAAATCCCAATGGAATCCTGCGAGGAAACATAAGAGCTTCAGTTAGGAAGCGTAACAATTGCGTAAGGAGTGTCTGTGGGATGAGTAAAGTCCAAGATACGTGTACGTTAAATTCATCGTGACTCAAAGTTCTACCACTGGCGCGGTGTGGTAGCTCATTGAAAAGGTACCAACTCAGGTATCGTCCTCGTTATTTGATTGTTGTTGAAAATTTTGCAGTCTGTCCTCAATAACCCTCGTGATGTGACGTCACTCCATTAAGTCGAATTGATTTAAATGGGAGGTCATTTTATGGAAATTATTTAAAGCAGAAGTAAGGAATACGCCTTATTGGCTTGTTGAATGAATGGATTGAGAGAAACTTGCACCCGAAGTTTCACTCTCACCGTCTTACCTACCAAAGGGTGTGGGAGGAATGAAAGCAGAACCAGAGAACTCCACAATCCCAATGATTTATTTAGTCAAACTAACCACACAGCAGCAATCTGTTCTCAAAGGAGTAGCACGGATGATTATTAAGTAAATATGTGGAATCCACTTATTTAACGCAACGTAATCTATCACTGATTCTTAACCTCACATCTACTCATTCAACTCAGTGGCAAAACAATCTTTGCATGCAAAAATTATTCCATCTCACCTGCGTAACTGCCTCCTTCTCTAGAATTACTAAACTCTGACTTTATATAATCTGAATATTACGGTTTCTTCTTGAGAGGGATGGCTGTGAATTCAACGTGAAGAGGATTAATATGAAGGTCGTGTCGCAGAATTCTTAAAGCTTTTGAAAAATACATCCAAGCTAATTATTCTAAAAAATTTGTGAGATCCTGGACAGTTATTTTCTATCCCAAACGGGACCAGAAAGATCTGTACCTATTTGGTAAAATAAAGCGACAGTTGAAGCAAAGCAAAGGGCGATTCCCCACTCAGTGGTGGGAATGCGGAACACCGGAATCGATGGAGGGATGTAAAAAATATACCCAAATGTGCCCTTAGATACAAATTTCTGGGTAATATATATCAATGGAAAAGAAATATAATAAATTTCTAATTTATACTTTGCTCACGAGGTAGGATTTTTTCATAAAAATGTGTTTAAATATATACATAAAGAAAACTTTCACTTAAAAATACTTCGTCTAAAAATTTTTAATAGAATACATCAAGTAATTACGATTTTTTTCTGGGCTTATGTTATGAACTTAAAAGTATTTACGATGCCTCCATATAGTGGAGGCTTCAAGTGTGTTGGGAAATTTTAAATGGATATGAAACAGATAAAATACGCACAGCTTTAGAATTTAAAAAAAATGAAAAGTATATATTCTATTATTTTAATTTAGGATTGCTGGATAAAGGTAAAATAGCCTTCAAAATAATATGCATCCTAAAACCTAAATGAGAAAAGAAATTACAAAATTCACCTTAACTTAACTATATAAAGCAGATAACTCTTAAACAAAACAAATAAACAAATAAAACTGAAAAAATAAACTGCTAAAAAATGAACTGAAAAACAGAAATACGAAATGAACGCTAAATTGATAAAAACTTAATTATCCTTATTGTGCGAAAGTATTAACTAAAAAATTTTTACAATATTAGCTTTAATTAATGTTTAACCTATGCTAAAAAGATAAAATCAGTTTAGGGAACTAATTTGATATCGGTACACTATGGATATTTTTTGTCAGAGAGGTAAAAATTTGGCAATGTTCGAGGGATTATATTAAACTGGCCGCCAAAGATCTAATTGGTATTATTTCAAAATTACTCTAAAAGAGAGAGAGTACTGTACCGATATCAAAATAATTCCGAATTTATCTCACAATTAATTAAAAAAATATGTTTAATTCATATTGACTTTTTCATCACAAGTTCAGTTCAGTTCAGTTCAGTGAAATCACTGAAATAGTGAAGACTTGGCTAACGCCTTATGCTCCGATAAAATTTTGATTAGTTCTTAATCCAAGTTGTAACACACAGTTCCTGATTGCACTGTCCATCAGTAATTTGAATTATCGCGTTGTGCTTCAACTGAGATTGATGAAAGTAGAGTATAAAGTAACTGGAATTTTAGAATCTATTGGATGATGTCAGAAATTTTTCAACTTTTTGAACTTGCTCTATTATTTTACATTTCGCTATTGAGGAATAAGACCATTCTCCGTGGTTGGAGATAAAATTTTTCAAAATTTCACGCTGTGATTTGTATTTGATACAGTTTAATATAAAATGTTCACTAGTTTCTAGTACTTTACAATCTGCACACAAAGGAGAATTTGTTTGTTTAAAAAGGAAATATATATCATTTAATGGTAATTTTTTAGCTCGCAACTTATTGATTAAAACTTCTGTATTTCTATTTTTTGCTGCCTGTCTGTTCCCTTTTTCAAGACGAGAAATATAAAAATAATTTTTATGTCTCTTGCTCTTTTTTCCATATTTCTTCACTTTTGATTTTGTGTTGTTTTTTGAAATATGTATGTAGATCTTCTTAAGATATCCAAGAAATAATATTCCACGGCTCTGGAGAGGCTTTAGCTCTAATTTATCAACTTCTTCATTAATCCCTATTCCTTGTGAGCTGGTACCCAAATGAATGTAATTGATTGAGCTATTTGAAGGCACTGATGTAAAGTTGAACTTAAATTTAATATTACCGTATTGGATTTTCTATTAATATTTTGGATGCTTTTTAGGACTGATAAGCTGTCCGTCAGGATGACATAGTTTTCTGTTTATGAAACCCAATTTTTTAACGCAGTCCATATGGCTATAGCTTCAGCTGTGAATATTGAAATCATTTCTTTCAGTATGAAATTTTGTCGAATTTTTTTCTTAGGGATCAAAATTCCTATTGATGTTTGATTAGTATTTTTTGAACCATCGGTTGCTATTATGATATTGTTATTAAATTTTGGCTGAATGTAATCATTGAACATATTTTGTACTATGTCATCTAAAAGATCCTTGTTTTTTGAAATGGTAGTTCATAAGTATAGATGTTTATTTTGCGATTTTCGTAGATTGGAGGAGGAGGGATCCATTGAAGAATATCTACTTTAGAGATGCACAATTCTTGGAGCAGGTTGGTCGTCTTTTGAAAAATACTGATCTCTTTTTCTCTATATTTATAAAAAATACTATTTATATTCCAAAATAACCTTGTGTTCGGTGACCAGTCTTTTAATGCTATTTGCTTGGTTATAAATTTTTGGCAAAGGAAATTATGGCGAGTATTAATACTTCCATTCATAGACTCTGCTCTTAATAAATCTAACGGGGTATTTCTTGGGAGACCTAGGGCTAAACGTAAGGCAGCATTGTCAATCGGTTCTAGTTTCTGTCTGTTGCTATTGCTAGAAAAGGAAAAAAGTTGACTTCCATAGTCAAAGATAGAACGGATTGTGGCATTAATAATATTTAAAAGGTGATCAGATCTTGTTCCTATTTCCGGAGAAGATAAGGCTTTAATGGCATTTAAATATTTGAATCCTTTTTGACGTAGGTAATTAATATGATTTCTCCAGGTGATATTGCGGTCGAAGATGATACCCAGGATTTTCAGACTCTTCACTTCGGGAATAGGTTTGTCACATATTTTAAGTAATGGAGGTATTGAGCTTCTTTTTCTGGAAAAGTTGATTCGACTGCTTTTTTCTGGAGAGGTGACCAATTTCCATTTTTTACACCAGAATTGAAATTTTATTTAAAGATTCTTGCATTTCGCCTATTGTTTTATTCTGATTTGTACCACTATTATATAAAAATATGTCGTCAGCATAAACCAGAAGATGGCTGTCGTGTTGAATTTCAAAAATATCTGACATATAAATCATAAAAAGAAAAGGGCTTAAGATACAACCCTGGGGTACACCATAATTGTTTGTAATGGTTTTTGAAAAATGTTTCTCCATTTTATTTGAATTGTTCTCTGATGTAAGAAGTTTTGAATCCATCGTAGTAATCTACCAGAGTATCCAACTTTGTTTAATTTAGAAATAAGGCCATTTGGCCACACTGAGTCATATGCTGCTTTAATATCCAACGCTACTAAAATAAAATATTCTTTGCGTTCTCTGGCCAGTATAATGTCATGTTGTAATTGAAGTAATGTATTAATGCTGCTTCTGTGAGGGTAAAAACCATGATGATTAACATGAAAAATTTTGTTTTGAAAACTGAAATCTAGCATTCTATGTAGAATCATTCTTTCTAATAATTTGGCAATTACTGAAGTAAGAGAAATAGGACGGTATGACGAAACTTCCTTGGGATTTTTGTGAGGTTTTATGAAAGGTAGGATAATTGCGTGAGTCCAATCTTTTGGAATTTGACTTGAAGACCAACTGTCATTAAATGGTTTCAGAAGATTTGTTGCTTTGATGGGGAGATGGTTTATTGATTGGAGAGAAATTTCATCATGCTCTGGACTGCTGTTCTTTTGATGAGATATTGCTATTTCTAATTCTTTTAAAGAAAAAGTTTTATTAATGTCCTGGCTATTGTCCGGAATAGAAATACTTGGAATATTATCGTTGTTTTGTTTTGCGTAATATTGTAAAAAACAGTTTGCTTGGGATTGTTCGTTTGTTAATATGGTTACGTTATTTTAAATAATATTAAATGACGAATAGTTAGTATTTATTCTATTTTTGATTACTCGGATTATTTTAAAAAGAACTTTAGAAGAAGATATTTTTTTCGCAGGTCTTGTGCCAAAAATTTTCTTTACAGGCTTTGATTGTTCGCTTAAATTTTGCGCTTATTTCTTTATATTTTATCCAGTCTTTTTCTTTAAAGTTTTTCCTTGCTTTATTAAGGAGTTTTCTTTTTTTGTTCTTAAATGCCCGCATGCTGCTGTCCACCATGGAGCTCTTGAACTGATCTGTTTTTTTTTCGGTTTCTTGAGATAAGATTTGAGCTTTTTTAATTTCTTTTATAATATCTATATTTATGTTTTCATTTAAATTTACATTTTGTTGAATAATATTGATAAATTTGTTCTAATTTGTTTTTTGTTTAAAATTGTTAGTTACTGAGCTGTTTGTTCTTTTGTAATTAATAATTATATGGAAGTGGTCACTTCCAAAATTATCGGTATTTGTGGACCAGAATATATAAATCATAATTTAAATCTATAGATGCTAAAGAAAGATCTATAGATGTAAAAATTCCCGATGAATGGAGATAAGTTGGACTTTTATCGTTTAATAATATTAAGTCACACACACACACACATTTTCAATGATCCAGTCAAAAATCTTTTTTCCAGAAACACTGGAATTTTTTGATCCCCATATTTCATGAGATGCGTTGAAATCTCCCAATATCAAACTCTGATTATCAATATATGATGCTATTTTTGATAAATTGATGTCTTTAAAGTTACCCGGTGGGATGTATATATTAAAAATTGTGATAGGTGCTAAATCTATCTGAACTCTGACTATTAAAATTTCTAAGTCTTCACTAATTTCTGAGAATATTTTTTTATTGCGCTAATATCTTTATTTAAAACTAATCATTAACCCTCCTCCTCTTTTGATTTCTCTATCAATTCTGAATATATTCTTATTGGGAATTGTGAAAATATCTTTTGGATGTAACCAGGTTTCTTGAATTATTGAAAATCTTGCTTTTTGAAAAATTGGAGCGAAAAGAATATCTGACATCTTGTTTTTAATTCCTCGTGCATTCCATTGGATTATGTTCATGATTTAAAACGGGAAAAAAGGTGCGATACTATGAATTAGTTTAAAAATTCGCGAAAAAAAGAAAGTAGATTAATATTGAGTTTTTAGCGAGAAAATATAAGAAAATTTGATTATTTATTTAAGTTCCTTTATTTTTTTCTACTACACTATCTAATGTATTTCCTCTCTGTACTGACATTTTCTTGAATCTTTTTGGTTTTTCATTCTGTTTTCTATTTATTAGACAATCATCATCTTTTTGAATTGTTATATTGGATGCAACTTTTTTTAGGGTGGATTCCATGGTATTCATTAGGGAAGAAAATCTAAAATTTATTTGTGCTACCACGGTATTAAGTTTAGTCGTGAAGCGTTGTACTATTTGTTCTAATTTCTTTTCGAATATGTTATTGTTTCCTTCAAATTTCAACTCTAATTTCGCAAACTTTTTTTCAAGATTTTCTATCTTCTCTGTTTGATCATTATACGTTTGGGCCGAGTATGATGTCTTTTTTTCCGTTTGGAATTTCTCAACTGCTTCGTTTCTTGAGATTTGTTGCTGTACTTTAATTTTTAAGATTTCAATTTCTTCTTGATATCTTTTACAATTTTTATCATTAGCTTCATGCCCCTTTCCACAAGAGCTACATTTTTTTTATTTTTATTTCTTTGCAATCGTTTTCAGAGTGGTTCAGTGAACAAATTCGGCATTTTATTGAGCTTCTACAAAATTTTTGAATGTGTCCAAATTTCCAACAGTTTGTGCATTGCCTAGGTTTTTCATAGTAGAGAGTAGTTTTAATCATTTCAAATCCAATTGGAACTCTTTCGGGAATATTGCATCCAATTTGGTTAACTTTAACTGTTTTGATCGGTTTAAATCCAGATTCTGTTTTTTTGGTAATTCATTGGATATCAAAAATTGTGTATTTGTAATTTTCTAATTCCGATTTTATGTCGTCTATTGTATATTCTGTGTCTATTCCCTGCAATATATAACTATTGGTTAGGCCAGTATAGGACAATCTCGTACTTATTTTTACACCATTAATTTCTTTAATTTTTAAAGCTTCTTTGGCGGTCTCGCAATTATTTGTTTTAATTATGATCTCACCGTTTCTTGTTTTGCTGATACTTAGAATATTTTTTTTAATTGTGAACTCTTACATTATACTTTCTTTTAGTTTAAGTGGATTACCATTCTGAAAGCCATTTTCCGATTTTAAGAAAATTGTAATATTTGGACTCGTGTTTAAATTTTGTCTTTCCGCAAACTTGGTCAATAATTCTATATCTGTGAGATTATACCTATATTTATTGAATGAAAAGTTAGTATTTTCTACCTCCATATTATTATCTGGGTGAGGGTAGTCACCCATTTTGTCTTCCCTACTCCAACACTCAAAATTGTATATAAATACATTATCTTGTGTAAATAATTAAATTAAAAGCTCTCTTATCCGAAGATAGAATAAAAATTATATGAACTAAATTTCAATGCAAAATAAAAATTCAAAACGATCTCACCCGCTCGAACCCACTTGAAAAGTCAAAACTATCCAATATTTTTAGCACATTCTCCTTCCCAAACACCAAACCAACATCACAACATATCTAAGCAGTGCGTTACAGTTACTATCTTTATTTGGGATTTGGAGCAACAAAGACTATTATCCCCAAACAGTGCTTTAAACGCGTTGGAACGATGAAACTCTACTAGAATGTTGCCAAAACTAGAAAACTAAAATCCATGTATTAAAAGAATTATTTTTTAAAAATTGTTTATTGGAAAAAGAATTGTAATTGTGTCTCAACCAACAAATAATGGGCAAATAAATGTACTATTATTAAAAATGTGTAAGAATCCTCCAAAACAAAGAAAAACTGTATGAAGCAGAAATTTTCACATGCAAAGGTAGACGTGACATCAAATGACGTCATATTGCCAGAGCAATGAGTGAGTGAGTAAAAGAATATTAACGTAGCACTATTCAGCAACTCGAGGGTTTTTGGTGACGAACCTCGTCATTTTGAACCATGGTCATGTGATGAGGACAACACCTGAGCTGGCACCTCCTTCTCCTAACTTCCACACCACACCAAAGGGTGGAGGTTTAAACCTCCACAGATTTAACGTGAATCAGCTCCTCTACATGGCGGGTCTTCATCGGCACTAGGCTAGAGCTCATGACACGCCGACCATAAGTCCGTTACCTTGACCACTAGGCTACCGCGGCCACCGCCAGAGCTATGGGAAATCATTTAAAGATCAAATTTTGAAAAATCTAACATGTATTTTTTTTAAAAAAACGAGTATATTAAAACTCTTGCACATTGTGTCAAAATTTCAAAGCAATCGGTGAAGAACTTTCGGAAATTTAATCAGGTTCATTACATTTTTAATCACGTAGATTAATAGCGCATTTCTGCAAACACGGTGAGACTCGATTTTTGAAACTAAAAAAGAAAAATAATATCTTATTTTGTCCGAATGACTCCTTTCTATTTGTGAATTTAGACAAATATTTCACAAACACTGTACCGTCAAATTCTTGAAATGTGTGGCCATTTTTTTAAAAAAGTTATTAACTTTACTCTAAGAAAAAAATGCGGAACAAAATCATTTGGCCGTTTTATAGAAATAAACTATTCAAAAAATTGTTATTGACCATTTGACAAAACTGGAGAGGAGAGTTTTTCATTACCTCCCAAATTTAAATATAATAAAATTTGATTGCGTTCGTAATTCATTTGTGATAGCGGATACATCTGTATATGAATTAACTTTAAATGAAAAAAGAGCTAATTTCCTTCTGCATAATAATCCAGATTTAATTTCAAAACATTCGAAAGAGTTAATAAATTCATTTTTGTTTAAAATTATATTAAAAAATCCCACAATAGCTCAAAAAGTTTTGAAAATACTGTTGCAATTTTCTTCATCTTATTTCCTTGAATTCTGATTTTCAGCATTAACGAAAATAAGATCGAAACTTTAAAATGTAGATGACGAAATGAAAATGGAATTATAATTTTTACGACCACATATAAGCCAAATTATCAAAATTCATCAAGCCTCCCATTCAATTAAATATATTCTTATAATTAATTTATAATTAATTACTCACTAAATATTTTGTTGTCTTTGTCTTACATACTTTACTAACATTGAAAATTATTATCACAAAATATTTAACATAGTATATCATAAATAAGTAAAATTCTTTTTAACTTATTTTATTGTTAGTGGGCGGCCAAATTTTGAAATTGATAAAAGTGTATCGTAGCAAGAACAAATGTTGAGAATCACTGATTTAGATTCACGAAAGGATTAAATTCGAGAAATGATCTCTCGAAATGAAAAGTAAGAAATTCACAAGCACACAGTAAGAAAAACACGGAATAAATGGTAAATAGGAAATTGTTGTGTTCTCTGCTCCGACAGCCTTGAGGGAGGAAAAAAAGAAGCGTCGGAATCAGAGCGGTTCGCTGACTCACATTCCGCTCCATTGACTTCACAGTTCCTGGCACCTCGAGCGGGGGACCCACTGACCCAATCAAGTCCCGACTTTGGTGCTTAGTGAATCGTTCCCGAATTCCAAGGAGCTCTCCGGGCTGCGAGGGGCTGAAATCAGCAACTGGGTTGGCTAAGGCACTTCGAAGATGCGGAATCGAATCCGGAATCCTCAGGAGAGGAGTCAAAGGAGGAATAGCAAACTGTTACTATACATTCTAAGAACAGAATCGTTGACCGGAGATGATTTTTCAAAAAAATCATTATCTATTTGAATAACATTGTTGCGGTACATTTAGTGTGTAACAAATCAGTTATGTGTTACTTTAAATTAAAGTGTAACTGGTTCTTTTTGAAGGAATAATAAATTTATAGTTGGTACTCTAAATCGCCAAATAAATGTAAGCCCCGCGTTTACAAAACTTCATATGAACCCATCTGTACTGAGCCGTTAGCAGATATATACGAAAGACTTTTTATACGATGCTTTGAAAAAACCGACCCACATACATGTCATTCCACATAAGATGTAAACTGTATAATTATTTATTCCAGTGGTTGTATTATACGTTTTATTTCTCTTATCTACTACACAAATGAAGTTAATATTGCAGAAAATGTGAGCCACTCAACCCCTTACGAACGCGTTTTGAATGTATGCTCATTAAATGTAACGAAACTATTCAACAACTCGAGGGCTTTCGGGAACAATGCAGGACGGTTTAAGCTCATTTCAAGCCCTGGGCGCAGAAGATCTACGCGCACCCTTGGCACAAGGAGGGGCCTTGTGTGGATCTGCTTATCCGGGCCCCTGGGCACCCGACCCAAGCACTCACCTGTACCTGTAAAATATACAAATCAATATCAAAAGTAAACTTTTTGGTTTAAATTACCCGACTTTTTGTGAAGCAATGATCTGAATCTTTCGATAGGAAGTCCAACATTCTAAGTCCCTCCGCAGCATCCTGAAGGGGGAATAACGATATTAAGAGATAGAGTGTTGCCCGGTGGAGCAATACGAGGGACAAGGGAATCGGACCTCGTCATTTTGAATCATGGTCAGGTGACGAGGACAACACCTGACCAGGCACTACTTCACCTAACTGCTACACCACACCAACGGGAGGACGTTTCAGCTCTCGACAGATTTAACGTGCATCGCTGTCCTACACGGTGGGTCTTTAGTGGTACTGGGCTCGAACTCACGACATGCTTTTCATTATCCTATACCCGGACCACTGGGCTACCACAGCCCTTAGCATCCGACAAGAACTTGAATTAAAAAATTAATTCATGTGACCGAATTTGGTGATGAGGCTGCCACACGTGGGGACTTTCCGTATCTGCAAAGACTAAGTTGCTAAAATGCCGCCCCATTGGAAAGAAAAAGATTTTTAAGCTTGTAATTTGTATTGATATGAATCATTGCACTGTGTTTTAACCAGGTCAAAAAGATGCAATCCATCGCAGACAGTGTTTGAAAGGAACATTTGCACTCATACTTCGCTTGAACCAATTATTGAACAGAGAAGAAAAACAAGTAATATATAAAAAAAATTTTAAGTCCATTCCAACTTAGATCAACAAAGAAAAATTTTATTTTAATATTTTTAATTAAATAGTTACAATTAATATAAATATGTATATACAAAGGGACATAATCACAACATTGAGTAGGCATTCATTTTTATTCATTATTGTTGGATACACAAGTAAAACTCAAGAAAAAGGTCTCTCTCAGTAAGTGGACTATAGTTTTTATTACTTGTTGCTCAGCTCGCTCGATTCGACTCCTTTCTCGATGGAGTCAGAGGTTACACAGATTCGTTAGACACTCTGAGCGCTAGAGGGCGCTCTACATTTACATACGTACACTGAACAATTATCATTAAAGTATCGTATTGTCATCCAAAACAATCGTATCTATAAAATTTCAGTTCAACTGAATGCACGTGAGGAAAAAAAAACTTTTCAAGTTTTGACACAAGTCGCCAAAAGGGTTGCTAAGTCACCAACGTGACTATTTGTAATTCTTTAAATAATTATTTTTAATCTATTAATTTTTATTAATTATAATTTAATTATTGTATTGTCATCCAAAATAATCATGTATATTAAATTTCAGCTCAATGGATTCCTTAAAATGCATTTTATGAACGATTGAAAATTCCACCCAGATAGATAAATAAACTAACAAATATATATATATATATATATATTAATATATATATAGAGAGAGAGAGAGAAAGAGAGAGAGAGAGAGAGAGAGAGTTAATAGTAGGAATTGTGAAAATGAGAGCAGTAGGGATAAATTTGTATTTCATTTGTTACTTCATAAGAAAATGGCCCAAAGTTTTAATTTTAAATATTAATTTTACTGCAGTTGCCATATTTCCTGTGTATTTCTAATAGATCTTCGTAGGTATTCTTTCCCAAATTTTAAACTACGCGATTCATACATTTCCTACTGGTCATTGTCGTGGCCGGCGATGTTTAATTTTAGCTCGAGTTTTTGTGCCTCTGAAGAGCTTCCGTGTAGAGGGCTTGATGCCTATTTAATCTGTCGATGTTCAAAGTTCTCACGTTGGTATAATGTGAAGGTTTCAATTGTTTGGTCAGGCGCCACCCTTGTCCCTTGCCCGATGTTTAAAATTACAAGACCAATGGCCTTAGTGTAACTTTTAAGGGAGAAGTGAATTAAACAATCCAAGTGTAAATTTTCTGGGCGTTCTAGCCGAAAGACAGAGGGCGAGGAGGAACTGGAGCCCTATGAGCCTGTTTCGGAACGGGGAAACTAGAATCAGGACCGATCCTAGCAGGTGTGCACCGCAAATGGCGGCCAAGCCAAGGAATGGCCGCAGGCTCTGTATAGGGTTCTTTTAATCAAACAAAATTTTTCACGAATTTCTCAAAATAAGCTTATAATAAATTGAACAAATATGCTGTGTGAATTTTGAATAGTTATTGAAAAATCGTTCCTATTTTCTGATAATCCAGCATAGTTTAAGAAAAGTAGAATGTAGTGTACAGTGTGTTGGAAAATTGTCCATCAATGTCTAATCTTTACAAACATCCTTCATCTTATAAGCAAAATTCGTGTTGGATCCGACAAAAGGTTTTTTTTTTGTTTACATGCGGAACTGGCAGCGCATTGTGGCTCGATGCTTAATAAAGGAGTCTCAAAAAGAACTTTTGCGAAATTTGCTTTACAAAAATATCCAATACAGTTAATCTAATAATGTTTAAATTCAATATGAATTGGGGGAAATTAAAAGTTTTTAATTTAATAATAACCTTATACAATTGAGAAAAACAAAATAGGGGGAAGAAGTGATTTATGCCTATGGTTTTACAACACTTATAAACAATGGCCATTTTCCTTTTTAGTGAATTATACCTCCATCAAAAGGTAGTTTCTGGTAGTTTTATTAGGTATAAAGTTATAAGAGAAAAATTTTGCAGCTTCTTTTGACTTTTGAGTAAATGATTTTCATTACACAAAGCTTATTTGGAAAACACTTCAATATTCTCATAGCATTATTAATGCTAGCGAAGTTCTAAATTTCAATTTATGCTATAGGAACTTAATAGTACTTTAGTACTATGTTAAGAAAATGCTAGAGTTTTATGCTTTTAAAAAAATCCTAATGGTAACCAGGTGCCATATAAAGAAACAGGCGAATCAAGTGATTCACAACATAGCACTAAAAAAAAACAGAAATAAAAGAAAACAGAAATTGAAAACTAATCCTGATTTATATATATCTACCCGCTTACATGTATTTTCCTAGGTGGAAAGTAATTTCATATGATCTAATCGACTTAGCCCCTTACCGTGTTTACTATTGCCTCTATGTTAGCAAGGGTGGCTCTAGGGCCAAGGAAACTGGACCCATGTTCGAGGTGGCATTTGGACCGAATTTGAAAAATACTTTTTTTACGAAAAAATTGGTATGAAAATATTTTTCGATATATTATTATTTATACTTTGGCACACACAAAACCTAGTACCTTATTTAAAAACTTGAAATTTTATTTTAGATTGAATTGAAAAGCCGACTACACTGCTATTAAAATTTGTAACGACTATAGGTTTTTCTAAAAAATAAAAATTACACTGCGTGGAGATTTGTTGTAGCAAGTATATGCCCCCCTACATCCTCGGAGTACAGGTACAAAAGATTAACTTTAGTATATGGTATTACTACGTTAAAGGTGACAAAGTGTACAAAACAATATTTTTTTTAGAACAGCGTTCGCAAATTGCAGTTCTTCAAAATTCTGCTTTTATGTTGAACTAAGAATTATGTTTGCTAAAAAGTTATTGTTCACTTTCCTAATTTCTTATAATCTCTATACAAAATTACTTGCATTTACATGCCCATTTAAATATTTGACTGGCTTTCTAATAGAATTTATTTTTATATGTGTATTTGATTTACCTTGGTTGCAATTTCCAGCTACCTATTTGTATCTAGCAATGTGAATCTGGTATTTCATTTCATGTGTCTTATTTTCTTATTCTGTACTGTGTACATTTAAAGAAAGTTTTCTTAAATGTGGAAGCTTGGAGGGTTCGTGGCTGGTGTGTATGTTTAAATCACAAAATTTGATATGATTTTTCTTATTTTCTTCTGTAAATTCCCCCCATCTCGAATGGTTCACAAAGAACATTATTTCTACCCACAGGATATCTGATCTTAGCTAACTTAAAGGGTACAGACGTTAATAAGATCTTTTGGAAGATAGCGAGCCTCTGGACATGTTTCATTTTTGTCTTGAATGTTTTCATTTGAAGTTAAAATAAAAGCTTGTGATCTTTACCATCAACACACTTGTTTTCGAAAAAAAGGACCTGCTTAAATTGGCACAATTCAATCTATTACATTTAGCTCATTTGAAATAGCAACAGGTAATTATGTTTTTAATTTCGAATTAATTTATATTTTTTGAGACTTAAAATAATATACAAATTCTTCTCTCTCCTGTAAGGTACACCTCCGAATAAGGCACAATTAATGTAGCTACCGACATCCCTCTTTGAATATGGATCTTATGTATTTAACTCTTATTAAGGGATATTCTATTTAAGTGTGTGTGTCACTAAAAAATTTTCTTAATTCTTTTTTTGTGAAATTTTAAGATTTCAGCCAAGTTTGTGTTTCTCTTTAAATAAATTAAATATAGTGCTCTCCTAATAAATCAATCTAATTTAACAGAGGAAAGGAACAGAGAAATAAAAAATTGCATTATTGTATGTTCCATGCTTTGATTTAGAGACAAAACAGCATATGTAATAAAGCAATTGCAACTCCTGGGGTGCGTTTTCTTTGGGTTTACTTAAGAAATAAAAAATGCTAGCTTAGGTGAACACAATGCACAGGTTTTCAAAAAAACTCATGCAACGGAATATTTTCAATAAATTTCTGTGAATACAAGATTTCATTACTCACAATTCAAGCACTTATACAGTAATTAAACTTTTTCTATTAAAACTTTTCCTTTTTCATGAATTTCAAATTTAAAAAAACCTGGGATTTTTTTGAAGGTATTTATTTGTATATCATTTATTTAAAGATTAATACGACTTGAATTTCTAATTAAACAAATTTGTTTAGAATTAAATGACAAAATACACAATGTCTTGTCTGGGGAGGGGTTTAATTTCCTACCAAAATCTCCAACATTTAAATTTTTATTTTGAAAAAAGCATTATGTTTACAGCACAAACTGGAAGCCTAATTTTGTTACATGCATTATACATAAAACACAGTGGAAAAAATCGAAGTGATTGATTAATATTTATGGAAGGAGAAGAAGCATTTTGAATCCTTTTTACACAAACTGAGGTAAACCTCTGAAATTTTGTAATTCTAAAAAAATAATTATTATAAACTTAAATAACATAAAATATCAGTTTAAAGCATTAGCTACATATTTTCGTAAGAATAATCGCATTTTCAAATTATTTCAAATCATATATTTTATAAACGATCCATTTTCAAAGAGTATTAATTGCATAAGAAAACTCAAGGAAAATGTTAAAATATTTTTTTCTACAATTGAACAAGTTTTAAAGTTTTTTTTTCTCCACACGTAATTTTGAAATATTATATTTTTATGGAAAACATATGATGAATAAGAATTGAAATGGAGGCTTCCCCATTAATAACTCGAATCCTATGCTACCTTGGTCCAACGCACCGGCTGGATTCGAGTATTTAAAGGGGAAGCCCTGTAGAGGTGGGGGGAGAACCAGAGTCGATCAATTCCGCGTAAGGCTCGCGCATACACGAAAATAGGGCGTACCTCCAAAAATAAAGTCCCAAGCTCAATTCCTTAGGGAGGGGAGTTAAATTTTATCAGACCCCTTGGGGAAACATGGGAATATGATATTTTAGTGCTTAAGCCCTCCCCATGCCTACGCAATGGGAGTCAAGTATATGACTGGATGGGTCTCGACGAGTGGAACAATTGGTTCAAATCTCTAGTCCGAAACTCAAACAAGAGCCAAGATAGTGTGGATTTAAATAAATTTTAAAAGTTTAAAACCATTAAAAATTATATATATAAGGAATAGCCTTGTGAGCATGAAATTATAATAACAGGAAGAGCAGTTAGAGAGGGATCGAATGGACTGTGAGGCTCGTGTGTCGAGATATTGGCCAAAAAGCTGTAGAGGGTTGAGAATGCACCGGGGGGGATGTGTCCTCCCAACAGATTCTAACCATAACAAAAGTTATTACGATCCCTCAAATATCTGTCCCCTAGCACCAAAAAAGTGGCATATTTTTTTCACTTCATCATTTCAATAAAACAGTTTGGGGATTTAACTAATTCATTTATAACATGGAAAAGACAAAAGAGAATTTATTTTAACATCTTGCGTGAATTGATTATCTCCTTTAGGAATTTGAAGAAAGCTCTAATTTCATCGTTTCGCTGCGACAAATAGGCGGTGACCTTCAGGGGTGAAATCATGAGATTCCTTCTCAACTGTCAATCAAAGGGTCGCACGTACACACACAAGTCATACCTCTCGCTCTCCTCCCTCACCAACGACTCAGTTAATTTCTGTATTTCATACTTTGCCGGTTCCTCATTTGGCATTCTATAGAATGCCTAGGCAATGCATGAAATAAAAATCATTTCATACTTTGCCGGCTAGTTTTAGGCATTGTATAGAATGCCAGATTTTATACTTTGCCGGTAACATATACAATGGAGAGAAAAAAGCGATGGCGCACCATCGTTGAAGGAAGGATTGCTGAAGTACAATTTTTAGCTGGTCACAATTTGGCATTTAGATGAACTAGTACGAAGTGGACATAATGCTAATATTTTAAACACAGTTTAGATGTTGGCAAAATCGGATCCAGTTATTTCAAAATACCTTAACAATGTCAGTCAATGCAAAAACAAAACATATATTCCACACTAGTTAGGGCAGCATTTTTAAAATGAAATAATTACTATTTTAGCCGAGTGAGCCGATAATGAGATAACACGCATTGTCAAAAAAGCAAAATATTACACTATAATTCTTGCCTCTACACCTCCAGATATCAGTCATACAGAACAAATAACATTTTTTATGAGATGTGTGAGCATTACTGATGTGTGTGTGTGGTTAAGTATTTATATATATTAGAATTTTTTCTAGGAGTTTTCAGGAATTCTACACGAGAGAGGGTTTCAGATATGCACTCATTCTCTGTTGAATCCAAAATCTCTGAAAAATTGATTTTACCAAAACTATTGACAAATTTGCTTCTCAGAACACCAGACAAGTTATGTTATAATTAATTATTATGAAGTCTTTTTGAAGGACTGATTTATATACTTTTCGTTGCATGAAATTTATGCTTGATTACTTTTTTATTAAATTATATTTTCTGAGTAAATACTGTTGTTTTGCTTTTCTAATTTTAAAATCTCTATTTTTATTTCAAAGGTAATATTTTTCCTTGTTTATTATTTTCTTAAAGTATTTTGTACCGATCATAACTCATTAGCTGATCAAATAATAAGATTTTGCTCTTGAAATTTTGTTTACATTTTTATTAATTTTTTGCTTTTTACTCTTATACAGATAGATGAGTTTATAACCTCAGTATATAAGTATTAAATAAGTAATCATATATATAAGTATTGTAATAAGCAATTAAATATATAAGTATTGTGATAATTAATTCAATATATAAGTACTGCAATAAGTAATTAAATATCTAAGTATTATAATAAGTAAGGAAATTTGTGTAAGTATTATAAGTAATTAAATACATAAGTAAAGGGTGTTTTTTTAGAGGTATAGAACTTTTAATTGCAATAAAGCAACGATGTATTATTCGATTGACATGAATTTTTTTTATTCGAAAGATAATCTTGTGGCATTACATTTTAAATATGACTTCTGGCATATGACTGCCACGGCTGGCTCGGTTGTAGTCCAATCTGGACGTCCAATTTTCGATGACTTTTTCCAATATTTGTGGCCGTATATCGGCAATAACACAGCGAATGTTGTCTTCCAAATGGTCAAGCGTTTGTGGCTTATCCGCATAGACCAATGACTTTACATAGACCTACAGAAAATAGTCTAGCGGTGTTAAATCACAAGATCTTGGAGGCCAATTCACAGGTCCAAAACGTGAAATTAGGCGATCACCAAACGTGTCTTTCAATAAATCGATTGTGGCACGAGCTGTGTGACATGTTGCGCCGTCTTGTTGGAACCACAGCTCCTGGACATCATGATTGTTCAATTCAGGAATGAAAAAGTTAGTAATCATGGCTCTATACCGATCACCATTGAATGTAATGTTGTGGCCTTCATCGTTTTTGAAGAAGTACGGACCAATGATTCCACCAGCCCATAAAGCGCACCAAACAGTCAGTTTTTCTGGATGTAACGGTGCTTCGACATACGCTTGTGGATTAGCTTCACTCCAAATGCGGCAGTTTTGTTTGTTGACGTAGCCATTCAACCAGAAGTGCGCTTCATCGCTAAACAAAATTCGCTTATGAAAATCGGGAACAACGCTAATCTCGTTTTGGGCCCATTCGACGAATCTACGCCTTGCTTGATGATATTTAAAATGTAATGCCGCAAGATTATCTTTCGAATAAAAAAATTCATGTCAATCGAATAATACATCGTTGTTTTATTGCAATTTAAAGTTCTATACCTCTAAAAAAACACCCTTTATTAGTCAAAATATGAACAATTCGCTAGAGTGGACGTAAATTAGGTCTTCGCACGAGGGCGGCCGAGGATCGGCCCTGACTATAATATCCTTGAAATTTATGAATACATTTGAATACTGCTCTTCATAAATTTCCAATAATTTAATTATAAAATCGTATTAAATATTTGAATTGCAGTTTAACCTTTGCTGGACGATTATAACGAATGTTTGGATGCATACAACCCCTGGCTTTTACAGAGTTAAATTATCTTTTCAAGACGTTCTCTCGAAAGTCTGGACGAAGAATCAAGGAAGTGCCTTAACAAGTTGTCCATAAATAATGCTGCCACAGCGAATCTGCTTTAAAGAAATTTGAAAAAATAAACATATAAAATATTTGTCATGAAGACTAAATTACTGCTCCATTCGCACAAAAGACATTTTAAATTTTTTTAGTTGTTCTTTATTTATGCGAGAAATAAATTTTAAGACGATTTAAAGAGTCAAACATGTTTTGAAATAGATTTTTTTTCACTCACACAAAAACTTCTTGGTCCTTTATTTTTCCATATCAATAACTTCCTTAAACAAAGAAATATATTTGTTCAGTTCAAGTATCTTAGTATGAAGCGCATATTTAGATATTCGCAAGGAATATCTAACACAACCTTAGTAGAAGGCAACGAGAATAATCAAGAATTCCTTAGTTTACCTATTTACATTTTTCCTCAAGCAAACGTAAATCAATCTCAAATAATATGACACAAAATAGCTATTAAGGCAGTCATTTATATATCTCTTTATTATCTTCTTAATTTAGTTTTTTCTTCACAAGAAAGAAAACCCTCCCTCAAATTTCGGGAATCGGATTTTAAAAACAATAATCTATTCTGACATCAATGAAATATAAAAAGTAGAGTTAAAACTAGATATTTAGCAAGGCATTGCACTCATTCAAATATCAATGAATAATGCTTTTAAAAATACATGCGAATTGTTGTGTAAAACTAGAATTATTCATTGAGTGTGCGAGTGTTTATAAACATCGCATTACAGGGCAATTGGCTACAAAATTCGTCATTTTGAATTTCGGTCAAGTGAAAGAGGGCGGCACCTCAGTTGGCATCCCCCCACTCGCAACTACCACACCGTGCATGCCGTGTAGGGAGAGATGCACGGAAATCTTTCGAGAGCTCAAACGACCTCGTGCTGGTGTGGTGTAGAGGTTAGGTAGAGGAGGTGCCAGCTCAGGTGTCATCCTCGTCACTTGACCGTTGTTCAAAATGACGAGGTTCATCACCCAAAGTCCTCGAGTACCTGAATAGTGCGACATTAATAATCACTCACTTATCCCACCATGACAACGAAAGGACTTGGAGCCTCAATAGATTCTCAAACTTTTAATATTGGCCACCCAATTTTCATCGCGCCCCTTCAATGGATTGAATTCAATAATACTATACTTTAACGCCAAAACTACCATACCACTTTAACCTCTTAGGTGCCCCCGGAGTATATAGACGTCTCGCTAAGCCAAAGGGGTTCTTTCCCCGGACGTCTTTCCAAAGTACGATCTTTTCTGTGCGCTGCTATCCATAAAATTATTCTGAAAGCTTTAGAATTTGATAAAAGGACTTTGACGATGTTGGCGAAGGATTTACTTATCCTGCGTGGAACATGAATGGCACTGGGAAGCGAACTGCATCAGTTTAATCGGCAGTTAAGGGATTCATTACAAACCGTATAAATTATCAAGATAAGTGTTAATTTTTTTTAAATGGTAATTAATAAAAACTGGTTCTTAACTTCGTATTGTTCAATTAATTATATGAAATCCACTGTGTAGCACATTTATAAGTGTAATATATCAGCGTAAATATTCTTATTATGTCAGAATTATTTTGCTTGTTTACTTTCAGTAAATTAATGATTTTTTTTAAATAATTTCTTGTTTTCGACTTTTCAACATGCTCGCGCCCCCCTCGCAGAGTTGTCACGACCCCCAAGGGGGTTGATCCCCACAGTTTGAGAAACGCTGATTTAACATGAAGCAACCCTCTTCTTCAAAAGGGGTTTTCAGTGGCGCTGGCGCTCGAACACGCCGTCTCCAGAGTTGAGTACAACGAATATGAGTTCACGGTCAATCACTGCGTCTTCGAGGTTTCGTCTCTAAGCCGGATACGGCTCAGTAGATGGACTCAAGTTCAAACTCCCGTAAGCAGTTTCACAAAAACTGTCAATTACATCCCTTTTAAGGCAATAAACACGAATAAATCCGTTTGTTGACAAAATCGCTAGAGCAGAGAAATGGAAAACAAGAGTCATTTTAGATATTGCTTGTTTAGTTTTTTTATATTGTGTGGTATCTGGCAAATGAGCTACTTTTTAATGTGTTTTCCTAGCCCTTTTCTGAAATCGTGTGCATTCTTCCCTGCTTTTGCTCATTTCCAGCTTCTCTATCTCATGTTATTTTCTCTATATATCCAGGAATTTTCGAACTGCTATAAACTAAAAAGATAGTTTTCAAGGATAAAAAGAGTGAAAATACACTTTTGATGTATTTGAGGAACTATTATTACATTTAATTACACTGGTTATTGAAAAAAAATTAACTGTTAAAGTAAATTGCAAAAAATATACTGAAAGGTTGAAATTATTTACATTAATAACTAACAATAGATTAGTGTGTGGTTCAACTTTCTACTTTTAATTGTTGCTAAAATTTGATTAGGTAATCCAATTCAAGTGCTTCTCTCAGATATTGTTTTTAGTTATTTAATGCAAACTTAACAAAAAGTAATATCCAAGTACTTATGCATTAAAAACATAGATTTAACCCTTTATCTACCGATGGTACTTATAAGTACCACTCATTTTAAACTTACATAGAATAACCATTTTTACGAATATTCTGACGATATTTAGCAGGAATATTCTTTGAAATCCACTCATAAGATATAGGGCAGCAAGGGTTCTATAAGGAGTATTTTAGCGGGGAAGGCAAATAGTTTTACAGCATTAATTGCGTTTTCCGCTGACAGTGTTTTCAGCGGTTTGCAAAGATTGTCATTTTTGTCCCGAAAAAATAGTTTATGTCAAAATTTAAGTGTTTTTGTTTGTTTGTATATTAATGAAGACCTTAGAAAACTATTTGACTATTTATTTTAAGTGGACAGTGTGTATAATTAATTTCACTGTTGAATATTTTTAATTATATATAATTAATTAGCTCTAGCTAATTAAATTTTTCAAAGTTGAGCATTTTGTTTATGTAAATCCCTTAATTTTCAATGTAGTGTTCCCAAAAAAATATTGCATGAAAAAAACTACAGTAAATCATAATGCGGTAGACGAAGGGTTAAATTATATTGTCTTTTTTATTACGTTCCTAATCAGCTTGTCGAGGGAAAGAAAGTGAAGGCGTCACACAGCTCAATAATAATGCAATACATAGGAAAATCTCGGACAACACTAGAACATTTATATTCTTTTATAAAACGGGATGTAGACAGAGAAATTGGTTGCTTAATGTCAGCAGGGCATGAATTTGCGGTGGCATAAAGGGGTGGTAGTTTACATTTTTCTCATGGTCACCATAAGCTTCCTCTTTGCTAGACGCAGCATTAACCATAACCAACAGAGACAAATTAAAAGTTTCGTGCAAGACCAGTTATAATGAAACTGATCAAAGTTAAGAGTTTCAGCTAAATCTTATAGAAAATGCTTCGTAATATTTTTACATGAGACAGTGGATTCATTTCTTCCTTCCACACAAATTAACTTTCTTCTTCCTCGAACATACTTTTTTGAAACAAAGGGGAAAAAAACTGTTCAAGAATACATGGCTTATAAATCCTTTCCATACTTGTTTTTAATTTTTGCTTTATTGTTTTACTCCTAAGTATTTTAAGTTAAAGCAACTTTTAATGCTATGCTTTGAAAAAAATCCTCCAATAATTCAAAAGCGTCCTTTAAAAAAAGAGGGAAAACGTCTGATTTGTAGCTTATGGTAAAAGCATTTATCAGCCAATGAAATATGCAACGCTTGAAAGGCAATCATCATTTAAAAATATATTCATTAAATTTAAAAAAATTATAATTAATGCTTTCAACTCCTATGGGAACTTTCTTAATTCTTTATTAATGCTTTCTTTTTCCACCTAACAATATTGTATAAGAAACCACACAGCGGATACTGTTACTCATTTCTTAACTAACTAGAATGCAATCGTGAATACATATTTGGGAGTGTGTTAACCAACATAAAAAGTGTTTTACGCTTGATACTTTCCTGAAAAACTATACTCAGAAACCTTCTCTATTCATGTTTTTTTGAAAAACTTTGTTTTAAATTCAAGCCCCACTAAAGTTGAACAATGAACTATTAGCAACGTACTTGGTGATAGTGAAAAAATCATGGTCAAGTGACTGCCAACTTCCGGTAAAAGTTACATTCCTCTCCGAAAAGATTTCCGTTTTATTTTACTCCAATGCCCAGAATAGGAAATGGAATTTATTTATTATTATTTTTTTCAACTACATGAGTTATGAATGAGTGCAGAAGATGGTAAATGACTGCACCTTAAGATTTTATCAATGGGAAGGAACGGAATCTCGATTTTGATTTGAAATGTAAAGAGAAATGGATATTCAACAAGAAACGCAATGCAGGAAGAAAATTTGAAAGAATCATTTGACTTTATGTTATTCCTTACTCTTTCATGTGCCAGAACATTTATCCTCTCCCTCCTTTTCCCTCCTTTTCCCTCCATTTCTTTTTCACCAGCAAAAGATTCGAAAAAAAAACAGTCATTTAAACATTTTACACCCCGAACAAAATCACTTTAAATGAATATAATGCTTAACCAACTAGGATACCTTTATATTTCTCGGTCATTACTTAATAACTCTTTAGAGAAGAATTAGAAACGATATTTAGATGAGAGATACAAGATATGAGATAATATATTATTGACAACACATTCTGGAGGATGCGTTCTCTTTTAAAAGAGATGCAACTTTTCAGCTAAAAACATCAATACTTCATTTATATCATCAATACTTCATCATATCACAAATAGTGCTAAGCTGAACTTTTATTTTTCTTCAGTAAAGGCCGGAGTAAGAAAATTTGGTTTTATTTTAGCCTCCTGGGAAACTATTGTTTTAGTCACTGTATACTGGTGTCAACTAAGCTATTTGTCGTGATGATATCTACACTCTTGCAGGACCGTTGGGTAACTTAAAAATTAAGCTCAATGACGGTAACAGCAGCAATTACAAGCAATTATCAGTAATTTGTTACTATTATTATCATTTGACATAATATTTTAATAATAGCATCTTAATATTTGCTTAAAACATTTTGAAAAAGAGCTAAATTCTCATAAATTGTATCTTAATATTCATGAATGAAAAAATATGCATGTCTTCTTTCGCGCTTTTTTCCTGATTGCCTTATGTGTTTCCTTTTCTTAAATTAACTTTTATGATATAAAAGAGCAATGGGCCGGAAATGTAAGTAAAATTGGTTACAGAAACATCTGTCGTATAAAATGCTTGGAATATATTTATGAACAGACTTTCCAGGAAATGGCGAGCGTGCGAATGGAGTGGAAAGAATAAACAAAAAGCGTCCACTGCAATTCAAATTGAACATGACACAGAGAAACAGATGTTATCTGAGGAAAATGCCATAGAGGTAAAGTGGACAAAAGAAAACTAAAACGGTAATTTATGAATTAACCGATCCTTCGTTTGTATTTTGTGAGCAAGCTTGCCTGTAGAATTCAAATTATTAAAAGAAACGACACACATTGTTTGGATCAAATCTGTGAACAAAGCAAAATATTCAATACTCTCCGTGAAAAGAGAATATGCAAGCAAAAAAAAGTGTTTATCCTTCACTTGATATTTTTTCTTGAAGCTCTTCAGTTTATTTTACTTTCTGGAATGGACAACTACATTATAACAAGGAAGAAAATCCATTTGTGTTTCTATAATTTAAAAACTCCTTCCTTCACTAAGAAAGAAAGGAAAAGACGACGTTTGTGTGTGAAAAAGAGAAGTAAATGCTACTCACCCCTTGCTCTGTCCCATGGATGCGCTGGAAGAGTTCGTATCTTTACTGGACAAGTAGTGAGAGTAGCGGGACCGGAACTCTTCGTTCGGGATGTAGAGACCTCGGGGTCTTTGTTGGGACACAGAGCTTCCAGGACGCGTGGTGAGGGTCTCGGGCCCTTTCTCAGGATCCCCCAGGAAGTTCTTGGGGCCGATACGATCGTAGTCGGGTGACGTCAGTAAAACCATAGTGTCAGCTTGTAATTACACACTTAAAACGTTCTCCCAACACGTTTTCAACCGACAGAATGACGATATATGACCAATAAAACCCAATGAACTCATCTACCAGAGGAATATCTTAGAGATTAGGGCAAAAGAAACACTTGTCGCTTCTCCCTGATGTCCCTTCCAAAATTCTTGTTCGACACCATTACGCAGCAGCGGTTCACTCAAGAGTAATCTCTGTACAAAAGTCGAAAGCGGGTTTGGCATGAAGAAACTCTGCACCGACACAAAAGAGAGGTACGGTGATCCGGATTCGACCCAGTCTTTCAGGAACATCACACACACACAGCGCATCCGTGAGAGACTGGCGAAGAAGATGACCAGCTCCGAGGAAGTGGCAGGGATCTGTGGCCCGTGAAACGCGGAAACAGAGAAAAGCCTGACCTATTCTTCGGTCACTCAACGTTTGCGAGAAGGCGTGACGGAGCCGCGCTTTGCATCGGACCAGCGCGTTTCCTGGTGCGGCTGCTGCCAGGTAACATTCTTCGCATTCTCCCTCTCCCACAAACAATGTTTTTGTCTCAAATAGCACAAGAGGGGACGGTTTCAACACATGCGCTCTTTACTAATCAACGTTCATTCACAGCCTTCAAGAGTAAAGCTACGAACACAAGATAATTTTAAGCCTATTGATAGATTAACAAAAGAGGCTGAAGAGGGCAGATATCTTTGAATTAATAACAAATTTAACCCTTTTTTCGTTGTCGCGTTTTCCAAGCAATTTTCCCTTTCTGCAGCTGAAGGGAGTAACGGCGAGAGGGAAAAAATCTGTTTTTGATATTCAGTCCAAGTTGCGGGTGCGATCCCGGGAGGAATTTTCTGAATGCGTAAATCCTAGGCACGCATGTCATATGATTATGTGGCATGTAAAAGATGCCTTGAGCATTCATTTGGTTCTGGGACTCTTGGAAAAATTAAATCACGGCAATATTTAGCATCCGACAAGAGCTTGAATTCAAATTAATCCAAGCGTCCAAATTGGGTCGAGAGGGCCGCCACTAGATGGTGCCATCATGAATGGTTCTCCCATTTGGGAACTCAACGTGCCTGAAAAGGTTTCGTTGCTATCATACAGCCCAATTAGGGGAAAATAGTATTTCACCGTCTTGGACCTTGAATGGATTTTCTCCAACTGAACCAGGTTCAAGTGACGAGGGAACATTCGCATCCTGCGAGGCTACTTTTATTAAACACGTCACTTGTGCTCCTGCCAGAATTTTTTCCTCTTTCCTTAACTTTTTTATATTCTTCTAAATATAATATACTTTTTTTTTTTTGAAAAAAAGGGTGCTAAAATATCTTTACTTCAGTGAAATTTCGTGATCCATTTTTAAAATGCCAATAACTTTAACACATTACCCAACAACAATGAGATTCGTAAGCTTTTGCCTTCCCCTCCCCCAATGAGTTATGAACTAACAGAAAAATCTGAGACCTTTGTGTGTGGAAATGTCACTCGCAGGATGCGTTTTCTATCATAGCAAGATCAAAAATGAAAGTTGTGAGACGCTACTAAAAAGTTACCTCCACATTATACCACGATGCTCCAAACTACGGCCCACGATCGCCATTAATCCGGAACATCAGGTTCTTTTAAATACATAGTCAAATTTTCATGCAAGTAAACCACACAGATTAATTATGCTACACAATAACTAACATTTATTATGAAATCGATCATTTTAATTGTATAATCACAATGATAATTATCCCCAAAACTTAAAATAACCCACCTACATGTAAGTAACTGTAATGACTTTAAACAGCTTTGTGGGTTAAGCTATTTATTACAGTAAGAAAATTATCGAATAAATATTCCCGTACAATCTAACTACAGGAAGGGCCCAGAGATGTAGAATCTCTTTCGCGGTAATTTCGCGGTTTTATCTCCACCGTGATATATCTTTCTGACTCAAACAACTCCTCAGTTCTCAATCCACCTTCGTTTTCGGGAGTTCGCGGAATCCCAGATATTGCTGACTGAGAGGCCTCTTCCGGATTCTCGCAAGTAAAAGTCTTCTTCCAAACTCCCTCGCTCTCCCTTTTAAACCTCCTGTTTCCCCTGGTCACTTACCACCTATCCTTTTGATCTCTTCTGTCGGCCCCTTAGAGCGGTGGGGGGTCTGTCTGGGCGCATAGTGAGAGCGCTGTCGCCAAAGAACCGTGAGAAGCCGAAAGCGCATTGTGCCGGCGTCTCTTTTCATCTCTCGGACTGCCATGGGAAAAATGGTCAGAATTTTTGACGGCCCATTTGCGAAACTTTTTTCCCAGCAGTTAGGGAAACGAATGGATCTTTCCCCCGTTTTTTGGCGTCCCTTCTTAGCAATTAGGGGGGGGGGGCTGCGGTAGCCCAATCGTTAAGGTATCGGATCACGGCAGGCATGTCATGAGTTCGATCCCAGAACCACTAAAGACCCACCGTGTAGGGCAGCGATGCAGGTTAAATCTGTCGAGAACTCAAACGTCCTCCCGTTGGTGTGGTGTGGTAGTTAGGAGAGGGGGTTCCAGCTCAGGTGTTGCCCTCGTGACTTGGCCATGGCTCAAAATCACGAGGTCCGTTGCCAAAAGCCCTCGTGAAACTGAACAGTGTGACGTTAATATTTTCTCACTCACTTAGTAATTAAGGAAAAGAGACTGGGTACATCACATAAAGAAATAAAATTTTATAATGATACTAGAGATTTAGATAGCTGTAACTTTCCATTGACGACTTCTGTGGAGGGAGATTAAGTTTACTAGAAAAAATTATTAGAGCAATGACTTGACATTCTCTTATCAGTTATAAATAATTTTTGTGTATTTCATTATGTGGAATGTTTTTTTCACGCACATGGATAGTTCCGAAAGCAGGTAAGGAGCCAATTTCTGCAAATGATAAAAGTGTTGGAGGAGAAGACTCTTACAAATGCCAGCAATGAAGAATTTACGTACAGTGAGTCCCAAAATTCAGTATACACCAACACCCTATATACTAAGTACTTTCTTAACCGGCTGAATTACTCATTAAGAAAATCGTGTTTTTTAACTATTTAAACTTGTTCTCATCCCCTTCATGTATGTGAAGTAAAAATTATGCAATATGGCTTATTTTTATACTAAAATAAAAAAATAAAAAAAAATTGGAAGAAAAAACATCACCACAAAATTAAGTATACACTTTTATTCATTTTGTTACAGGAAGTAAATTAATATTTAGTTGCAAAGCCTTTTGCTTTGATCACAGCTTGGAACCTTTAAGCATGGATTCCACTAGTGTTTTGGTGCTTTCCACTGGGACTTTGGTCCACTCTTCTTTTAAGACTTTCTCTAAGTCTTCTTTACTCATTATGGCGTGCTCATGGACGGATTTCTCCAACTTATACCATACATTTTCGATGACATTGAAGTCTAGAAATTGGGGTGGAGTATGTAGTTCTTTCTTGCAATCGTACAATAAAAACAACTGGACACTCTTCGCCGCATGTTCCGGGTCCTGCTGAAAGATGAAATTTGATCCAAGTCCTACATTAACGGCACTTTTTTGCAAGTTATTCTTTAAAATTTTCAAATATACCATTTTATCCATAATGCCATCAATGAACACAAGTTCTCCGACTCCTCTTGCAGACATACACCCCCAAACAAGGACGGACCCACTTCCATTCTTAACCGTCTTTATGGTGTTTTTAGGATCCAGTTCTTCCCCAACTTGTCTCCACACTTTATACTGTCCGTCGCTACTGTAAAGATTAAATTTGCTTTCACCAGAGAAAATAACAGTGTTCCAAAATGATTCCGGCTTTGAAATGTGTTCCTTTGCAAAATATAGTCTCTTTTTTTCTAGTGACGTAATTAATGAGTGGCTTTCGTACTGGAGTACGACTATGAAATCCTGCATTATGAAGAATATGTCTGGCAGTTTCTACTGAAATTTTTCCCCCGATTTCTGATGATACCGGTGATGCAAGTTTCGGGGCGCTTAACAGTGGATTTTTCTTTACTGGGTGTATAATCTTCTTCTTTGTAGTAGCACTCAAAATTTCTTTACGCCCTCTTCCTGGAATATTGGCCACACATCCAGTTCTACGATATTTTTGAAGTATTTTTTGGATACAACCATGGTTTTTCCCGATCAATGAAGCAATAATTCTCGAAGAGATTTACCGTCTTACGACCACTTGATAACCAAAGCCCGTTCATTTTCAGACGTTTCTCGCGTAGAGTTCATCTCAAGGGTTTTTACATGTGAAAAAAAATTAAATTAGCAAACGACTGTTATTACGTTTGTACTCTTTGAGTTTAACGTTAGAAATGGTTTGAAGAAAAATCTCAATAATAAAAGTGGTGTTTCACTTTTAAATTCTTTTGGTGTATAACCAATTTTGTGACTCCAAATTTCAGTTTTAATACGAAAAATATACATAATTAAAACATATTATATGGATTTAACATTTGTTTTCTGACCAATGCACTTCTTAATGTCTATTTTAATGCTCCTATAAGTATTAAGTTTTAATGGTAAGTTTGTATTTATTTTTTACAGTTTTAAAAAAAAGAGTAAATGGTGTATACTCTATTTTGGGACCCACTGTATGCTTAATAAAATTATTGCTCTGCATTGTGCAAATCAATTATTTCTATTTGAAATTGTGGGGCAAGAGATTTTGAAAAATCAAGGTGTTTGTTTGCAATTGCATCAAAATCTTAAAATTGAGACTCAAAGTTTCTATTTGAAGAAAGAGAGTCCCCTCATTCACCGGCTAATCCTGCAATTCAAACTTATAATCTGTGGCTGGGATGAACCGTCAAAGTCCCCTTGGGATTTAGTGCAAGATTCAGTCGGAAGTTAAAAAATTTATTGAAAAGTTACCATCTTATTGAAGTGCATTGCACCATCAATAAGCTGGTAGCTTCAGTAATGTACCAATAGGATTTGTGACGGTGTTTTCACTTTACATAAATATTTCTTCCCATTTTCTTAATAATATTTCTTGTCTGGTTGGGTTCGAAACTTTCAACCACTGAAGAACCATCGTGTAGAGCAAGGGTCGGCACCTGTGGCATGTCTCAATAATTTTGTCAATCTCTGAGGGGGGGAGTTGATAAATTTGTGATGGATTTATTTGATAAACATCTTCACAGAGAGAGAGAATTATGGACATTTATGGAATTACGAAATAATCTGAAATATATTAGAACTCTAAAAAAATAAATTTACAGCTATTTTCAAAATTATTGAATATCATTGCTGGAGAGATTTAATTGTTTGAAGACAGAAAAAATTTCATTACTTACTTCTTATTCTACATATCGAAGTAAAAAATCTTTCCTCATATGAAAATTTTTCGAGTCCACAAAGATATTGCTTAACAACTGAATGCTCAAAATCGTGTCACATTGGAGTGAGTGAGAGAATATTAGCGTCGCACTGTTCAGCTACACGAGGACTTTTGGTGACGAAGGTGACGAACCTGTAATATTGAACCATGGTCAAGTGACGAGGACGATACCTGAGCTGGCAACCCCCTTTCCTAGCTACCACACCACACCAAAGAGAGGACGTTTGAGCCCTCAACAGATTTAATGTGCATCGCTCCTCTACACGGTGGGTAATTAGTGGTACTGGGCTCGGACTCATGACATGCCTGACCACTGGACTACCGCAGCCCCGTGTCAAATCAGAAGTTACACATTATACCCCCGTTTCTGCGATATGAGAGTGGTGCAAATGCTAGGCCCGCATTAAAAATTTATTTACATTTTTATTTAACTATAATGAAGGGAAATATTTGCATTTTAGGTTCTCTATTTCTTATTTTAAAAATATATTTAAGAGTACATAATATATGTGTAATTTTAATTTTGTTTTATGTTTGGTGAAGAAATAGTTACATTTCATTCTGTTTATTTTTATGTTAAGAAATATCTTTAAATGATGATTCTATCTTTTAATGAATATTTTTATGTAATCAATTAATATGTAATAAAACTATAAATGTGTCTACATTATGGACCTCTCTATTTCATAACTCTGCCAGGTCACGGTAGCCTAGTGGTCAAGGAAACGGAGTAGTGGTGGATGTATCATGAGTTCGAGCCTAGTATCACTGAAGATCCACCGTGTAGGGAAGCAATGCACGTTAAATCCCGTCCTCTCGTTGGAGTGGTGTGGTAGTTAGGGGAAGGGGGGACCTCGTTACTTGACCATGTTTTGAAATTAAGAGGTTCGTCGCAAAACCCCCGTGTAGCTAGCTGAACAGTGCGACGTTAATACTCACTCACTCTTAACTCTGCAGACGTTATCGCGGGATTCGAATTGTTTTAGAATGTCGTACCGGGTGGCTCGCTGCATGGGTTTGGAACGCCACAACGACAAGGCTATGTAGAGGGATTGATACTCGTTGAATGTCAAGGCTCGTGGTGTGGGGAGGGGTTGCTTGTCACATGACCACAGTTCAAAAGGACGAGGTTCGTCGCCAACATGTTGCCCCACGAAGCGATCCGACTCAAATCAAACCTAATGCACGCACTCCATAGCATTAGACAGAAATGGAAAACATGAAATGGCGGCAGAAGGAAATCAATATAAGCGCCTGTTCGTACTACGTCAACCGATAAGAAATATTTTCATACGAAAAGGCAGCAAAATACATACTACGGAAAATTCGACGAAATATTTCTTTAGGAGTCTTACTATATTTGTGTTACATCTATTTCTGTTTTCTTAAAATATTTGCATTATGACACATTTTTATTTCTAAAACTTAAAATGTCGATATTATAGTTCCATTATTATTCGCTGCTCGGAGATTTTCGATCAGAGTATCTTAAAGATTCGGTTTTATGAAACGTGTGGTGTGGAATTTTGGAGAATTGGGTGCGAGCTCATGTATTGTCCTCGTCATTTGATCGAGTCTCAAAATGACGAGGTCCGTAGACTATAGCTATCGCTCTGTGTTTTTGAATGGGGATTTAGTAAAAATCAAATTGAGATAAGGATAAAAAACACCCAAGTGGTCAGTTTTTTAAAGAAATTAAATATTTAGTTTAACTGAATGAATTATATAATAGGCATCATAGCTTGTTTCTTTTTAGAAGACACAAATAGCAATGTGATTCTTGCCAAATTAGGAATCAATTCACGACAGTTACTAAGAGATCGAAATTCTCTTAACAAAATAAAGATTTATAAACCGTTGGGTGTGGGTTCGAATCACGGAGAAGGTATAGATTTTTGTAAATGTATAGTGACTTTGTGGCAGGGAGGTACTCTAAATACCCCCAGGGTTTTCTCACTCAAAATTGGGGTGGAACCGAACCAAATCATACCGTCACCTACTTGATGTTCAAAGCTACGGCTAACGATAAGCGTAAATTACTATCCCCTTGTCGCGATGAATTTTCTGGACCTCGATCTGACACCTTAGACAGGTAGCAAGAGAAACAACAACACAAAAGATTTCTTAGGGCCTCGAATCACCCAAAATAGGTTTTTGAGCCAAAATATTGCTTAAATAAAGGGCGTGAAATCTATATTCCAGATTTCGAAACGATAGTTTTATCCATCCCATTCTACACCGACGTTTACAAGTTCCCTCCCCCCAATTTTTTTATTGAATATATTTTCAATAAAATCCATTAAAAATACTGAATAGGATCCAAAATATAAGTCCGTGTGACACCCAATACACGCAAAAGCAGCTGAAAGGTTAAATATGCGACCTTCCCTCAAAAGAAATGAGACATTTCTTCACTTTAAAAATCATTGAACGAACGAGTAATGTTGTAGCATAAATTTAATAGAGATTATTGGGATTAATTTATTGAACGTTATTCACATCGTACACGAGGGGTATTGGGGACAGACTTCGTTAGTTTGAATTTCGATCCATTGACGACTGGCACCCCACACTTTTGCAGACTCTCTGCTGTTGGATCTTGTGTGGCGCCAGAGCCCTACCCAGCCACAGGTTCGCAACCACTCGGCTGCAGCAGAAACGAAGAATGCATCCTCGATGACATGCTCTGATTCCAAGATCGCAATTTTTAAATTTCTTCCAACGGTAGAAATTTCAGGAAAATTGCCTGCATCTCTCTGAAAGATTAAAGCAAAAACTTGTTTAACTGAAAATTCACATTTTTCAGCACACATTCAACTTTTATGTAACATCAAAATGTTTCGTGAAAAGTATAGAAATAATGTCTGCGCGGCTCATTCAAAAACCTTACTACCAGCACGATTATTAAAGTTCTATTCAGTATCGACGTGTGGGGGTCTATCTTCTCGAGAACCATTTCAGAAAAGAGTTAACTGTCGGGCAACCGAATGTGTAGGAGGAAAGAAACTATATATATAAATTCAGATTCAACCATTTTAAAATTCCTTTATATATTCTTGTAAATTTGGGTTTTTTTAATGAAATGTATTAAATTCGCAAATCTATTTCATTCCATTTATTTTGCCCTTCAGCGTAACTAATATGCAGCTTAATTTCACGTAGAAATTGTCATGAATGGCATCGAACACAGCAGGTTTTGCGTCCCAAAAGTGGATCCAGCTTAAGACTTTGTAGAAGAAACTGACACTATACTCATCGAATCTATTTTTTATTCTACATACTATATAGTGTGTGGAGATGAGAGATCAGAAAAGATAAACAAAAATAAGATATATCGTAAAATCGAAAAAAGAGAAACTTTTTGCTTAATTTACGCACAACAAAGTTTATGCAAAAAAAAAAAAATGCTGCCACTACCAAAGATTTAACTTCCATTGCCTAGAAAACGATATAAAAACATTTTCCTTGGAAATAATTTTTCTGACTTTGGAAAAGGAGTAGCGGGGAACTGAAGCAGTATTCGAATGAAGATTGCAGTCCAAATTCCTAAAAACGCAACAAAAGAGAAAGAATACGCTTCGCTTAGCTACGGCTTCGAAGAATGCAGAGGGTTTTTGTTACGACGCTTTGGCTGCGTAACGCAATTTCAGCAGCTAGTACGCGTAATATTTAACACATGGTTTAAAGTAACTTTAATTAAACTTTTTTTTATAAGCACGAATTATTTTTCACTTTTATTCAAATAATTACTTTATTCTTGAGGAAATCTTGCTTAATGCATCGTTTCTATCTATCAGTATGCGGTCGAATTAATTGGATCGAAAATTAGTTATACTTAGTTTAAAAATTCTTTAATGTGGAAGAATTTAATTGGTCTCATAAATAATATTTACGAATTGGTATAAGACACTCCAAGTTTCCACGATATCCGAGCAACCACAACTGTTTAAGAAAATTGCGTGACATTTCTGGAATTCATGCTGCGGAAGGAATAAAAATATCTAAAATTTTTGTCAAGTTACAGTAGTCTCTATTTTATAAATATATGTTGAGTGATTCATATTTTCACAGCAATGGTACTTTTTACTATTTTTATACTTTTGAAATTGGAAAAATCATATACATATCTTTTGGTGCAAGAGCTTCGAAAAATCCTGGGTAATTTTCTTTTTGTAACCCACTCTATGATACTGTCACGTCTACTAAATAGCACAACTCTTCCCATCTATACATGCCAAGATTGACGTATGGAGGATCAGTTGTTCAAATGGGGCATTGTGTCTCCATAAAAAGCACTGGTTGTTCTTTCCTTACTCTAGGGGCGTTACACTTGCGATCTGTCTGGGAGAATGTTTTTCAACTCGCCCCTTTCTTTCTTCCTGATTTTCAGAGGACTGTTAGTTCAAACACTCACTAGAAAGGAAGCTACGAGCTAAAGCCCCTTTGTGTTGGGTTTTCCTCTCATATGGACGTAGCTAATTTGAATAGAGAGTACTGATGGCAAGGATAGTCACAAACATACATTCGGTGAAAAAATGACAGGACGAGAAAAGACTCCTAAGGTTGGACACAAGCCCGTTTCGAAATATAGATCAAACGTCGTACCGGCCGATTGTTCACACACACCAATGGAGTGGGAATACGGTCGTGAGAGCCGGGTGCAATTGTGGGACCCTCCCTCCCAATGAAAGGTGGCGAGGAGCGTGAAAGTGACCCGCCCCTGAAGTTTATAGGGTTTTGTTTGGAATTGGAGAGAAGACTAACTTTTTATTCGCCATCTTGATTTCTATGAATTGAGTGATTTTTTTCGCTCTTCAAATTTTTGAGTTTGTCGGGGCAACCGCCATCTCAGGACCTTTTCTCAATCTCCATGAATTGACGGAACCTCCGTTCTCCAATCGTACTCAAGGACCTACGGATGAATTTTGACAGTTAAAGAACTTTGGAGAATATTGAACTATGAAATTCGGAGTCAGCGGCGCAACGGTAGCGCATATCTGAAATGATCTTTGATCAAGAGTTTTCCCACATCGAAAGGCTCTATTCTTTGATATTGTAATATTGAAACTATAATTATGTTAATTATTTAATCCACAAATAAAATGTCTTTTGGCATTTAGCCGTGTGCGATGTCCCAAAGATGCATTCAGCATTTAACGAGGGGTTTACTACTCAAGAACATGCTCTTGGGATTTTTTTTGTTTCCATAATTTTCGGATGAGAAATGAAACACGTAAAAAAATTGGACGTTGATAAGGAGTAAATTTTGTCAAAAAGTAAATTAACTGATTATATAATTCATCTGTATATCTTTGGCTCCATTTGAATTGCCAAGAACATCAATTTTTACCCAGCTACGATAGATGCGAAAATGATTAAGAGTAAACCATTTCTTTTTCGCTACTGGACTTTAACTGTCTAGTTATTATTTTCTGTAGGTATAATAGAGGCAAAACTCATGTGAAATTTCGAAACAAACCCGAATAAAGTCGATTCTAAATGCTAAAATAAAAAGTAATACTTTCAATTTCTAACTTAGTATATTTCAGATAGTAACTGCATACTGAAAAGTGGAGCAGTTCTTAAACAAAAATTTTTTTCTTCTACAAATAACAATTAAATGACGGCATTTTTGTTAGACCAAAAAAAAAGCATTTTTTTTACCCAAGTTTGGGCTTAGTTTAAAATTTAAAAGGGGTTTTATTTACCAAAAAACACCTTTGGGCAAAAGAAACTTATATATTTTGATTTCTTTTTTAAATTTTTCCGAAAACATTTTCACTTTTCAGAAGTATTTTTGCTTTTCCCTGGAGATTAAATTTCCTTTACAAAAATCGGCTTTCATAAATGGCACAAGATCCACCATCCATAGATGGAACAAGATCTGGTGCTGCTCGGTGAGGTAGGCACAGAGGGGCAATTGCCGTGGTGCTACTGGACGAAATTATCGCCAAATGCAATCCTTTCCCGTTATTATTCGTAACAGTAATGTAAGTAGTATAAGTAGCAGTATACAGAGTAAGAATTGTTTTCCCATTTGTGCACATTTTGTAGGTAGTTGACAAAATAGCCAGCTTGACGATATTTACGCCCAACCTAATAAAATGATTGAGTGTGGTTCTTCATTAAAGGCGCATCTTAAAGCAACAAGAGGGCTATTGGCGACGGGGCTGTCATTTTGAGTCGAGCGACTCCAAAGTTGGCCCTTCACTCTGACTCATATTTCCACACAACTGCAATGGGTCTTTTTGTGACATCAAGGCTTATGTCCACGACTCACCAGAGACAAGTGGTCATGACCACTGGGCTGCAGTGACCACCACTAACATTTGTAATAAGCATCTTCAAATCAAATGCCTTTAACAAAATGTCCATCGGCAAGCGCTGATTGACCGGGAAAAGAGAGTAATATTTTCAAAAAATTGGCAAAAAAATAATTAAATAATGAATTTAATGAATTTGAAAGAAAAAAACGAATCTAATAATAAATTAAGGCAACATTAATTTTTAATTACAAGCCGAAATCAAACGTACCGAACCTTGGAACCGATGTTTCTGAAACACATTTCAATGCATAGGGAGGGGAATAATTTCTTTACTTGCCTAAAGCAATTGAATAGGTCAGATTGAATGACAAAAAGTTAATTCCTATAAATGTCATTAAAATTCAATTTAAGGAGCTTAATTTAAAAGAAAGTAAGTGAAACTAATACAAAATTTATACAAAATTGGACATCTCCTTTAAATACATATTGAGAGATGTGTATCCTAAAAATTCTATTTCAAATAAAAAAACGACAGTTTAGGAATAACAAATTAACAAAATGGTGAACAGAATACGCAGTGGCAATTTCTGCTAAAACAAATTTAAAACGGATTTTTTTTTCTTTTCATCTATCTATGAGAATCTTGCATCGGATTTCAGTATCTGAAGTAATATATTTATCGCCATTTTAATTAAATATAGTCACTACTCCATTTTATAAACCTCTATTTTGAGAATTTCTAAATTTTATATACTTTTTTTCTGAAAACCAGAACATATATTTAAAAAATTATTTTATTTTATTTTTTAAAAAAATTTTTTCTGGATTTAGTGACTTCTTAAATAAAGGTCCTACTGTATTTAAACAAATTACGAGAGAAAACTGAGCAACGTTCTGATAAAGGTGCTGCTAAGAAGAGAAACAGAAGTTTTTAAAAAAAATAGCTTCTAGGTTGAGACTCGTCACTTGAATCTATTTGGATATCATTATTGAAAGAGAGAGAGAGGATACAAGGGATTTCTCCATTTTTTTCGGTTATGTTAGTCAACGGCACAAGCGAAAGTGAATCCGAATAAGCATTCAAGAACGACGTGAAATTTTCTTTCAAATTCAAAATAGGTCTTCCACTCAGGAGCGCGTTTTGATTGATTCAGAGGAAGGAAAGGGACGAGGGAAAACACTCACCTGCACGAGAAGTAACCCCACAGTCCGGCGCAGCGCATCCCGCTTTGTCTAAAGACGGCCTTGGTCACCACTATCGCCCACGGACGTTGCGTGACCAAACTTTCCTGGTGGACACAATGGTCTCGGCACGTGAAACTAACGGTGCGCTTTCTCTGTCCATCCCCCAACAAAGGGACTAGAGTGTCGAATTAACATCAACTCAACACACTCGTATCTCTCTATCCTTCGGAACTATAATCAGAACGCCCCCTTCTTTCTATTAGGTTGGAGACTTGGATGTTGGACGGGTGGATTGGATATGACCGCGTATTTCGCCAAGCTGCGCCAAATTCTCATTCATTTATTACTATGTGTATTTTATAAATGGCTGTTATAAAAGTATATCTATAGGATCTGAACTTAGCGTTAGGATTAGGAGGAAAGATGAAAAAAAGGCGAAGAATTCTGCTAAGGTGTCCCGGGGTCAAAGTGACTAGTCATCGAAGACTGTGAATTTCGTGGAAAAATCACTGTGTCAAGTATGTCGTAATTCCCGTATTTTGTAATAGAAAGAATGAGAGCTTGTGAGGGGGAGAAACACTTAATGTAATGGTCCCTTATTCCACGGAAGATCTTTGACAGGATCACAGACAACGATATCTTTATATAGTCGCAAACGCGTTTCGTCGGATTTGAAGTGAAGATAGGATCTCTTTCTCTTCAGCACTTCCAGTGAGTTTCATTCCGCGCACTGATACCGGAGGAGGTTTCTAAAATAGGAGGGTATTTATCACAACACAGTGGTTTTCTTTTACTAATAATTCCGTTTTATAAAAAAGAAGTTATTTTTTCACATTATACGTGATGTAACGTTTTTAGATTTATATACCTGTTTTTTCTTCATTCAAACCGATCGAGGAAAGAAAATGTTGGAAAACGACAATCTTTTGCATCGTTTCTATAATCCTAAAACTCATACTATTCCATTTTCTAATGGGTTGTTGAAATAACGCACTTTTTTTTTATCGATCAGGTCTCAAAAATTAGAAACTCTCAGTAGAAACTTTAATTGTGTCAAAGAAATTCGATATGGAAATGGGAAATACAGTTCAGGAATGTGACACCTAATTATCCTGGTTCTAATTTCAGAAACTCAGTTGCTTTTGTATGCTGCGAAAGGAGGATTATCTCATTAGTTTTTGCCAGAGTTATTCAATTCATTTCGTCAAAAATATCTTAAAATTTTATTCCATGTGGCTCCTTTATCAAATGTTTCAGAACTCAAAGTAGCCTGTGGAAAATAAACCAGGAGAGAGAGAGAATTGAGGAGATATTAAGTAAGAAAATCCTTCTTATCATAAATGTCATAAGTTTCTTCGTCCGCTGTGACTGCGCAGAATGATTGCATAGCGCTCGAAGACTTAACTTATTTCTCAAATATCATTTGCCGTACAATGCCTTCAAATTTTCTGGCAACAAAAAAGGTTTTGTTAGGAATATACATAATACAGATACTATGATTAAATTTCTATGAAAGAAAAAAAAGGATGACTAAAGAAGTAATCCAACTCTTCAAATTTTGTACAATAAAGGATTCGAGGGTGATAATGAAGGAGACAAAGATTTCATTTATCAAATACAAAACTATATGTTTGAGGAATTTACTTGAGTTCTAACGAATGTACTTTTTTCGTGAATCCTGAATTTAGTTCAACACGTCCAGGAGATTTAAAGTGTGATATGTGTGTGTGACAATTTTGAATAATAGTCAAACTCAAATTAAATAATTTCACCTATTATTCAATAATCGCAGTTATGGGTCTTGTTTTATAGAACAGGTAAATTTACCGATTGAAAATTCCAAAAAAAATCAGATTTTTTTTTCTTTTCCTGCATGTGGATGGAAGAGAATGTTCAGGGAATTTAAAAAGTTCCAGGATGATTTTGTATACTGAATGAGGTACCTTTTTCTGGGCCAACTTAAATCTGAGATGTGAATGTTCGAATTGATATTATGTTCCAAAGAACAAGAGAGAAGATCACTTACTTGGGGTTCTTGGGTCTGTTCTTGCGCGAGGAAGAGTCCTCCTGCGACGAGAGACTGGGATGTCGGTCCATCTTCTGGCACCGCACCTTCAGCTTGGCTGAGATGGCGCTGGGCAGTGTGTCCCGCGAGGAGTCCGCGATGACCAGGCTTAACCAGCCGCTGTCCAGCAGGTGAGGAGGAGCAGTCGTCATGGAAACGCCTGCCAAAGAGAGAGCAGAAAGTTACGATCCCTTGAAGAAAACTCGCGTCAGCACACCATTTCTCAGCATCACCTGTTCCATTCCTTTGGAAAGCTTTTGACTAATGCGATAGCACTGCAGAACACTTTGCACTTGAATTGTGCCCTACATACATAAAGATCTTGTGCAAAAGAAATGTTGGTCATCGAATTGACCACGAGCATTACGCAATTCCATGATAGGATCTCCCACCGCACTAGTTTCCAGTATTTTGTATCAGGATACATTAAAGACAAATTATATTTTCGTGTACTTTGCTCTAGCTGGGAAATTTGATTTCGGAATGAATACTTCTTATTAAATCATTTCTTTATTTCGAAGAAATTTTAACCCTTCCCTAAATAAATAATAGCCAATAAAACTATATAAAAAAGTTATAAAATTTTAGCCAATCAAGTACTGTTTTGCTCATTATATAGATTGGAAGAGAAGTGTGAAGCCCTGAAAAGAAAGTGAGCAGAAATTTCAAACATATTCCTGCTTTTCGCTGTAGGTACGAGAGCGGGAACTTGACGCGGAGCACATTTTCAGACAGAAAAAAATGTTTATTTTTGTAAAAATTTGTGACATTGTAACTCATGCTTTTGTTTATATAATAGAGTGTTTTTAAAATTACAAAATATTTCATAAATAATTAGTTTTTTCTTTTAACGTGTAAAGGGAGAGCTCATTGAGCATTACGGTAGAGGAGAAAAACACAATTTATAATAGAAAAACTCGGATAAAAATGAGTAGCATGATAAAAAATAAGGGATTCTCTGCAGGATAGTGTAGTCAGAATATAATATTAATGTTTGAGTACTTTTATATCTGAAAAAATATTCCGCGCGCGCGAATTCGGCCCCCATTCTTTAACTTTAGCCGAAGATAGCCTTAAAACAATTCAAACAGTCAAATTTACTTGCCTTGCAAAACGATATATGAGTCATGCACAATTCACGTATTATTTTGCTTGTAGAGATCAAAAGTATGTCGCTATACGTATTTCATTTTAATTTAAAGTTGAAGCACTTGGAAAAGCGGAGATTTCCGCAAAGAAAGAACGACGAATAACCCAATGCGTCTCATCGGTAACGGGCGTTTGGACTCGAATTTTGAGATATGGAATTCGAACATCATCTATCATCGAACAAAAATTTATTCTGAAAAACTTCCGAAATTTTAATCCCACTTGATAAGAAGGTATTAAAGGGAACATTTCAAATATTGGTTGATTTGCGGAAAGAATATCAGATGGCAGAGGAGAAACGCAATCGGTCTTTCTTAAACCGAAGTCAGAGTTATTTACATTTTAAGTGTGATTTCCTTTTGAAATCATCTCCAAATTTCTTAAGGGTTTCGATCATTGGACATATTCAGGTGGAGATTAAAAGGCAAACTGGAAACCACATCCTTTAAAAAGAAGACCTCTCGGAACATGAATCTAATCTAATTTAAAGAAATTAGTAACAGCAATTAAATAAATAAAACTGACATCAACTGTGTATTCATGAGTCACCCATCCGGTATACTGGTTAGTGACGCTGACTGCGGTGCCGTAGGGTGTGGGTTCGAATCCCGGGTAAGGCATGGTTGTTTGTGTTGCAATCCTTCTCTTCTTTGTGATGTATGCTCCATGCTTACTTCTAAGTAAGACCCTGTGTGATACTTTGTGGTGCACGGGGTTATAAATGTTCTCAATAAAAGATATAAAAAATGTGTATTCATAATCAAAAATTCTAAATAACATACACTACTTTTTACTGGCAATTAAAGAATGTCTTAAAAATCTTTTTTTGTTGCTACTAAGGCCCCCTTCCTGGCGATGTCAGATCGAGACCCACGAAATTCATCGTGGCAAAGAGCCAGATGTACGTCTGTCGTTAGCCATAGCTTTGAGCACCATTCAGGTGACAGTACGCTTTGACCCGATTCCACCCCAATTTTGAGGGAGAACACCCTAGGAGTAGTCGGAGCCTCTCACCTCTCTTCCTTTCCCCCCAACTTTACAAGAGGACTTGCGGCTCGACGGCTATTTAGAATACCCCCATGCAACAAAGGCACTATATATTTACAAACATCCATACCTTCTCTAGGATTCGAACCCAGGCCCAACGGCACCGCAGTTAGTGTCACAAATTACTGTATTGGTTGGGTGGCATAAAAATCTTTTTTCTTTAGTGTAACCAATTCATTATAGTGAACTCGATAGCCGTTCAATCTCATTCGTCAACACGTTTGATTTTCTAAGAAATTTCTTAATATAATGAAAGAATGAAAAATCCCACATTTATGTAATCAAATTCAAACTCAGAGGCACCACAGCCCATGAAGGCCAGGGTGTACTGGGCCCATCTTAGTATACGTGACCATTGGGTGCACAGGTGCATGAGCAGATGTCCCGATCAGGCGATCAGTCTGAAGCGAGATCCCCAGTGTTTAATTCCTTAAGCAGGCTTGGTACTCCTTTATCGGTCGATAAATGAGTAACAAGGCAGGGATGAAAGGCTGAGTCGGCCTTGCCCAGCCCGGGAATAGAACCCGGACTTGTGGTGCGGAAGCGTGATACGTTACCATTCAACCACTGGGCCTTCATCTAATCAAATTAACCGTTTTAAAAATTTCAAATTCAAATTTTGTTTATATAAAGTATATTTAAACAGGTCAAGTGTTCTTGCTGAATTCACTTCAACCTTTAAAACAAATGCGAGCCGCTTTTAAAGAACATGAACAGCATTCGATAAACGATTTTCTCGCTTTTGATGAATTTAGTCAGATGTTGAATTTTTTCTAAAGCGAGAAAAAAAATCAACGCAAGCAGAGGCAGATTGAAGTTCCCCAAACAATACGCTCCTGTCCTAATTCTTAAAACGAACGATGTTCATGTGTATCTTCAATCAGTCGAATCATCCCATTTTCTGGCAAAGATCTTCCCCAAATTGGAAAAACAATTGAGAAAGTGCCGCCGTCTGAAAAAGTTCCTCTTCCCCACAAAAGGGATATGAAAGCGTAGCAACCCAGTCCTCGAAAGAACAGAGAAATTGCTACCCATTGTACGGAGCTGAATGGCGCGTTTTGTCTCGGCCCCAAAGGGAAATTTGTTGCTCGGCTGCCGATGAAAGAGGAATGATTGCGAAAAACCGGACGTGCCGAAGAGATTATCTTTCGCTCATCCTCCAGCCCGTTCTTTTGGGGATGAGCAGAGCGCACACGTTTTATTGTACTTCTGATTCATTATTTTAAAATGCTAATGAAAGTTCAGTATGAAAAAAAGGAGCCGAAACAAAACCTTCTCACAAGAAAAATCGTCGGAGTTTCCATTCTTTTATGTGTGTCTCATTGTAGTGGAATTTGGAAAGAAAAACTGGAGCTCACATGAGGATTCAATTGTTTTAGATTATTTAGAAGTGTAAAACAAGTTATTCTGAGTTCCGATGAAAGGAAAAGGGCTCACTCTAGGAAACACCCACAATGTAATGACTTGTTTCGGTTTCAGGTCATTTTTGACAATTTTTTCCAATGCCATAACTTTCGTTATACACTCTATGCTCCGAACAAAGTTGTCAAACCAATATGCAAGCAACTAAGCATTGGAGGCCATTGAATCAGTAATTAAAGCACTTAAACATCTCAACTAAATATCCGTTTGACATTCAAAAGAAAATTCTGCACCAACGATTTTCATTCGAATTTGATTTTTTTCCCTGCCTTTTCCCAGACTCACAAATTACTAGTTCGTATTTTAAGAAGAGGATGTCCAATGAAGAGCTAAGGAAAGCAGAGGGATGGAATCGAATGATTGCTCGACATTCGGATAGGTATATTAGTACAACGGGTAGAACTAGGAACCTAGGTAGATCACACAGACTTGAGAACACCGCAATCTCAGTACCTTCATTACCCAGCACAACATTAGGAACCACAAGGACCTCTGAGTCAGTGAAGGGATTCATGTTAAACAAGTTTACTGTAAAATCGTGTGACTTGGACTCGAATCTTACTGGTCAGTATTGAACTCACTTCGAAATGAGCTTTGATGCTCAGACAGGCTTGGAGACTGAAGATGACCCTCAGTGTCAAATAAGCCAACCAGGAAGTAAAGCTCGTCACTTCGTTTGACACAGTGTCCAATATTTATCAGCTGCGATTCTTTTATATCCCATAGATGATATTCAGCACACTATTGCGTTTGTAAAGAATATCTTTTAGAAATATGAGGAAATCCATTATATATATATTGTTGATGATGTAATATAATAAAATCCATAACACTTGAATGTTCAATAAGCATTTGTGTTTTGGAAAAAAATGTCAAAGCGCATTTAACTCGGTGCTTTCTGTACATGATTTCAGTTTCATTTAAACGACGTCTCAATTGTCATTTTCTGAATTTTCTTTCCATTTTTCTTAATTTAAATTTACAAAAATGGGGACTTGCTTTTATCGGAGGAAAATGTAACGGAATTTTTACAGCCTTTTTCCACAGCCATTGATTGACGCACTAGTTAACTGTATTGAATTATGCATGTTACTGAATCTTGCAATGGATATTTGAACTTTTACCATCGAAATACCCCCCGGTTTTCTTTTTCGTGTGTTTTTTTTAGAATGCACCCTCCTCCACAAGGGAGGTATGTGTACGTTGCAAACTGAGAGAGCTGCTTACGAGAAATCTGTACACTAGTGTGAGAGGCTGACAAGAAAAAAGTGATTGGAGGGGAAAAGCTGAAAGCACAAATGTCTTTCAAAACGAAATCACTGCTACTGTAATGCATTAAGGGTGGAAGGGGATCGATGGAATCGTCATCAATGGCAGTTTCTTAAAGGAGTGCAGCGACATTAATGGCGACGCCCTTTTTCAAAAACATTCCAAAATGTTTTTTAAGAATAGAGTCGGTTTTTTTAATCAACATTGCCTCGAAGTCCATTTAATGGTCACTTACACCCACCATCGCTTTACCATAAATAAGTTTGTTACGAAATTTTGATTTTTGTTCGCTTTGGAATGTTGCCGATGACAAAGTGTTAGCATGAGACACCGATTGTAATATTCGATCCCATACCTCTCAACTTTTGAAAGTGACAAAGCGTAAATAAAGCAAGGTTGATATTTCAAGGAAACTTTGAAAATAATGCGCCCAAAGCCATCGTGTAGCTGAATAGTGTGCGACGTTAATATTCACTCCCTCACTTGAAAATAAAGCGCGAATTTTCTTAAGATAACACACACATTTTATAAAACAACGCAGGATGAACAAATGCATGCTTACGAATCAGTAATTAATATATAACGAAATACAATAAGAATAAAGATCAACAGACTGCACGAGTCTTGAAAAAAAAAGGTTTTCTGCCAGACATCGCGTTTGGGAAGTCAAACTCTTTAAGAACTCGGATCATAAAAACAGAATTGAATTTGTACAGAACAGAAAATCTACAAAAATTACGCTTTAGAAATAAGAAATTTTGAATTGTTTCATTTCTATTAACTTATTTCTTTAATGTTAAATTGGTGCTAATAGAATGCATGGCTCCCCACCCTCTCTCGCAAAACCAATATGCGAGGAAAAATAATTTTGTAAAAACTCAAGTAAAAAAATTTGAATAATTAAAAATCTTACTATTTGCTTTTCACAAAATCGTATTCAGCTTATTTTATGATTATTCTTACTCTTATTATTTATACATTGTCGCGGGCTCGAGTCTTGGTACCTTTGAAGATCCGCCGTGTAGAGGAGGCCAATGCACAGTAAATCTGACGAAGCTCAATGTCCTCCCGTCGGTATGGCGTGGGTGCCGACTCGTTACTTGAGTTAGGCTCAAAACGACGAAGCGCGTCGTCAGTCGCTCTCCTGTTGTTTTCTAGCACGCCGTTCACTTCTTATGGATGCAAACATTTCATAGAATTAAAATACGTGTTCTTTAAAGTTTGAAAGATGCAATGATCAACACTTATGAGAGAGTCAATACATTCTTTAAATTCAAAATTCAATTAGATGCTTACTTTATAGGTACCGTTATCCGTTGACTGCGAATCCTAAACTCTTTGAATTCTGCAGGCAAGTTTTACTTAAATAATAGAAAGAGGAATTTTGTTATTCTATTAATTTTCATTGAAAAAAACAAGTTGCTGTCGCGGTAGCCGAGTGGTCACGAATGGCCTTGTCGAATCACGGGTTTGAAACCTGGTTCCATTGAAGACCCGCCGTGTAAAGATACTGATGCCCGTTAAATCTTCTCAAGTTCAGTGTCCTTTCAATGACACGGTGTGGAAGTTTGGAGAATGAATTGTCATCTCAGGAGCCATCCTCGTCCCTTGATCTTGCTTCAGAATGACGAGGTCAATTGCCAATAGCCTTCTTGTGTTGTTTTAGAGAGCGACGTAAATTAGAATCATTAATTTACGTCGTTAATTAGAATCATTAGAATTTTGAAAGGAATATTTTCTTCTAATATTGTCCGTTACTTTAAAATCGCAGATTTATTTAAAGTTTCATTTGGTTGTCAACATTATAACTCGGAAAAAATATTCTAAATATCCCCTCACTTTTGAAAGAGAACATATCGAAACAGCTACTTGCTATATTTTGAAAATTCAAAAAAGAGTTTTCTTTTGATTATTACGAAATTTGGTAGCACATTTATTCCAAAATGATTTTTTTTTTGTCATTTTCCTAGGTATTGAACATCTCAGAAACCTTTTTATCCTAAAATGAAAAGGTTTTGGATTGATTGATTGAATATTAACGTCACACTGTTCAGCTACACGAGGGCTTTTGGCGACGGATCACGTAATTTTGAACCATGTTCAAGTGACGTGGACGACACCTGAGCTGGCACCTCCCCTCTCCTAACTACCACACCACACCAACGGGAGGACGTTTCAGCTCTCGACAGATTTAACGTGCATCGCTGCCCTACACGGCGGGTCTTTAGTGGTACTGGGATCGAACTCGTGACCAAGCAAGCCACAATCCGATACCTATACCACTCGGCTACCACGGCCCGAAAAGGTTTTGGAAAAGACTGGCATAATATCTCAGTCCAAACGAAGTTCAAGTATATTCTGTTCCACTCATATCGAGTTAGATGCGTTTGACGTCTATTCTTCAGAAATTTAGTGAAAATATAATTCAAAGGAACAAGCTTGTACCCCCTCTGAAGAGGCGCCGTTCTTTTTCGATTTCTGGACTAATATTTTAACTTGCACACAGAAGGAACCTTTAAATGAGTTTTTACTTTGAATAAAATGAACCTATTTTTTTAAAAAAAAAAATTTGAGAAAGGGACTCCACTTCAAAATCAAGTTACTGTGCTTTTGGCGGAGGAGGGATGAGTAGAGGTAATCTAGTGTGACGACTCTTCTAAAAATGATCCTGAAAAATAATGAGCCCTTGGCGGAACCAAGTGAGGGAGGTTTCTTCGTTTGTGCGGCTCCAAATGAATTGAAGCAGATCCTCGGTCTTCGGCAAGGATTTACCTCGTTACCCAATGCCTCGGGTCCGGGCATTGAACGCCCCGCAGTGACCGAAAGCTCTGACACGGAGCACTGAAATTGGAGGACAGTTCTACTCACCTCCCACTCTGAAGCAACACGAGGGCGGGAGGGAACCGAGCTCACCCGAAAGAGGTTTAGGGCTACAAAAAGATCCCCTGCATCCAATCTTTAGGGAGCAAAATCATAGTCTTCATTTTATACGATAGCACACAGTAATTTTACATATTACACATTAAAGGAAAATAAAACGAAATACATATCTCATTGCAAGGGACACACATACAAAGCTGAAAATAATAACAAAGAACCTAAAGGGTAAGAGAAGGAGAAAAATAATGTGCATTATTCTAGCATTCTCGTAAATAGACATCAAAAGTAAAATAAATATGAAACATAAATGCACCGTACAAAAAAGAAGTGATTAAAAAATGTCAGGAAACATTTGGAAAAGGAGAAAAGAAAAAAAGTAAGAAAAGAAGAAAATCGTCTGTGGCCACAAAAGAGCACCGATCGAATCCCTCCGTCCCAAGGAATTCAATCTCGGATTATAGAGGCACTTTTAATACATGATTGTAGTTTAGAGGGAATGGAAGGATTTCTAACGATCGATTGGAACCAGGCTTTTTTAGCATTTTGAGATGGAGAGACCCAATGAAATCCTTAGTCAGAGGACATGCGAACACATAATGGTCAAAGCATCCCCAACAGATCCTCACAGACAATTGGGAGTAGCTTTTAATTTGAAGCGATGCAAATAAGAAACGAGGGGGCCATGGTTTGTGAATAATTGTGTAATTTAATTGGAATGGGGATTGACATCTAAACTGGATTTGCCAGTATTAGAGTTTGACCCCCAACACTCCCAGTCCACCCTTGATTTTCAATATCTTTCAGATCCCACGACAGCCTCCTTCCTAACTTCTTTAACGCCACAGACGCTTGTGGCCCATGCAAATTGTTTCATTGAATGGTCTGCAGATCCCATTATGTAATGAAATCGCAAATGAAGAGTTCGGACTTAATGAGGGAAAGAGAACATCTCAATAACACAGAGTAAAAATGTGTAGATTTTGATTAAAAGAATGAAGGAGAACATTTCTTGTTTTTCACACGGCGTCCCAGCTAAGATTATACAAATTTCGAGGGGAGGTAGGGTACACCCAGATGAATGGGAATGCCAAGTCGGGAAAGCCTTCCTGACTCAGTAGAAGGCAGGGATTAGAAACCAGGAACTGGAGGTAAAAAATATCTTCAGTTGATTAAATATCAATGAATACTTGGGGTACTCATGCTATTCGTACATATTTAACGCAATGCAAACATTTCTAGCCCTTCCACAGTTTTTGCGATTCTTTGTCCTTCCAATGATTTTAAAATTTTCCTTTATTTCTGGACAATCTTTGGTTTATTTTTAATGGAGGCTTTTAAAAAATTTTTTTGTTTCCACTTTGGACATTATTATGATAAGAGGAGGAGAAAACATTTGGCTTCAATGTTTTACTAATTTATAATGCAAAACGTCTCAATTTTAATAGAAAAAGATTAGTTCCTTCAAAAATTCTTATAACTTACTGATAACTAGTTTATTTGTTCAAAATGCATTCGTTTGACATTTTTTATGAAATGCTTTATTGCCCCTACCAAAAATGTATACACACTTTAAGACTGGGTAATATGTTAATGCCATAAGCTTCAGCTCGCATCGGCTACAGGGTTAAGTTATAAGAATTGGTCTTAACAGTTGACATTAGTGTTTCTACGTGTTCAACAATAGTTCTGCGAGATGGCGCTAGTAAAAAAAGGGAGACCATGGCACAAATACGTCTGACTTTCGAGCAGCGAAAAAGTATTTTGAAATGGTATTGGAAGTTCGTAAATATCGCAGTGAAAGGCAACGATATTGCAAGAACCACCAACACGCTTAAGCATTACTCGCCTTCACGATAAGTTTGAAACTGATGGAACAATGAAAGATATACATAAGGGACGATTAGGCAGGCTACGCACTTCAACAAACGAAGTCTCTTCTGCTGCAGTTCATTCACACGGTCACCACAAAAGTCGACATCACAATGTGCACGTGAAATAGGCGTGAGTAGGGCTATAGCGTAGGTCGACTTTTGCACAGAGCAAGATGGAGCTCCCACCCCTACCTCCATACAGATATATGAGTGCCTATCTGGATAACGTTGCACCGGATCATTGGATTGGACGAAGAGGTCTGGTTGCTCGTTCACCTGATATGTAACCCCTTTAACTTAAGGAGTTATGTCAAGAAATCACGCACACTAGAAAAGCTGCACAATGAAATTGAAATTGTTTTTCACGCAATTTCTGTGGCTACTCTGAGGGATGTCCCCAACAATGTACGACATCGTGCTCAAAAATGTTAATAGGTGAGTGGCTTACAGCTTGAACACTTATTGTAGTTTTGTCATTTTTATTCACTGTAATATTTATGATAGTATATACTTTTTTCTTCATCAAGGTGTTACATATATATATATATATATATATATATATATATATATATATATATATATATATATATATATATATATTATCACCCCTTTATCATTACCCCCACATCATTTTTATACACGTAAAGCGATGTATTCAACACATTATCTGGGTTTATCGCGTACTAATGTTCCATTTCAAAGCTATCTGGGCATGAAATACCCATTTCACGCTTGCAAAAGGACCTCGAATAACTTAAGCTGGTCTTGAGTGACATTAGGACTTATATGGAAAGTTGTAATGATGTCCTTTGCTCTTAAGCAATGTTTTGAAGAATTCTCTGCAGCCCATTTAAATATTGCGCAGAACATCCCATCCCTAACGGCATATTTCTGTCTGTGGCTTACTTTCTGTTAATTCTGGAGCCCCAAATCATTTTTTAGTTAATATTGTAATGTTCTATTTTAACGCTTCAATTTTTAGAGGGAATGGTATTGATCTTGTGTTTTCATTGAGTCCTTTATTAATAATCATTTTCAATATTCATCCATCTCTATAATAAGATTCCATGACCGTTGCGTGTATTTTGCTTTAAGAGGATTAAGCTTATGGATGAGAATTTTAATGCTAAGAAATTATTTTAAAATATTTGTGCTTGGATGTTAAAGAAATCCATCCACCTTATGGGAAAGGGAATGTGGACATTTGACTCAACCAACTGAGCATCTTGAGCATGTCTGTTGTATAATCTTTAACAAACTTTTTTTAAAAAAAATCATTAGAATGATAGAAAAAAAAAGAAACAGTTGTTCCTTGTGCAAGAGAGAAAATGTACCTTCGAATCCAGAAAAGTCCATGGAGACGACCTCTTCGCCGGTGGCACTGCTGTGCTGCCCGATCCAGCTGCAAATGCGATCTGAAAAAGAAACATCTAAATTTCCTTCCTCCGGCATCGAAGCACTGTCGCAACCCCTCAGCACCAACACATCATTAAAGGGGATTAGAGAACTTATATATGCAATCCTATATAGATATATAGCTAATTAATTACTAAATTGAAAAACACAGACTCCACACATATTGATTCTTCAGTAAGTTAATTGAACTGGTTTGACTTTTAAATTCGGTTACCTTAAGTCCAGAGGCATAAGTTTGAAAACACTATGAAAAGTGAGATATTAAATAATGACTAAATATAAATGCATTATTATTCACAAATAAAAAATATGCTTTTAAAGTACATTAACAGTCAAAAAAATTTGCGTACAGTAGTTAAGTATTGCATAAATGCCATTTTTTAAAGAAAATTATAGTATTTAAATTTTTTTAGGAAATTACAGCATTTAAATTTCGTGGTACTCGATCGGACGTCATAGATCAGGTGGCATCAGAAACATCAACGACAGTAAAATTTTTATTAATAATTATATAAACTAAAACGGGGAATATTGTAAAATAGTTTAATAATTTATTACACTAAATTTAATAAAAAAATCTTTTTTTGATGAGCAATCAAAGAAATTTAGTTGTAAAATAGTTTAATAATTTATTGCACTAAATTTAATAAAAATATCTTTTTTGATGAGCAATCAAAGAAATTTAGTTGTAAAATAGTTTAATAATTTATTGCACTAAATTTAATAAAAAAAATCTTTTTTGATGAGCAATCAAAGAAATTTAGTCGTAAAATAGTTTAATAATTTATTACACTATATTTAATAAAAAAATCCTTTTTGATCAGAAATCAAAGAAATTTAGTACAGAGAACCATCCGAAAAGTTTGCATATTGTCAGTCATATTTTCGGTGGAATGAGTCACAACTGTAATACTTGTAAGAACGTTGCTTGCCTTATAAGTATTTTAGAAAATGTTGAGTGATTACACGTTATTAACGTCTTATGCACAAAAGAAAAATAAATACCTTTAGCTATAAGACGTTTCATGACAAAGCTAAGTGTGAAAGGAAAATCTCTTCGTCAAATCAGCGAAGTTGTTGACAAGCCTTATTCTAGTATTTAACGCGTAATGCAAAACGTTTTGCATACAGGAAGTCTTCGTTTCAAACCTAGATAAGTTAAAGGCATTATAAATTATCTCTTAGAGAGGAAGGACGATTAATTCGAAAAATCAAAGCTAATCTTAAACCTTCTGCTTGTGAAATCTGGGCAACTCTAAATTGCAATGAAAGAGTTTGCCCAGAGAAGCTGCGAATAGTGCTTAGAAAGTCTGGTTATCAAGGGAGAATAGCTAGAGTAATACCATACATTTCAAAGATTAATCGGAAAGAGAGGGCTGAATTAGAAAAAAGTCTTGTAAATAAAGCTCCCGAATTCTGTAGCAAAATAATCTGGTCTCAGAGGAAAAAAATTCACCCTTTTTATGTTAAAGGGTCAGTTTAGAGAATGAGATGTGAAACATTTGCGTCCAGCTGTTGGGCAGGGAGGAGGAATTCCTACCCTATTAGAATGTTATGTCCTCTAATGAGGTGGGAAAATTGCATACCATTCTCAGAATAATGAATATAGAACTGTTTACTTGGATATATTAAAGAAAAATTTAAAAGTCTAAGTCGAAAAACTGAGAGTTAAATGATTTATGAATGATTTCATTTTTCAACAGGTCAATAATCCTAAGCATACAGCTAGGATAACATTAAAGAATATATGCTATATTATGTTCCTAGAGGGCTACAGACACCTCTTTAATCCCAAACCGTACTCCAACTAAACATCTCGGGGTAAAACTCAAGCACAATATAACATAAAAAACTATTTAACATGCAAATTAAAGAGAGAATGACCAAAAATTACTCCATATGCAACACTAGAAAGCTTATTCTTTCAATGCATTAAAGGTTGCAGGCTGTTAAACGCAATGAATACCTGACTGTTAAATAATCGTTTTAAGAAAATAAGGCTATAAATTGTACAATTTTATAAAATTTAATTTCTCTTTTAGATGTGTTTTTATAACAAGTTGTTACTGTAAGTTTAATGATATGAAGCATATGAACACATTAAGAAACCCACACAAATGTAAATAAAATCATAAGAAACCCTTTTCGTACTTTTATGTTGTTTTTTAAATATCTAGTCACTGTCCGCAAATGATAGAAACGCTTGTTAAAGAAATAGCGTAAATGAAGTATTTATATCGGTTGATTAGTGTGACCAATTTTAAAAGTCTGTAACTATGAAAGGTAAATTTTTATAGCTTTACTGTCAGTTATATTTTAAAAATGAAGCATTTAAACTACCAATCTAACTATTTTTATTAATGGGAGTAAATTATAGCTCTGAAATTAGATTCTCAAACTCGAAACGAAATTCAAAGCTTTTGAAGGATGTTTGCTCAAATTATGTTATAAATAAAGCATTTAAATATCAGAAAAGACATTTTTCTAGTAGAATCTATCTAAACCTCGAAAAGAAATAAAATTTGACTGGCAATCAAAAGCTCCAGGAAGAAAACGTGGATGAATGAAAGTCATTGGGGGAAAAGAAAAAAAGAAGCTGAAAAGACTTATCGCTGTAGAAAATCCTCTGCCATAAAGAAATTTTGCAAAGAAACCGCAGGTTTGTCGTCACATTAAGAAAATTGGTTTAAAAAAAGTGAATAAATCAACCCTGTCTTCAACTGCCTATTAAGACCATAGAAAAACGAAGAAACCGTTCTTGGTCTCTGTGTTTAATGTTATGCAAAGGTAGATCCAAAACATGAATAATTTCGGATGAAGCACTATTTCATCTGTCCTTCATAACTGACAAAACGAAGATTCAATATATTTCAAGGAAAAAACGTTGCAAAGACGCAGCTGTTTTGAAAAATGCAAGTTGGCCGTCAGGTGTTATGGTATGGACGGAAATGTCTTCTCAAGGCGCAACAAAACCCTTTATTGTAGAACCAAAGGCTAAAATAAAATTCATGCTAAATACTATCAGAATAAGGCTTTGAAACATTTGATCAAAAAAAGTAAACGTTTTTATCCTCAAGGAAACTTTGTTTTTCATCAGATTCTGTACAAAGTCATACTGCAAAATCAAATATAAAACTCTGAAAGATAAAAATATAAATTTTCTTCCTCTTGAGCTACCGTCATCACCTGGTTGTGTTACTTGCTATTATTTTTTAAGGGTAATCTTAAAAAAGCAGTTAAATAGACGTAAATTAAGTACACTTCAAGGGCTTCAAAAAGCAATCAGAGGAAGCTAGAACAATGCCCCCCAAAATAATCAAAAAGCCCTTTTGGCCTAGTCGAAACGTTTATTCAAAGTGTACTATGCTAAAGGAAACCATATTGAAACTTTCATGTAAATAACTTAATTTGGTATAACTTTATGATGCTCTGAAATTGGTCACATTTTTGAGTCAACCGGTATGTAAGTTTGTTTGTGTATTATATATGTAGAGCTGTTTGATATGAATATCAATAGGGCAGGAAGTCAACTTTTTACTATTTAAGTAGAACGCTTACCAATACACGTCGTGTAATATTATTTTAAAACTTCAGATTTAAGCAATTTACCGAAAATCACGTTTTCTTAGGATCGCCTAGGAGGGGCTGCAGACGTTAATATTCACTCACTCAGTAGGGGCTGTAGCGCCTTAAACAACCAAAATTATAGATGAAGCAAGTAGAACCGAATCAAAAAGAACAATATATTCCGTCTTAAAATTTCAGATTTAAAGGAAGTTGTCAGACATCAATTAGCAACCAATGAGATGAGAATTATTCGTCAAAGTGTAAATCCACGGCTGAATGAATAACAAAATATTTAAACAATGGTGGAGAAGACCCACCTCACACATTTCTGAAAAAAGTCGTCAGGACCCTCCCAGACTATTCTTATATAATAACTCGTTAGTGTGGATTGTTTAGTTGTATCTAAATCAAAAAAAAAAATTCAGAACGGAAAAGAAATCACTATTTAAAAATTCCTGTTGAGAAAAAAAGGAGTAACTATTCTTTGTGTGTGCGTTTTTGAAGGAAAGATTCATAAAAAGCGCTAAAAAAAGCTGGATTCCAAAACTGACGAGAGCATTTGGAAAACAAACAAGCTCTTCTGATTTTTCATTGCTGTCAAACATTTTTAAAAGAAGCCCTTCAAAACAAAAGCATACCTGTGTGCCCGTGAAATGCATCAATTTAAAAAGTTTGCTAGTTTATGTACCAACTCTCCAACCGATCTGGAGTGGGGGTGAATGAGTATCCAATTGTTTTCCCTAAAAGCGACCGCTTCACACTTGAGGATAAGGTACGGATTTTCGTGGAAGAGTGCACGCTTCGAGATAAAGAGTTCGAAGGAGTAAAAAAGAGTTTGCTCGTAGACTTTCTGAAGCAACATGGCGGGGAAAACCGGGACATTTGCACATTCTCGTCTCAGCAGTGAACTGCACGTAGGGGGAAAATAGTATTTGTTTATAACCGAAGAGCTGGTTATACTAATTGGAAGTACGAAGATCGGTTAGTAATGGCACGCTTAGGAAGAAAGGATTCCGATCCATCTAGAAGGAAGCCATTCCATGTTCCGGAAATGCTTATCTAAGGTAAATTTCGTCAGCAGGTTACAATTTTTATTTTGAGGGATTTTTATCACTTTTAACCATTAAATCTTTATATATGTAACAATCCCAGTAATTTAATCTGTAATAGTTCTTGAATTATATATGGTCCAGTTCTTCAGGACAACCGTGTAATTATTTTAATTAGCTACCCGCCTACCGGGGACTTTTGAAACAACATCCATCCACCTCCAAAATCATATGATGTCCCGCTGGACATAAATAGCAAGACTCTGGAAATCTCGCGCTCTTCTCTCTTCTGTCTGTAATCATGTAGCCAGCTGCAGCGCGTTGTGTGAATGTTCTTTGTTTTGTACCATTATATCTGCTTCTTGTAACATGGAAACACTCTTTGTTAAATGCCGAATAAATTGGATTAACTTTCAAGACTGCCTCGTCAATACTGCTACAATAATTTCATCCACTCGCCACGTACTACAGTTATATTTACCTATGGCCATGCCCTATACTTTTGTTGTTCCAGAATAATCGTCAATCGGCCACGACAAATCATACACCACAAAAAGTTTTATTATGCCCCTTGTAAAAAATGTAAACTAAGAGTTTATTTAATGAAGTCTAAACACGGGAGTGCTTGTTTCCCGGGAATAGTTTTGTAGCTCTAAACCCCTTTCAGGTAAGCTCGGGCATTCTGCCAATAGGCGACTCAAATTGAAATGGTATCAAATCTACTTGTATCTCTGAAACAAACAACTGAATTCGAATAATGTTTGAAGTATTATTTAGAGTAGATAAGAGTCGAGTAATATGAAATACAAAGGTTTTGGCTGCCAACGCGTGGGTAAGCCTCGAACTACTGAAAAAAGACTAGCATGATGGATTGCAGTACGAGCTGACTACTTGCTGTTGCCATACATTCGCTACAAAACAAAGCATATTTTATGATTTTCAAAGGTTTTTACAGATAAATTTTCAAACATTTAGACCTACTAGTATACATGTGACTTGAACATTAAAGTTCAGGATAATGTACACTAAGAATTACAGTTTGTAATATCGTGATCATTTATTAGCTGACAATATTTCGCCCTTCTTTTTAATGGTTCCTTTTTTAAGATAGCGTGTTAGGTATTATGGAATATCTCTAGTACTCCATAGTACCCGAAAAAATATACTGAACAAAAACAAAGTTAAAAATGAGTTTTATGTATAATCTTGATGGCTAAACAATAGTTGTTAATTATATTATTGATAACCTAACTTCATTTAAAACTAAAGTACATTTTTTTAAAGTTTGATGCATTTATTGATAACAAAACGTAATTTTTCTGTTACTTGAAAATTATTCTATTTTCTATATGAGGACATAGCAATAAACGGCTTTACTGCGACTAGTATTTAACCTGTCAACAGAAAAGCATTTAATAGAGAAGATTTTATTCCTTCTATACGCAATACTACTAGGTCTCAGGCCATGAGACCATCAAATAAGCATGTGACATATTTGTCCGCAAGCTCTGATTTACCTCAGCCCTGTTCTTCCAAGAATCCTCATATGGCTATCACTGATATGTCTACGTCAACAAATTTTTTCCTTCCCATAAAGATAACACCACCACCTCTTCCAAAAAAGCAGAAGCCAAATATAGAGGCAGAAAAGCTGGGCCTTTTCTATGATAATGCATTCCCCGCTTAAAAAGTGTTAGAGAATAAACTAAAAAGAAAGAACCAGAAAAACAGAAATGACTTTGACATATTCTTAAAAATATGACTTTTTAATGTTTAAAAATAACTATGTTTTAAGGAGTCTTTATTAGTTTTCCAATGTGTTTAAACCACCTATTCCATATTACCCGACAATTCCCTAATGCCCTCCATTTATCATTTTTAAAAAAATAAATTTTTTTTGTAATAAAATTAATGTTATTTTTTCTCACGAGTGATAATTCCTCACAATCGCTTATAGTACGCAGTATTATACAAAAGTTCGGTGTAGGACAAGGTGTAGAAAACCTTAGCCAGAATAGTTCACAGCGCCGCAGCACATCCACCTTCAAAGTAGTCTTCTAGGTTGGGGATACACTTCAACCAGCATTCGTATAACTTCTGGAAGCCATTTTTCGCAACCTCCCGTAAGGCCTTCTGCAATGCTGCTTTAGATTACCCAAAACAACATCCCTGTAAATGTTTTTCCATTGGTGGGGGAACAGATAAAAGTCACACAGGGCTAAGGCTGCTGAATAGAGTGAATGTGGAACCACGTTTGTGCGAGTTTTGGCGAGGAACTCTTTTACCAATTGGGATCGATGTGCTGGTGCGTTGTCATGCTGAAGTCATCACTGAGGCCGTTAACGACGAATGGATTCCCTCAAACGACGTCTTCGAGAAATGTGTAGCCTCAGCGTTTTGTGAAAGTGTCTTCCAACACATTCAGACACTAACGCAACATTTTCCGCGTTCCGTAAAGTCGAAGGTCGTCCAACGCCTTCATTGTCTTCGATGGATTTTCGGTCTTTTTTAAAACGCAGATGTCATTCGTAAATCTTGGATCTCGCCATGGTAGATTCACCATACACATTATTTAGTATTTCCAAAGTCTGCATTGGTATTTTACCTAAGCGCCGAGAGAATTTAATATTTAGTGCTGTTCAAGAAAAGCCATCTTTCGCCAACATCTCTGAGCAAAGCTAACTAGTTTCGAAAGATAACAGCTGCGCGTGCGGTTTGGTCTCATGACATGGCCTAAGCCAACCTGGCCAGGTAGGGGAGGACTGAGAGAATCAATTTCAAGTGGTTAAACTTTAGGTACTTGCTTTCGTTGTCATCAGTGGCTGCAGTCCCCGAATTTTATGGATTGTATACTACGTATATAATCATGATGATATTAGAGATTTTTATCAAAAACCAACAAAGAGTTACTTTAGAAATGTAAATGGTATTCCATAATACCCGACACTCATTTATATTTAACTTAATTGTCAAGGAAAAGAATCAAAATACGTTAAGTATTTTTCTGTTTTAATGAAATAAAGGATTGTCATATATTATTGTCCTATGCTGGCTTCCACAAAATAAGTATTACCTACACAATAGCAATGTCTATCCCTATTATATTTTTTAAATTGCGGTTATATAGTGTAATTAAGGAAATGGTTTCGATTGTGCTCTATCACCGAAAAGCAGGAAAATCCGTCCGACACTAATAGGAGAATTAATAACCGCATTATTTCTTGGAGGGTCACCCTTGTTATCTAAACTCCCGCTAAGATACAGACAGGAATAATAGAAATCCAATCAGGCCAAATTTCGCCTATGCTCAAGCGACTGCTAATAATAATAATGTAAATAATATCGATTATAACAATAATGGAAACCAGGGAAATATATAGACATGGCACTCAAAACTTTGGAACTTAATCATTTTAATGCACTTAAGGTCTAACTGAAACGAAAGTTATTGAAGCTCTAAACAACTTGTCTCAACACAATTTGTGATAATGGAACGCAAACGTATTGTTTGCGACTTTTATATTGGGGAGAATACACACACACAGTCCCAATTTAATACTTCCGCGGGAAAAAAGTCTGACTCTACCCGCATAGCAAATAACACCACGAATAGAAACAACACACAAAACCACACAAGTCTGGTGGTACTCTGATTTACGTAAAATATTTGAACTCATTCCCCTCCCTGCAATTTTCAGAAGTATGGTACCGCCTATATTTCAATATATGATCTCAACACCTCTTGTCCTTTATGTATAAATGATATTGAAACTCTGATATTGTAACCGTAATTTTTGATGATTTTAACGCCATACACAGTACGCGGAATCATCCGGTGAGATCGAATAATAAATCAGATGACGGTTGCGTTTCCAACCACTCCGATGAGATTCGGAATAAATTCAGCAAAAGTCGTTGACTTCGCTCTCTAATAAGAGATTTTCATTTTCCCTATCAAATTGAATCTCTTCCTAAACTCTCACCAGATCACAAATTACGGTATTTTTAATCTTTAATTTTACTTCCCATATCATGACATGAAAACTTTTTCCACTTGTTGTTATGACTTTAGAGACTACACAAATAATGTCTTAAATTTTATCCAACTTAACAGCAATAGAGACATTACAGATGGCGTCTAAAAACTTACGCAAAGCACTACTCAGGTATATAATTTAGCATCTAAGCCAATTACAAACAATAACAAAAAATTTAACTTCCCTCAAACATAAAATCCTTAAAACTAGACCTTACATCAAAAATCTTAATTTTCAAAATTAAGATGAAGTTCGAAATTTCAAAAATTACATTTGGAACAACAGACTCACTGCACTTATAACGCAAATGATAGAGTTTTCTCAGGAAACACACTAAAATTTTTAAAAACAAATGCAGCAAAATTCCACATTTAGACTGTCAGGCTGGCACGGCAATTAATGATCACCAAGACAGCTGTGCATAGACGGCAAGCTGGACGGGGTCTTGAAACGTGAAAACCAGTCGTGTGTTCCCCTTACGCATTTTCAAGAAAGACCGTCTATCTTGGAGCCATGAACACCACTCTTGGATACAGTAAGATTGGTACCGTGTTCTCTTTAGTGACAAATTGTAATTGACACACAAAATGATTCTCGACAAGTTTTCATTTCGAAGAGAGCCTTGAAAACGGTATTATTTTGCAAACACCAGAGAAATCAATCTCTTTATTTGCGCTGGTATCCTTGTATAGGGAGGGATGATGGGAGACGTGAGTACACCACTGGTACAGTGACAGCTTCTTGTTTTTTAAAGTATCATAGCAGAGTTTTACTCGATGGTCAGCAGAGTTATTATTCCATTCCCTCGTTATCGTTATCCAAAGTGGAGACTTATGCACTGTAGAAAAAATATGACCTCAAATTCCTAGGAATGCGATAAAAGATGGCGATTCTTCTCCATCCAATGATCGCAGTTTAAAATTGCTTCGGATTATTGGCTGTGTTAAGGGTGCCAAAGAGATTGTTGTGGAGAAAATTCCCCAACTAACAAATTATTTTGAATAAAAATGATGCAAAATAGCTCACAGAAATATTCCACTTCGGGACAAATGCCCGCAATAGCTGAGGAACGAAATCGTGGCTGCTTTTCCACTGTGGATCAATCGAGTAGGCGGAATGAAGCCCATTAAATCTGTGGTATCTCTAACAATGAATGTAAAAAGGATGCCACTACAACCTAGTATATCCGGCCGGTAAAAAACACTCCCGCATAGATCATAGAACAGGCCGCTGAAGTTGCATGAAGGAGACTGGCCATTTCAAAAAAGGCAGAGAACATCAACAGATTTCCAGATGACGCTGAAATGACTGCAGAAAACATTCACTAAATATCCCTAAGAAAATTTCTCAAAACTTCTAGTGTATAAGGGGCGATTTATTTTTCTACTCATTACAGTTAGCAATATCAGGAATAAATTAGTGGTCCGAAGAGGAACTTCTATTCAGCCGCCTAACGCGCTGCACGGTTCATATCTGTAGATCTTTGGATCAAATCATACCCCCCAAAAAAAAAAAAAAGGTAAAAAATACCAAAAAATTAGCTTCATACAGATCACTTATTATATAGCCCATTCCAAATACTAACTAGTCCAAATGAAAGAAAATCGCTCATCTAAATCTTTTTATCGTCGAATCTACTAGCATCCATTTGGGGACCGGTTACTCTCTAAAGGGTGGGCTGATCACAAAACCCCTTTTCATGGATACGATGAATGAATTACTCTTACGAATCATCCGATCTCTGGAGTGAATGTGCTCCATCTGAAAAAGCTATTCGTTTCGCCATTTTTTCGCCGATCTGGATTTATAAAAAATTTAGCTGAATTTCAATTTTGGATTTTATTTAAATTTGCATTTCTTCAATGGGGTGGATGGGGATAGAAGAGCTTCCAGTGTTCGCAGATAAGGAAAAATGCATGAGAGGCTGTTTTGTTGTTTGACACAGAAATTTTGATTTTTCAAAAAGTTCGAGATCTGAGGCAGGCAGTTTGACCTCTGATATCAAAGTCTTGGAAGCACTAGTTTGAAAGCATATCTTCATTATTGGATTCAGGAATACCGGCATGGTGTGTCTTGTTGGCTTATGATTCTGGAAATCTTTTGCATACTGAATGAAGTACCGGGTGGGCAAAAAGTCCGTAAAAACTTTAAAAATTCATAAAATCCGGAGAAATGAACGAAAAAAAAACTGTTTGCAGGATCAGCATTAATATGTCACGGGATTTTTTTTAAGCTAGAAAAGAAAACTTCGAAAAGCATCCGGTAGGTGGCGCTGTTGCAAGCGTCTGTGGTGGAAATATGCAAATTAGACGGTTATAAAAACCTTTGCTCTCAATCAATCCACATTCATTTCACCATTACAAACAGTGAATGTGAACAAGGATGCTCAGTGCGCCGGATAAATCTTTGTTGGTGAAATTATTTTACATGAACGAGGAATCAGCGACCATTGCCTTGCGTAAATTCCGAGTTCAGAAAAATGTGAAGAGTGGAAAAGGCCCTTTAACACCTGCAGGTCTCTTAAAGCTTGCTAAACGTTTTGAGGAAACTGGAAAGTTGGAGGATCGAGCACAAGCCGGACGACCATGCTTGAAAGAAGCCCGTGCACCTTGCATTGCTGTCGAAATGGAAGCGATTGCGTCCGAAGCAGCTTCAGGGACCAGGAGTGCTCGTGAAGCTGCAAAACGATTGGGCTTACCACCATCATCTGTTCGCAATATTCTTCGTCGACTCCTCCAGCTTTTTCCATACAAATTGCAATCGTGCCATGAACTTTTGCCAGCAGATACCGCACAGAGGGAAGCATTTGCGAAGTGGGCCTTCTCTAAAATGGAACAGGATCCCTCCTGGGTTTTTAACATCTTGTGGAGAGATGAAGCTCATTTCTCGCTTCATGGTGACATTAACAACCATAACTGTCGCATTTGAGCGACCTCTAATCCACGTGAGTACACACAGAAGCCATTGCATTCCCCAAAAGTGACAGCATGGTGCGGTTTCACGGGTTCATTTATCATAGGACCCTTCTTCTTTGAAACGCAGTGCCCAGTAAATGGATGGATAACGAAAACGGTAATTGCTCATGGTTATCTAACGCTTCTGCGGGAGACTGTCGTGCCATGTTCAATTCAACGAGGTCAGATTTCAAATGTCACGTTCATGCAGGATGGAGCAACCAGTCACACTGCTAACCCGGTTAAGACATTCCTGATACAGACGTTCGGGAAAGACAGAATCGTTAGCAGGCGCTGCAGGTACCCATGGCCTCCTCGGTCTCCAGATTTAACACCGGCAGACTTCTGGTTGTGGGGATATTTGAAATATCGCGTGTATCTATCCGGTCCATCAAGTCTGCCGGAACTGAAAGATGTGATCCGCAGAAAAGTATCCTCCATACATTCGGACATGTTGCACTCTGCCGTTGCTGGATTTGTCACTCGTCTGGAATGTCTTCTCCCCTGTGGTGGTGGTCATGTGGAACATATTCTGGTGTAATAAAGTTGTGAAAGTTTTCTGTTCATTATTTATGCATTGTTTCTTTGATTTGCGTACATTAGCGCCACCTACCTGATGATTTTCGAACTATTTTTTTTCTAGCTTAAAAAAAATCCCGTGACATACTAATGCTGATCCTGCAAACAGTTTTTTTTTCGTTCATTTTTCCGGATTTTATGAATTTTTAAAAATTTTGCGGACTTTTTGCCCACCCGGTACAATAACTGATCAATAGTGTTGTGACCCTCATGGAAACCCAATTGTATGGTGGGTGATAAAATTATTGGTAAGTATATGGTTAGTCAATCCTCGCAAAATATTTTCAAACAACATGCAAGGAGTAGAGGTAAGAAGGGTGGAGTTTTCCATAAAACTGACGTGCGTAATTGGCTTACGTTGAATCAGCTACCTTGGAAATTAGCATGTTTTCCAGAATAGATAAAAAAATATGTAAGAGAAAACAACCTGCCCCAGATTCCAAGATGGTACAAAAAACGTCCAAAACAAGTATAGTCCGAATATAACCAGATCCCGGAAGGCATACGATAACTTGGAGTTAGTGAAATCCTCATTGAGTAAGCGGTTAGTAATTGACGCAACACGATAGAATTTTTATTTGATTTCTAGTGATTCTAGCTAGTAATTTATCCAACCTATTAAAATCAAACCTTCTTTCTTTGATATTGCACTAATTCCATTACATCAACTCCTTCTCGGCCATCCACCGAGACATGATCATAATCTTCACTGATAATACACTCAGGAACATTGAAAATAGCGACCCAAGAAGAAAGCATCGGATTGAAATTAAATTTAATACACATAATGACACAGATGAGAGATTCACTTGATTTCAAAAACAAGACAATTAAACGAATACAGGGTGTACACCGACACAAATACTGGGCAACTTAAATAGCGCGTTGGACCACCTCCAGCTGCAATACATGCCGCCACACGGTCCGGCATTGAGTTGATTAGACACCTTATGTTGTCCTGAGGCAGATGGGCCCACAAATCTTGAACAGCCAACTCTAAATCATGTACAGAGTGACACGAGGGCATCTGTCGTTTTAGCTGGTCCCACACGTGCTCTACAGGGGATAAATCGGGGGAGCGGGCCGGCCATGAAAGAGTCTGAAAATGACGTAGGAAGTCTTGAGCAACTCTTGCTGTATGCGGACGAGCATTATCTTGCTGGAAAATTGCCCCTGGGAGACCATTTAGGAAAGTTCCTACATGGGGTCGAAGAATATCATCAACGTAACGTTGGCCCGTTAAGGTTCCACGCATCACAATTAAATTGAACCGGCTATCATGGCTATGGCCCCCCCAGACCATTACACCAGCTGTGCGGGCAGTGTGACGTAGAACAGTTGGAAGGGGGAATTGTACCGCTCACCAGGGCACCTCCACACCATTACACGGTTATCATCTGTCCCCAAAACAAACCGGGATGCATCACTAAACACAACCTTTTACCAATCTGTGACATTCCACATTGATCTGGCTTGGCACCACTGTAGAAGCAGTTGCCGATGTTCCGGTGTTAAAGGGAGTGCACGGAAAGGGCGCTTGGATTTAAGATTTGCTTCTGCAAGGTGTCTGGGCATTGTTTGTGGAACAATTGCTACGCCTACGTCTACTCGTATCGTTGAACGAGTCACTGTGGGGTCCACAAGTGCTTGCCACACGATCCTTCGATCCTCTCTCCTCATGGTCTTCCTGGTCGCTCCAGACCCGGTTTTCCGCGCTTGGGTACTTTCTCGTGTCCACTGCTCCCAACAATTTCTAACGGCACACTCCGAACGATCCACTTGGCCAGCAACACGGCGCGTCGACCAGCCTGCAGTTTTCATCCCGATGATCAGGCCTCTCTCAAACTCGTTTAACTGTGAGAAATGTCTTCTAGCACGTTTACCTGGCATGTTTCGCTTACCAAAGTCTTCCTACAATCGGCGGGTAATCGTCACGTTTATGAAGCTTCGAATTTACGCTGGCTTATATAGCACCCTCTTCCTGATTGTAGTGCCACCTCGGCGTGTATGAGCATGCGTATTGGCACAAAACTTGGATCATTTGCATATCACTATACGCTGTACTTATTTGCAAAGTTTCGTGATTGTACTTAGCTTCCTTCTTGGGTCACTATTTTCAATGTTCCTGAGTGTATTAATATCTACGTTGCTTTACTTCAAATTACTAAGCTTCATCGCCAAGTTCCACTATCGGGTGTTCTATAGTCCAGCTTTCTGCACATGTTTTACTAGTTCTCGTAAAAGTTATGTCAAATAGTTTCACATTCGACCACTGGCAACACTAATCTGTATCTCGCGCGCGTGATTTAATTTCTCGTAAGGTTTTGTAAGAGCTTAATTTTTGGAATTTTTATTAAGATCTAATAAAACAGAAGAATAAAATGATTGTTATAAAAAAGTTATTTTGCCCGCATACACATCACATTTCTACCGAGCTCATTTCTACAAATTCAAGAACAGTACAAAATCAGAAAAAGGCTTTTTGCATTCGATGCATTAGAATTTGTCGAAAGTTACATAATTCATTCTCTTCAAAGCACTTTGGATGTAACTATATATTTGCGTGTTTCAGGAAAGAGGAAAAAGAACAGAATCGTTGCGTTTTTCTCTTCTTTTTGTCGAATATAAATGATCACGTGCCGTTCTAAAAAGAAAAGAAAAAAAAACTGAAATATAAAAAATCAATTGAGCAAATAGTCACAAATCCCTGAAAAAATGAGTTTTAAAATTTCATCTCCTAGGATGAAACTGCAGTTTCATTTTAAGTTGAATATTTTTAAATTAGTAGGTCTAGAGCAGTGGTCGGCAAACTTTTTAGCCAAAGAGCCAAATATGAACATTACAACATTTTTTAAAAAATTGTGAGCCAAATCTGCTTGTTTAGTAAACCTTTATTACACTAAATTAGTAGTACACTAAATAATACTAAATTTCATACTTAATAAATATTTATTAATGCGAACAATGTGCTTGCATTTCCTTGGAAAGTTTGAGTAAGTCAGGTTTGTATGTTATTGTTTTTCATTTTATGCATGATTCCAAGTTCTCATCAATAAGCCGACTTCTCAGTTTACTCTTAATAATGTTCATGCTTGAAAAAGATTGTTCGCATTTATATATAGAAAAGAAAAGAGAAAGAACAGCAAACGCGCGAACTTTTTCAGCTGATCGCAAGAGTCAGGAATACTATTCCAAGCGTTGAAAATGATCATGTCTTCCTTCTCCAGGTCATTCAAAGCAGACCACTTGTGTTGTGAACTAAAAAAAAGATCACATTTTTTTCTTCTCCAATATTTCCAGTTCAAAACAAAGACGTTTAGAGCGCCATATCTCCTTGTTTTTTTAAATCTAGCAATTGTATTTCAAAGCTACCAATGTTAATTTCAAAAGGAGAAAATTTCAACTCGGTTATCGTAGCATTAAGAGGATTTTTGACAAATGCTAAAGTTGCTCTGCTGTTTTTAAATTCCTGAAATCTGCTGAGAAATGCTTCCCTCATATTTAAAATTATTGTTTTAAAATGTTGTTTAATAATAAAGGAATTATTTTCTTGGCGACGCTTCAGCAGGCTGGGAAAGTGAAACACAATGTTTCATTTTCAAAATCCTGAGCAAAAATGGATAATTTGTTTTCGAATGTTATTTCTTCTTCTAATATCGAAAAAAATTAAGTTTCCTTTCCCTTGCAGTTTACGATTAAGTTAATTTAGATGAGACGTAACGTCTACCATGAAATAAAAGTTTTGGATCCACTGATCGTCTGTTAGTTCTGGATAGTGAACGCCTTTCTCTAGGAGAAAATGCTTTAATTTTCAGAAAAAGGGACGCGAAACGTTTTAAAGTGCTCCCTCTTGATAACCAACGTCCCTTGTTACGAAGCAGAAGATCAGCGGACTCACTCTCCATTTCAAATCAAAATTCTTTGAAGTGGCGATGATTAAGAGCTTTGGCTAAAGTGGTAATCACTAATTCCATAACTTTACAAATTTCATCCGGAAATGTTTGGGCACAAAGTGCTTCTTGGTAAATGATACAATGGTAAACAAGTATCTCGTGAAATATTTTTTTTCTTTCAAAATAGCAACAAACCCTTTTCTTATGCCGGTAATACTCCCCACCCCCATCTTTTGAAATCGACACAATTTTATCGAGGGGTATATGATGTTTATCCATACACTCAATTACAGCATTTGCAATATCTTCTCCACGCGTCTGACCTTTGAGTGGCAATAATTCTAAACGTTCTTCTTTAGGGCCTTAATGAGACATAAATCTTACAAAAAGTGAAACTTGCGCTGTATCATTTATGTCACAAGACTCGTCAACTGCTATTGACAAAGCCGAAACCAATTTCAGATCTTCGATATGCTGGGTGGTTATATTCGAACACATTTTAATTGTTCTATATTTAATGGTTTTGGCAGACAATGGTAACTCTTTAATTGTATTCAGAATATCTATGTTGCTCTTAAAATCCTGAAATAACTCTTCGGATGAATTTATAAAACAGTTTTTTATGTATTCGCCGTCTTGGTACGGTTTCCCTCTCTTAGCAATCTCTTGGCTAAAAACAAAACTTGCCATATTAATATTGCTGGAAGATGGCATCCAATTATTAAACACAGAAGTTGACGACTCTAGACTCTTCTGAATTTCCTCAACTGCTTTCTTCCTTGTATCACCGGTAGGATATTTAGTGCTAAATGACGCGTGTTTTCTAGTAAAGTGTCTCTCTAATTTGACTTCTTGTTATGCGCGAATTTCTCTCTACAAGTAAGACATGTCGGAAGTCGATTCAAGTTTTGAATAAACGCAAAATTCTCGGTTCACTCAACTTGAAATTCGTGGTTTTCATTTTCCGTTTTTCTTTGCTTTTTTTTGGTAGCCATGTTAATTGGGGTGCCTATAAAAATATTCTAAATATATTTTTTACCAGTACAAATTATTATCATTATTAAACTGATAAATATAAAAATTAAAAAAAATCTTTTTAAAAAATGCAATTTTATTAATATATGTAACTGCACTAAAAAGAAAAAATCATCAGAATAACAAAACTTTTAATATGACCAAAAATGGAAGAAAACTTCCAACATTTGGACAAATGGAAGTTATCGAAAAATCGATTACAAATTTTGTACCGGAACCACAAACATAAATAGCAGGTGTAAAAAATCGAATAAAAATACCTGTAAGATGTGCAGCTAGATTGAAAAATACAACAACTTTTTAATAAGACAGGGAAACGGCAGGCACGGTAGATAAGACAAAATCGTCCACACCACTGCAACTGCTGGTCTGTGATGCCAATTTATACCCCCACTACTTTAGAAAAAATATGCGCGCACATGCTTGTGGTATCTTTGTATCACACCGGAGTACGCCAAAAACATACAACTTCAGCCGGTAGCTTGAACATGGTTTGTGTTTACGTTTACGAAAACCAATAAAATTAAACTCGATGTTCGTTACGTATTTTTACAACAATATAAAATTTTAATTATCTATCTTTTAACTTAAACAAAAAATTATACATGTTCTCGATTTATAAAAGAATTGTAATTTATCAAAATAAGATGGGTTTTTTACCAATTTTTTTTAAAATGAGAATATTGTTGCGCCTTCCTTGGATATTTGTGTCAGAGCCACACTTAAGGAGCCAAAGAGCCACATGCGTCTCTGGAGCCGCTCTTTGCCGACCACTGGCCTGGAGTATCAAGATCTCTCTTGTAATTTTATTAATTACTAAACAAAAATTTTCATAATGAATATAGTAGTATTTTAAAAAAAAATGCGATGATTTTTTTTTCAAATTATTGCGAGTGTAACATGCTACAATACATCATGGCACAACATTACAATATTATGTCGAAGGCATTTTATTTCCCAAACACATCTAATTTCTAAACTATGAATAATCACTAAAATAATAGGATAGGCATTTCTAGGTTCCGGCATCACACACACTCTTCCGTCTAATTCTCCATCTAACTGATTTTTTTTAAAAAGCCCTTAACAATTTCTTCTCCGAAAACTCTTTAAACTAATCTTGCATTCATTTTTGTACACCTTCAGTAACTTTTGAAAAGAAAGAAAGAATTGTTTTTAGAATATATTTTATTTGAATCAAAGGCCGTCTCCATCTACCTTGCTTTTCTTTCTTGGCTTTCCTGGTGACATGTCGCTTAGAGCAGTGTTCCCCAACCTTTTTATCGCCGGGGACCGGTCAACGTTAGTTAATTTTACGGCGGCCCGCTGAGGGGAAGGACGTTGCTTGTTTATATTTTAGACTGTTTTGATTGATACAATTCTTCGAATGATTGTGTTTTAACGTCATATTATGAGGACTGTTGCATCCTCATAATTTTGAACCTTGTGTGGTTGCTGTTGAATAGTAAAAGCCGTTAGGTAGCGCTGTTGCAGTGAGACACTTCTATTTAAAAGTAGTCTTGTGGCAACAGTCAGTGCATGTATCTTTCTTAAGATGTAAACACACGATATAGTGAAACATTCTCTTGTGAAGTATTCTTGTGTCGAAATTCTAACTTGTGAACTATGCTATTACTTGTGAACTACATTATTACATTTGAACTATTCTATTCATATTGAAATGTTCTTCAGCATTGAAATATATCCCATAATATCAAATTGAACTTAGACTTATCATTGAACCAATTTTCTTTCAACAGACAGCAATTCGAAACAGAAACCTTTTAGTCTTATATTACAATTGTTTACAGTCCGCTAAATTCGTCGCTATTGCTAACATACAGTTGCTTAATAACTGACTCTCCAAACTCTCCACGCCACCCCTACATGAGACCTAAAAATGCAATTTCGGAAGAAGTGTAATATATACTGTGAATTTTTTTAAGTATTTTTATTTGTGACTTGATGAAGCTCTGAATAATATGCAATTTCCTTCAACACATACACAGTTAAGGATATAATAATTCATTGTGAAATGATTTGTAGGGTTTCTAAAGACAACAATTTATGGGTTGAATCCTAGAGGACCCACTTTTGGTCGCCAAATTTTTGTCGCCAAATTTTGAGCGATAAAGGTTACAATATGGTAACCTTTCCATTTCATCAAAAAATTTGGATTTTCAAATCACCGAAAAAATGGCAACCCTAAAAAAGTGCAACATTTTTCGCCTTTTTCCGAAAAAACGTCATTTTGACATTTGACTTCGCTGGAGGTTGTTAAGAATGGCGTGTGAAAGGAAATTACTTTAAAGTGAGGCTACGATAGGTTTCTTTGTGCTCCTGGGCACATAGGGGAAGAAAGAGACGTTAGAATGGTGTATGAAAGCTAATTTAATTGCTTCTCGTTATGAATGTTCGAGGTGTAAAAAAATATGCGTTTGCAAAAGCGAAAGGGGAACGGTTGACGGCTACGAATGGCGTTGCCGCAACCAGTCGAAAGATAATCGCCACGACGTCGTTCGGAGTGTGAGAAAGGGCACTTGGTTTAGCGAAAGCAAACTTGCTATAACTATTATCTTGCGTTTGACGAGATATTGGTTTGGCAAGAGCATGAATGCGTTCGTGGTGAATGACTTGAAAGTTAATAAAAATATGACAAAGTTAATAAGACATGTGGCGGCGATCTTACGATCACAAGTTGGTGAATGAGAATTTTCATAAATTCCTTGCATCCATTGCAAGGGTGTATCCACCAACATATCATGACGAAATGCAAGCGTAAGGTAAGTGCTTTTTAACATTTTTTAAAATTGATTTCATGTATTTCTTCGATTTTATCTTTGCGAAACGCCCCTTTCGTCCTTTTTTAAAAATGTAAATCATGTTGTACACACTGGTTTTAGAATACTTTTTTAAAATGAATTTCATTGCTTTCTCCGTTTTTTTCTTTATATAATGATTAATTTAATGTATTTATTCGTTTTCATCTTTGCGAAACGCCCAATTCATCCCCCTGCTCCCCGCTGACGCATGCGCTTCCCAAGAGTTTTTCGTCATTGACGCCTTTTGAAAACCTTCAATTTGGCGCTTTTTGGCGAAAAATTTTTGGCGCCAAAAACAGCAGTGGGTCCTCCTAGGATTTTACCCAATTTATGATTTTATCACTCGATGTTGGGAGAAGGGGGGGGAGGGGAGATATTGTGATTCGATTGTGAGACTAGTTTAAGGCCCTTTTTTTCTAACGAAAAGCGCTTCAATTGGAGATCTTAAGTACCCTATCCTATTAAGTATTCCAAAAGAACACAGCTGGGGGGTATTAAAGTTAACAACACTACTGAGTTCTTACGAAGCCATAAGCTTTATTTACAGGTGATGATAATCCCACAGTCATTTATTTCTCCCCAATCCAAAAGCAGTGTAATGATAATAATAAACGCTCATTAAATTATATATAAAGCAGGTTTTTTAATTATTTAATTATTAATTAATTTATTTTGGCCTTAACTCTACGCGAAATAATCTGAGAGACATGAAATTCAGAAATGAAAGACAGCATTTTGTACCTAAACAATGACGAAAGCGCAGTGGCTCAGAAATGAATGCAATGCATATGGTATGAAACCAAATAAAAAAAAGGTGTGCTGAACTCAAAGCATAGTTACACATGGTTGCCTGTACAAGAGAAAGAACCAGAAGGAAAAGTTCCTGAGGATGGAATATACCCTGCTCTTACTGCAATGGTTGCTTCGCTCCATACTTAGCACCAGATTGTCCAACAGTTCTTAAGGTAAGAGTGCCCATTCCTCAATAAGCCTCTATTTCAAGTGTTGAGTGTACCGCAAGATGTCCCTCAAATCACATCCCACACATGTTCTAAGGGATTTAAATCAAGAGAGAATGCTGGCCAATCCATTCGAATGATATCTTCATTTTCCAGTTGTTGCTGAACATCAGCAGTCCCGTGTGGCCATACATTGTCATCCATAAAAACGGTCCAACAGCACCTCGAAACAGACACACACGGGGAAGGATCATCTCCTTACAATAACGATCTCCGGTTGCAGAAGCTCCGTCGAAAACGTGGAGGTCAGTTTACCCGTTCAGCACAATGCCTCCCCAGACGACAACTCTAAACCACCGTCCTTTCTGTGATGTTACTGAGGTGAAACAGTATTCCGATCTCTCTACAAATCAACTGGCGCTGAGAATCTCTTCTGGCATTGAAACGACTCTTATCCATAATTGGACAACTCCATTGATGAGATGTCCAGTTTTTGTGCTCCTTACACCCTCTCTAAACGGTGCTACCGATGGCTAACTTTCGAAGGGAAGCAACATTCAGGAAGACGGGCGAATAGATCACCTTTGTGAAGGCAGCTGGTTACAGCAAAACGCGACACTTCTCGCCCTCTTGCTGTACACAGTTGCTGAGCAATGGCGCTTGCTGACTGGTATTATCTGAAGGACGATATACTGAAAGGCTTTCACATCGCGCGAAATGACACTTCTGTTGATTCCGAATTCTTCAGGTACACTGGTCAAACTGCGCCCCTCCTACAGCTTTCTGATCATTCTTCCACGTCATCCAGGTGATTTCTTCAAGTTATATTTCACGAAAGAACTCACATGTACTCGCAAGGAATGCCTTAAATTGAACTTCTGTTCCTCCTTTTATCGTAGTCTTGAGCTGCTCGCGCCAACCACACGCGTTTTGCGTGCACTCACGACGCATATGATGATTTGTTCCTGATATTTTTGCAAACCTATCACCCTTCCACTGAATTACATGTTCATTGCACTAACCTCTTTTCTGCAATCGCATGGCTAACTTCTTAAAGCTTATTTTGTTTTGCACACCAATGTATAAGCCTTTTCCTATATATTCTTTATGTGAATCACATTAGAAATAATTAACTTGCACCCCTTCCTTAACACACAGTCATAAATACATTTCAAAAATAAGTTTTCCTATTAGCACACATAATGGTTTGTTGAAAGATACTCTCTTTAAAAGAAAGAAAGGAACATATAAAAGAAAAAAAACGTTTTCAAAAACTAAATTTCAAGTAGCATGTGCATACTTTTTCTGTGATACCCTCTTCCTTCACATGGGTCTCGTTCACTATTGGGGGAAGATTAAAAAATGTTTCACAAAAAGTGTAGATGTCTTTGAACATGTTTGAAGAACATAAGATCACAGGATACAGCTCTTACGAATTACTAATTTAAGTTTTTTTTATTCAAAACGTGACACACACACACACAAATTCATTGATAATTAATTGAGAAATAAAATTAGCCAGTCTTAAACAGCGTAAATCTTTGCTTGTATATGTATAAAACGGATAGCGCTTTATTAAAATGCGAGACACACTCTGTTTTTTTTATCAAAATTATTTCATAAAACAAAATGTTTAATGATTTTAACAAAACCTTTCAAAAGTATTTTAATAAAATTTAATTTTCTATGTAACTCTTCCAATCGTTTCAATTCCAGAAATAGTTTTATTTCCAAATTCAAAATATTAATAAAATAACAATAATAGTAATAAAAGAATTACCAACGAAATACTTGATCCGTTTCTTCGTATAATTTTTCTCTGCGACTGAAGAGCCTCCACCCCGATTCTATAAGGGTCACTGGTTCACCGAGCAAAGGAACGTCAGGAATCTTCGTCGACCCTTTTTCGCCGGTGAATGCCATCCGTTTTTCGAGCACTCGACCGTGGCAGAGCGTTATCAAGATTACCCTCCCCCCAACCCCCAATTCTTCTATTAAAGATTGTTTTTTTTTCTTTTTGAAAAAAAAAGAAAACTTTCTCTGAAAAGTTCAAGAAAGCAAAAAAAAAAAAGAAAGAAAATCCAAGATTCTTTTCCAACTAGCAATCTAACCCTTGCACCATGTGATGCACCACGCATTCCTTTTTTCCTCCCGCCCCCCTCTCTTTGAAAAAAACCACATGACTGAAAAGCAGGAAAAACAATAGTGAAGATGGAAGAGCAAAATTATAATTAAATTATTTAAAACGTAATAATAATTATCTTATTCTTCTTTTGTCTCGCCATTGCGCTGTTTTGTTCGCTTTTCCCTCGAGTGTTAAAAGTAGATGCGACTGTTTTCTGACGTCATTTTACCGTTGTTTGTTTATCAAACGATTTTTGATCGAGCAGAAAGGGCTTAAGAGGCCATTTTACAACTTCATACTATAAATTGGGGGAAGCGAAGCAAAATACTACTTAAAAGTAGCACAGAGCGTAAACAATTGTTTTTTCGCTTGAGGCAAACGGACTTTAATGATCTCCGCACAGCAATGCAGCTACCCTATTGAAGAGAATTGTCAATTAATTAATGTCATCTTGGGAAACTAATGGGCCTCGTCATTCTGAACAGCCAACATGAGAACTGTTGGCTTTTGACAGTTTTAACGTGCACAACCCCTCTGCACGGAACGAGAACTCGAACCAAGGACTCAACAGAGTGAGTGAGTGAATATTAACTTCGCACTGTTCAGCTACACGAAGGCTTTTGGCGAGGGACCTCGTCATTTCCAACCGTAGTCAAGTGACGAGGACGACACCTGAGCTGGCACTCTGTCTTCTAACTATCACATCACACCAATAGGAGGAAGTTTGAGCTCTCGACAGATTTAACGTGCATCGCGCCCCTACACGGCGGGTCTTTAGTGGTATTGGGCTCGAACTCGTGACAAGCCAGCCACGATCCGATACCTTGACCACTAGGCTACCAGGACTCAACAGAAGCAACGCCGTTCGTGATCATTCAACTGTCGCAGTGGCATTAGAGAAGGGAGCCTTGAACGTGTTCATCCCCCCCCCAACTCAGCGAACGCTGTGTTCACATTCACGAGGAGGCAGAAGAAAGGGAATCGCGTGGCTGATGAAGAGGAACGACCTCAATGATCGCACGATTTTGCACGTCGTTGGTCTCTCATTAGAGGGAGAAAATGACCGTTTGAGGAACAATTTTGTTTGATGGCGGAAAAAAATGTCATTCAAAATATTCCTCCATCGTTACGTCTATGCTTTCCTCCATAATCTCATTTTATCGTTAAAAAGGCATATTTATGAAAACAAATCCAACGGGATGCGGTGCATTGTAAAAAATATTTATAAAGTTCTAATTGAATAAACAATTTCTGTATTTTTGGATAGCGGGAGAATTCAAATTAAATATATATATATATATATATTTATTTATATATATATATATATATATATATATATATATATATTTATATATATATATAGTATATAGTATATATATATATATATATATATATATATATATATATATATATATATATATATATATATATGTCATGATTTTTGAAGACAGAATCAGATTAAAGTTTAAAAAGGAAGGTCTTTATTCGATCATTGGTACATCTGTTCTGACTCTGAGAGCAGGGAGGAAAAAGCACGTCATGGTGGTGGTTTCAAGTGGATAACACTTGAAAAACATATGGTAAGTATCGCTGCTTTGAAGAAGGTGCTTGTAAGTTAATGCTGACATATGTTGACTATTAAATCTAACGATCTGGAATTAGACATGTTTATTGGCTAGGCCATATGTTCGGAAGACATAAATGTGTGATTAGTTTGATACTTGAAGATGTGATCTGAGAAAGATGAGTTAAGTGCTAGATAGGGAATTTAATTTTTAATCTAATTTAATTATCCTTACATTTGCCCCCCAATTTTAAAAGGGAGTCATGGCGTGGTTTTTTCTCTCTTTACAAACTTAATCAATTTTCAACAAACACAAAACAATACATAGTTACTTAGAAAGACATATTACACACAGTAGAAATATTTAAGCAATAGGAATACTAAAATCAAAATGCAATATAATAAACGAAACTATAACAACAAACACAGTAATGACAATTAATTGATAAAAATGAATTTCCATACATATAATTGAAGATTAGCTTGTTTAAATCTATTCGACATCTAGAATAAGATCTCGCGTTTCCTCCTATTCCTTCATAATAATAGATTCGTATTATAGCTGGTAGATATTTTCAAAAAAAAAAATTATGTTGGAAAAATAATATATCAAACAATAAGATAGTAAATATAAAAATACATGAAATCATACAAATGTTAAAATAATAATTTTTTGTATAAAAATCTACTCTGGCGCCATTGATACACTAAATTTTGCATATATGAAATACATTTTTAAAAAGATAAAAAAACATAGACACCAATAAAATGAAATTATTAATAATAGGAAAACAGTGTATAACACACAACTTCTATGCACTATCCAACACAATAAACAATGTTTTATTTCATATGCGTAATAAAATATAAAATTTATAAGAATATAAGAATATAAGAGCACTTTATTATTTTTGAGTCAGAAAAGTGGACTCACTTCAATACTAACTTTTAGTATATATGAAAATTTTCTCAATATTCACTGTAACTTAACAATATCGCATACAATATTTTGAATCTTTCCGTAACCTTCTAAGAATTCGTTTCATAGACAAAAATTCTTGATTTTCTCCTACAACACACATTCACTAATATAAACTGTATCACCTTACTTAATTTTGAACACATCTCTCTGAGAAATCTGCGTCATCAACTCACAGATGTTCAGGGATGCTGATAAGAAACAATGAGAGGTGTACATCAAACTAAACAAGTTTGTCCTCTTAATGTTTCGAGACATATACAAAATTATAATGATTGTATTCTCCCTTATCCACTGTATAATATCCAAAAATAAGCTTCAAGTTATTAAATTAATTTTAATTTTAGATAAGGAAAATTTTAAGAAATAGTGAATCCTGATATATGGCCAGTATATCAAAACACACAATTTCAAAATAAAAAAAAATAAATGACATGCAATAAGATTACTGCTGAATAAAATAATTAACAAAACTATAAAATTCAGTGAAGAAAAAAAAATACAACTTGACTTCACTTTGGTTTCTTATAAAAATCAATATCTAGTATTAGTTCATTAGTCATTTTTCTAAAAACATATATATAATTTATATATCTTTCACTTTAAAACACCAATTTCTATCATAACTCTTAACTCATTCGACATCTTAAGATAAAATTATGAGAAGTATATTAAAATTTCTCAAAATTTTGTATGACAAAACCTATAAACTTTGTATTCTCAATTAAAATATGAAGAATATCTCATTTAACACAACTATATTATAAAAATTAAATACCATATCATATCATATTTTATTCTTTTTCGCTAAGTTCTGTTCAACAAAACTCAGTTACTACAATTGGAAATATATAATCTAACTGACCTCCACTTTGCAGCGTTAGAAACACTTGGTGAACGGTCATCCAGATGCTGTTGTCACTTTATTTCACTAGTAAAATTCTATTTATTCATTTACTTATTTTTCCATGTTGATACTTCACTATTTCACAGTATTACCGTGCAGACTTTCCGGCGAAGAAGATTTTTTTTTTGGCAGTGTTGGTCCTTCCATCATTGTATCACTGGGTTGGGGAATTCACACTTCTCTTTTTGTTTTGTTTCTTTTTTCGTCATTCGAAAGTTGGTTCTTTCATGGCAAACTTGCTGGTCTCTTCAGCAACGGTAGAAATAACGTTCGGCGGTAAACACTGCATTCTTCTCGGGGTTTAAGAGCGATGTTCTTCCAGGGAATAATAGTGCGTTTTTTTTTCCGTATCATTTTTTATTCTGGCAATCCGACGTCTTCAACATATTGGCATATGGTGCATTCGGTGTTTCGTCAAATTCTCCATATCAGTTATTATGGTCGCTGGCTTTAGTTTTTTTATTAAAATTATTTTATAAAAAATATTAGTTTTTTACGTTAAGATTTGAAATCCATTCGCAGATAAAAATCCTGCCGGCTTTTATTCTGTCATGATTTTTGAAGACAGAATCAGATTAAAGTTTAAAAAGGAAGGTCTTTATTCGATCATTGGTACATCTGTTCTGACTCTGAGAGCAGGGAGGAAAATGCACGCCATGGTGGTGGTTTCAAGTGGATAACACTTGAAAAACATATGGTAAGTATCGCTGCTTTGAAGAAGGTGCTTGCAAGTTAATGCTGACATATGTTGACTATTAAATCTAACGATCTGGAATTAGACATATTTATTGGCTAGGCCATATGTTCGGAAGACATAAATGGGTGATTAGTTTGATACTTGTAGATGTGATCTGAGAAAGATGAGTTAAGTGCTAGATAGGGAATTTAATTTTTAATCTAATTTAATTATCCTTACATATATATATATATATATATATATATATATATATATATATATATATATATATATATATATATATATATATGTACCCTTTTAATTTCTTGAGATCTTATATTCATCACAAATACATTAACCGTCTTGCTACTTCGAATTCCAAATCCACCACACAACAATAGGTTTTCAAAGTCAGCATGTTAGTGGTCTTGCTGTGAAGATTATATCATAACACTCATATCACAGTTTACATTTTTTCCACACACATCTTAAACATCTTACATTGTTGACAACCAACCAAATTAAATCCTAGCAATTTTACATTTTTTGACAATCAACCAATTCAAATTTTACCATATTTGATTGTCGTCATTTTTATACTTGTCTTTTGCTGGCTGGTTTAAAAGTCAGCTCAAAAGATGTGTTTATGTTTTTTCGAATTTTTTTTAACTTGGTGAACAATTGACTTTCATTAATGGCAAGATGCTTGTTTCTCTTCGTAAAAGCTTTGTGAGTAAAGAAATTTTGTTAAATTATTTTTTTTGAAAGATACTTTTCTTATGTAATTGTTCTAGTATTTTTCTATTTTTCTTACATAATTATTTTGTGATTTTGTGATTTTTCTGCATTAAGAGTTTGAGAGTTTGTTACATAATAGTAGTGATTGGTTTTATCATGCTCTCTGAGTTATACTTTCTCTCTGAAGTTTTGTTTATTTTATTTTATTTGGTTTTCCTACCGAGTTGCAAAGGGGGAAGGTTGGCGCCTTCAAACTAGTTTAACCCCACTTATTCGGTCCTAAGTCCGAAATTGCTTTCTGACTCGCTAGGTTCTTCTTTTTTGTAGTTCTTTTATTTCTCTATAATTTTGTTCTTCATGTTCAGCTTTTATTTTTTTATTACGCTATTTCTTGTTATGTTCTTTATCTATTATTTCTTGTTTTTGTTAAATAATACATATTTCTTTTATATATATATATATATATATATATATATATATATATATATATATATATATATATATATATATATATATATATATATTTATATATATAAATATATACTACATATATATATAGTATATATACAGTATATATATATAGTATATATATAGTATATATATATAGTATATATATATATAGTATATATATATATATATATATATATATATATATATTCAATGCAGATGGATATATTATTCAAGACATGGATCTCAATAATAGGATCGAAAGCATTTACGCTTAATGAATTTTTCGAAACAATCTAACGATGTGACCACCTTTTTCCTTCTGAAAGCCACGGTTGCCTAGGGGTCAAGGTAACGGACTTGTGGCTGGCGTGTCACGAGTTCGAACCTATATAGCACCACTGAAGACCCACAGAGCTAAAGGAGCCAATACATGTTAAATAGGCCGAGGCTCAAACGTCCTCCCATGGGTGTGGTGTAGAAGTTAGGAGAGGGGTGCCAGCTCAGGTATCGGCCTTGTCACTTACCCATGGTTCAAAATGACGAGGTCCATCATGAAACGCACTCATGTAGCGAAATAATACGATGATAGCATTTACTCACTCACCACCATCTTTGTTTCGCATGCCCCTCCAAAATGCATCTTTAGAACTTTTCTGGGGTGCCTTGTGACAGCGGTAGCCCAGTGGTCACGGTCACAAACTCGTGTGTAGCGTTTTCGAATCGGGAGTTCGAGAAAAGTCACGATGTACAGAGGGACATGCACGTGAAATCTGTTGCGACTCAAAGCACTGACGTTGGTGTGATGTAGGAACCAGGGCTCAAGTGTCGTAACCGTCACTTGCGGCTCAAAATTACCTATAGCCTTCGTGCTGATTTAGAATTCTAGCATTCACCTCTTTTTAATTTCTATCCTTCGCGTCGTTTCCGCCCTCCCCTTGGTGGTCGCAGTAGCGTAGTGGTTATGACCTCCAACTCCTGGTTGCTCAAACTCCAGGCGGCTGGTGCACGCTTCATGGCGTGGTTTGGAGAGCCAGCTCAAGTCCCGTCCTCGTCACTCGATCTAGAGTCACAATTATGGGCTCCGTCACCAATAGCTCTCGTGTTACATAAAGTAAGGCGTTAATAAACAAACTATCCCCTGAGGCGATTGGTTTATTTTAATGAACGTTGCTATCCAAAAATGCTGAGTCTCCTAATTTCCACAAGATGCTAACATGAGGACATTTAAAGAGCAGCAGGCCCTCTACACCGCAGGATTTCAGTGGTCCACAATTCAACAACCCCGGTTACGTGTGACCGCGGTAAACGAGTGGTGATGGTTGCGAACTCGTGACTGGGGTTCTGGACTGGCCCCTATGGTACTGAAAAACCGCCGTCTAGAGGAGCTCATGCACGTTCACTCTGTTGAGGATTAAAATCTTTCTGTCGTCGAGGTGTAAGCTTAGAAAGAGAAATGCAAGCACTGGTGTAGTCCTCGTCCCTTGATGGGGATTCAAAATGACGAGGTCATTTGCTGGTAGACCTCGTGTTGTTTCAGTAGGACGTAAATTAGAATCAAATCAATTTATGCGTTTTAACAAATTTAATAATTCATTTGAACCTGATGTTATACGAATAGAAAAATACTTAAAATTCCTGTTCTCGAATGCCACAATCTCCAATGTCTATTGAATTTTGGTTACGTCTCTATCACATTACTGACAGTTACGAATAAAATAAATACAGAAGGACATATGTTTGGGTGTCTCACTCTTAGAGATTACTGAAAATACCTGCCCTAGATTGCTTCGAATATCCCTGTGACGTTCCCGCCGCACAGCTGTGAATCAACTTCTCTGTAGAAATGATCACCCCACGTGCAATAACACCTGCACCCTTAAATTATCGCGCACTCTTGTCTTTGATCGCTCCGGCAACCTTTGACAACACAAGAAACTCTCCTATTCTACCCACGAACCGAATGCAACCCGAGGATAAAGGGAGCCGTCCGAAGCCTAGACAGGGCAGGAAGAGAGAACGGGAGATGGTGGTCTGAAAACTTGGTTGATAACGGACACAAAAACTCCTCCCTCACAAACAGATCTTGGACTGTAATAATCTAATTAATAAGTTTAATAACTTGAATGTATGATCTGTAAATAATGACTGTGACGTAAATAAACTAAGTATTTAAATTAATCAATACCCTATATTCATCTCAACCGTCCCATCCCTCGGGGGAGGGTCCCTCTTTCAGCAGCTTTTACCATTTCTTCGCGTATTTAAATCCATTCCAATACCATGCAATGGCAACGAACGAAGATTTTTTTCACCAAAATGGCATCAATTCTCGCTCTTGTTTGGAAAAAAAATGAACATTTCCTCTTCTCATATCTATCTTGTACGTTAAAAAAAGAATACACTTCTTTTCTGAAATAATGGTAATAATGATCGAAAAAAACAACTGAGATCTTCTTTCTAAATAATTTTTACATGTTTTGAGAGCTCCGTTTAATATGAATGAATAAATAATGATTATACCGTAATTCCGGAGTAAAACGAGCTCTTTTAACGCGGAATAAATTATAGTTTAAAAAACGCGCTTTTATATTGTGTGTGAATCGAACTAAAAAGTAAAAAAATAATTCTTAATATAAGAAAAAAATGATTAACGAGAAAATTATAATGTCATTGGAATAAAAGCGTGGAGTGCTCTATATTAATTGTTATAATTTATTACTAGTTCTGTTTCGAAATGCTGAGTTAGTGTAAAAATGTAGCCTCAATGACATTCATTTTCTCGTTAATCATTTTATTCTTATATTAAGAATTATTTTTTTTTACGTTTTAGTTCAATTCACACACTATAAGTGTGTTCTTTTAGTTTTTTTTTAAACTATAATTTATTTTTCCTTTTTAGTTTGATCTACAATAAAAGTCTGTTTTTTAGTTTTTAAAACTATCATTTATTCTTTGCTGGATTTATCCTTGAGTTTGATATTTGGAGCCGGAAATATGTGGCTGCTGGAAGTAGTCTTCAGGTTCAATGGATATTAATGAGTCTGAAGGGTATCTATTCCCTCTGCTTACAAGGCCTCGGATGTGAGTACCATATCGTTATATTTCAAAGATTCCGTCTCTATAGATACAGGTCAAATAAATAAAAGTGTGTTAAGAATGAATATTAAATGTCAATCGTATTATAACCTTTTAAACGTATTGCCATAATATTAGTTCGTATCATCACTTCTAAACATATTGCTTTATTAAAATAAAAAAATATATTCAACAGTTAGAACATAATTTGTCACTTTTTAAGCATATTGCTACAATGTTAATTCGTATCATCACTACTAAACGTGTTGTTTTATATGATAATAAAAACTATTTAGCAGTTAGAACATAAATTATTATTATTCACATGCACGAGTCTTTCCCTGCCCTTTTTCACATAAGGAACACTATTTTTTGTTTTATTTGTATTAACCATAAGCCTGTTTGCGGTTTTAGGGTTGCATCTTAATCTTTTAATCACTAGATTTGAAATTAGTCGGCAAATCTGGAAATGGCATATGGAATTATTCGCCAAATCTGAAAATGGGTTATGCAATTAGTCGCCAAATCTGGAAACGGCATATTGGATTAGTCGCCAAATCAGAAAATCCTTATTTTTGACGATCCTATTCAGGACAATGAGACAAAATTATAAAATTATTGTATTTTCATCGGTCCTTGACAAGTGTGCAATATCTCGAATTAATCTGACCTTTTAAAGTGGGTAAAAATTGAGTTCAAAGATTTCATTACATACAAGAGAAATTTATTAAAACGTGTTAAAAAATCGAAAATTATTTTTAAAAAAAATCATATTTCTAGATATTTTTGTAAGTATTGTTTATTTAAAGAAAACTGCATGTCCTCTCTAGTCATCTAATAAAAATATTTTAACAACATCATTATTGGATAAAATGAAAAATTCCTCATATTCTTAATCGTCGAATTCTGCTTCTTCTTCACTACCACTGCTACTCTGACCCATAGATAAATAACAATCTTCTGTTCCATCTAGACATTGTTACACATATTACAATTTCTTAAATGACTTTGGAATTATGGCAGGTTTATTATCATTCCATGCTTTTATTATCTACTCCCACATTATTTCTAGATTGGATGACGCATTTGGCCTCCTTTTGTAAATGTTTTTTCAACTTCTAACATACACATACTCTCTTTCTAACACCTCTCTTCTTGTTCTTAAAGGTTTCAGAAGTATACCTTTGTTCAAAAGCTTGGCACAATACTTCAAATAAATGTCTTCAAAAGACAGAAGAATTGCGCATTTCAGGTTTCTTCGTAAGAAAGAGTACACGACGAATGCACCTAAAAATTAAACAATGCACTTTGGAAGAATAGAGAGGAGCATTAGACGCCGGGGCCCATAATACGCCGAAGAAAGTGAGTGAAGATTAACATTGCAGCTACACGAGGGCTTTTGGCCTCGTCATTTTGAATTATGGTCAGATGACGAGGACAACACCTGACCTGGCACATCCTTCTCCTAACTGCTACACCACACCAACGGGAGGACGTTTCAGCTCTCAACAGGTTTAACGAGCATCGCTTCCCTACACGGTGGGTCTTTAGTGTACTAAGTTCGAACTCATGACATGCCTGCCATGATCCGATACCTTGACCACTGGGCTACCGCAGCTCTACGCCGAAGAAAATACGGTGCTTAAATTAAGAATTTACCCACAACGTTTGCATAGCTTTAAAAGTATCGATTTCCTAGATCGTGGAATAAATATACTTTCTTGAACAAATGATTTATTTCGTTTCATCTTTTTTGTATACTACTAAATCAGACTTTTGACTTGAATAATTAACAAATGAATTCATAAAATTAAGCAATGTCTATGTCCGAGGGGGGGGAGAATTCTTGTCAAAAATTCCACCCATAAAGGTGCGCAATGTTTTTCCTTATTCTTAAGATCCATGAAGACATCATCTTTCCCAGCGAGCGTTAAAAAATCATCGTGAATTCACTGATTTCCTAAAAAATGTTAGTCTAGGAAAATGAAAAAAAATTCAATTATGTGGAAGCATTATTATTGATACTTTTAAAAGCACAGTAACACTATCGGGTGTAAGGGGGAAAGTTCTGTCGCGTTTATTTTTTTAAAGAATTTTTTTTTTCATTTTTTATTTAAATTTTAATCTAAAATATAATGTCCCTTGTTAGTTACAACTGCCATCGTTCTGGCAGTTTATCTAACCCCTGGAAAAGAAATTCTCGGTTTTGGAGGCAAAGAATTCTTCCATCCTCATTTGGACATCTTCACAATTTATGTATTCATTTCCATCAAGAAAGTTTTTCTGAGACATGAAGAGATTATGGTGCAATACCAGGATATTATGCTGACCGCGAGGTAAAGTTTCCCTACTGCAAGTCTTTGTGCGTTTTTTCTAGCTATGTATAGTCTAGTCTTTGGCATGATAAAGAGCTACACTCTTTCTGTTGACAAAAGATGGACATTTACATTGAATTTCTTTATTCAAAACTTCAAGTTGTAAACAGGGGCAATCATCGTTTCATTTTCTTTCCGCAACTCTTAATGCACTGTACCTTTGCGGTCCTACCAACAACCCAACATAACCTTCTTCTGATGCCCGTCAGCTTTGGATGTGGACTGTAGTGTCTCTTGTAAACATGTGGCTTTTTTCTATCCACTTGTTTATATACTATTCACTTTTCATTTACAGTCATCAAGTGGTCCAAAAAGGGTTCCCTTTCTAACAAGCAAGATTTAAAGAATATCTCAAAATTATTTCCATTTTCACTTCATTCGTGTAGCACCTAGACAGAGAGCTGGACACGAAACCAATACTTTTAATGTGATCCAAAGCAGTAGTCGGAGGAATACCAAGCTTGAAGTCTACTTCTGAAGAAGCTAACGTGGGATTTGTCCTGATCGTACTGCGTAGCATTTCATCATTGACATTTGATCTTTCCTAATCTGAACCCATCTTAAAATAAAAATCACCCGAACAAAATTTCGCAAACCACCGGCTGGGTGGTGTGGTTGGTTTATCGCTGGCCTTCTGCTTCCAAGGTTGCGGGTTCGACCCCGGCCCAAGTCGGTGGATTTTCATGATGCTGAAAATCGACAGCGGCCATGTCGTATGATTATACGGTATGTAAAAGATCCCTAAAATATCTGTTTGACTTGGATGCTCTTAGCAAAATTAAATCCTAATACAGGTTTGCATCGTCAGAGCTCAGGTGCTGCCCTCTAAGAAGGAAACTTGGCGTCAAAATTACCTGCAGCGATTGGTATCCGCCTATATGGCGTCGCATTAAAAAGAAATAGCAGCTTTTGAAAAAAGTACTAGGTCTGCAATGGAAAAACTCCCATCGGCAGCCCATTAGAATTTTAAAAAAAGTCGCAAACCATTTTTGGCATATTCTAGCTGTTACTGCGTCCTCTCCAACCACATAAAACTTTTTTTTGCCTCCATCTCTTTATTTCCTTTTTGGAGCTCACGCATTTTCTTAAGTGCACTTTTTCTTCACTTATGTTGACAGTTCTACAAGTTTGAAAAAACTGATTAAAATTAAAAAAAAATTGTGTATAAATCATCCATCCTGTACAAATCCAACTTATTCAACCAATTTCCATCGGATTGCTAAGGATCGTCGACGCTTTAGAAAGCACGTGTTCAAAAACGCACAACTTTCCCTTCTACTCTATAATTTCTAAATGTGTAAACTTAAAAAGATATTTATTTAATTATCAATTCTATAAATAAAAAAAACAATTACTCAATTGTACACATGTATTTTGATTTTAACATACGTTTAGACCCTAATATTAAAAAGGAGAACTATTGAGATGTGTGAATTAAATTTTGCTCAATATAAAAAAATAAATTAGCTTATGAAATAAATTTCGCTCGCAAATATGAAAAAATACTCTGAGTTTTCATATTTATTATAAAGATCGATGAGGAATCAAAAGATCTCTTGGTTTAAATATTTTTGGCTTGATTAACGGGCGAAAATGGTGAACAAAAAAAAAATTTTTTTTGAAGAAAGATTATTTCATCGTTTGGCTCGAGATGAACTTTCTCAACACCATGAAATCTAAAAGAGAAGAATAATACAGGCATGTATATCTATTAATCGATGATTCTTAGAAAGATATCCCACGAATAAAATGTTTCGAAATTTCCAGAAGGCAGCCTTTTAAAGATTATCTTCTGGAAATATTCAGAATGCAACTTGCGCTGTAAGGGACCCTCGTAGTTTTTGGAGCCCTGAGCATTAACATTCACAATATACGCGTCGGTAATACTCCAAAAGGAAAAATTTATTTGTCTACACTATTAAAAGTCGTAGGTAAACAAACGTATCTATGTAGGTATATAGAATTGTAGCCCAATTTTCCCACGAACCACAAGACGCAGAAACTCGTCGAAGGTACCAAAATTTTGCGAATGATCCGAGGAATCCGTTTTGACCATTTATATTCCGATATTCCAATTAGTTAAAAAGATATTAATTAAAAACCTTAAAACGCATTAAAACACATAATTAGTACCATTTCTCACCGCCAAGGAAAATTCGGAACTTCTTTTTTTCAGAGGTTTTTAAAACGCGATCTAATTTTTTTCATGAAACTCAAACAAAAAATAATCACAGATTCGTAAAGATCCTTTATTTCGCCACGATATGCTATAAAAAATTTATTTTACAAAATGATTATATTTTGAATTTTTTACGATTTTTTTTAAATGAGTCGAAAAAAATTGATACGTTTTATGAATAGGATTTCTAAATTGTTCCGCTTGAACTTTCTTTCTCGTTAATGAAAAAAATATTTTACGCTAAAAAAGTTCATGTTTTTCTTTTTTAAAATCAATAATTTAAATAATTTAATGTCATAAACTTTTTTTTCAATTTTTCAAAAAATACTCAAAATTTTATTTCAATAGTTACTAGCTTCTTTATTAATAAAATTAATCTCACGAAACTTTTTTTCCGCGTGTAGAACAATATTATACGTAATCTGTACAAAGATTGATAAAATATCTTAAAAATTACGGGTAAAAAAATGTGTTTTTCAATTTGTTTCCCTTTTGCGATAAATATGTAAACATTATTTTTTTAAAGTGTTTTGTTTAAAAATTACCGTTGTTTGCAATCAATATATGAAGTTTGAAGGCATGGACTTAAAAATAAAGACCGAAAATTTTTTTTTACTTTAACGAATAACGAAATGGGATATAGAAAAAATATTCTTTTATTTTAAAGGTATCTTTACTGTTCCCCCGGAAGGAGGGGAAAGCGTGGTTGGTTAAAGCGCTGCTTTATAAGACGGTAGTTCCCAGGTTCGAAACTGAAGAGGAAAAAACTTTAGCATTACGCTACTTTTTAAAGTTTTAAATTTTTTTAGTGGAATGAAAAAGGTTAAAATTAAAATGAAATATCAAAATGTTTTTATCAGATCAATTTTTTTAATGTTTTTTTTCAATACATGTATATATACACTTCTGGACAATTGCTAAGGACGGATAACACTATCATCCATAGCAACCACAAAATGAAATAAAGCAAAATGTAGACAATTAGAATAAGTGCGGGATATTAGTAAGAAGAAGTATGAGTATGCAAATTTTTTTTCCACGTCTGTTCATCACGTGATAGCGTTCATAAGAGCTTTAAAGGTTTTGACGCGTGTGGACAGTTGTTGTTTCAAGTCAAAGTTTTACAGGAAAGATTTAATAGACGAACTTAAAATTGTTGGCATGTCTTCCCGACATCACATAGATGATTTTATGCGTGGCCGAATTATTGGAAAGATTGAAGAAGGGCGAAAAATAACAGATGTTGCCAGGGAGTTCGACATCGCTCACAGCGTTGTTTCACGGCTGTGGAAATCATTTAAAACTACTGGAATGTGTAGTAGACGGCACGAGGGTGATCGTGTTAGAAGTACGACGCCTGCAGAAGACAGATATATCGTCCTATCAGCAAAAAGGAACAGGCGCACCACAGCTCAGCAGGTGGCAAATCAGTTTCTTGCTGCCTCAGGAAAAGAGATCTCCCGAAAAACTGTTGCCAGACGTTTGAGGGGAGGAGGACTATACACACGCAGACCTGTTGTGTGTGTCCCATTGACCAGACAGCACCGTACTGCCCGTTTGCAATGGTGTCGTGAGCATCACAATTGGACTGAACAGGACTGGGCATGCGTACTATTCTCAGATGAGAGTAGGTTCAGTCTGTCATCGGATTGTAGACGCCAACTGATCTGGCGCGAGAGTGGTACTGCTTATCGTCCAGAAAATATCCAGGAAAAGGACCGATATTAGACATGCAGTATCATGGTGTGGGCCGGCATCATGATCAATAGCCGCACGCGCCTACATGTGGTTGCGAATGGGACTATGACGGGCCAACGATACATTGATGAAGTTCTACTTCCTCATGTTCGTCTTTTCCGTGGTGCTGTCGGTGATAAATTTGTTTTTATGGACGACAACGCAACATGTCATTGAACACTCGCTGTTCAGGATTGTCTAGACAGCGAGGGTATTCAACGTCTCGTATGGCCAGCGCGTTCTCCAGATCTAAACCCCATTGAAAATGTATGGGATGCTTTGGGGAGGCAAGTTGCTGGTCGAAACTATCCTAAGACAAACAAGAACACCCTCATCCGTGCACTCACAGAGGAATGGGATAAATTGCCTCAACAGCTGCTAGATAATGTTGTCAAAGTATGATACGACGTGTGGAATGTTGCATCACACTGATATCCCGTACTGATACCTTTCTTTAAGGTGCCTGCTGACTTTTAGATGCATTGTTCCATTTCTTCGTACGCAGATCAAATGAACATTTTTTTTCTTTTAGATGTTTCACAGCTTTTGTACTTTCCAGAACAATAAATATTCTTTATTCTAATGTCTGAACAGTGTGGCAACTATATTTTATCCTACTAGGCCTCATGTCTCGCTTAATGTTATGCTACATAGCAATTTGTGATCCGTCCTTAGCAATTGTCCAGCAGTGTATATATATATATATATACATATATATATGTATATATATATGCATATATATATGCATATATATATGCATATATATATATATATATGCATATATATATATAGGCTTTCCCCATACTGTTTTTTTTACTTATATATTTATGTGTTTAATCAAACATTCAGAAAAGAGCAATCGTTTCAATAGCTATCTGTTAATTTTTCTTTCATTTATTACTTATAGAAATTTGATTTTAATAAATATATCTGTTTTTTAAAAGGATTATTTTATTGTTTCATTACAAAATGAATTCTTTGTTAATTAAAAAGTACATCGTCTATTATTTTGGATCAAAATACATTTTAAAGACATTTTTAAGCTAACTATATATAACGATTGATAGATTCATGAAAATCTGAAATCTATTTTATTATTTTAGATTCTTAGAAACTAACTATTATTAAAAATGATGAACGTTTTTTGTTTTACTCTTAGCATCAGAATCGTTTTCTTTTTATTGCTTCACATTAATAATTTTTTTAATTCTAACGCAATATTTTTTTTATAAGTCATACATCGAAATTTGAAGCTATATCTTATCTGTGAGAAGGAGAGGAAAATAGAACAATAATTTTACACTAAAAAAACCGTGTTCGAGCTATAGAGAGGGGGGGGACCTGTCTTAAATAAAAAATAAGTGGAATGGAACAAATTTCGAAAAAGAGAATTTTTTTGACATAATTTTAGAAATCACTCACATTGTGCGCGTACAAACTCACACACAGAAATGCTGGTGTCACAAGAAAAGAGAAAGCCCGAGCAACGCCAGGCTAAGCGGTGGAGGGGGGGGGAGTCATTTTGAAATGAGTATTAGAAGTTCTGATTTTGTGAAAGAAAGGGAAAATTTACAAAAGTAGAGGTAGCCCGTGCAACGCCAGGCCATGCCGCTAGTAAGGTACTAAAAACAAATAATTAAATAATTTCTAAATAAGATATTAATTTGCCGATAGTGAAAAGATAATTAAAAGATTTCAATAAATGATCCAATACAAAATTTGAGTATTTTAACTAAATATTTTTTTACTCACACAAATACTACAAAAAAAACCCCTAAATATATTTTTCCAAATACATCGAAATTTCAGTTATTAAATAGGGTTCATTAGAGAGGTCGATCTTCCTTGTAGATGAAGTTTTGATTTTTACATAGTGTTTAGAATCTGTGAGAGTACCATCGCCTCTTTATGCAATTTTTTCAACAACACAACAAAAACCGTCTTCCACAAACACAATAATTGAGAAGTATCTCTTCTAATAGTGAGTTTCTAGATTTTTATGTGATATTTTATTATTGATAATACTTTATCACAAGTCTTCTAGGTCATATTATGGGCCTCCAAACTCAATTGTGAATCGCCTCAAAGTGTCTCGGGAAACACTCATTTAAAAGGTTTGTAGATTCCTCGATGTCTTACGTAGCTCAAAGGAATAATTTAAATTTATTTCGAAATAGCTAATTAGATTCATGTCCACATAAATCTTAAGTATAGTTATCTGAATCGATGTGTCCTCGAGAATATGTGGCTGCCAAAATATTATATGGAATTCAGTCTCAAATGATGTGACGTGAAAGTTATGAAATATGGGTTGTTATCAGTCCATCGTCCTCTTTTTTCAGCTATGAATTCAAAAATCTGTGTCACTAACAATCATTGTGTAGCTCTGGAACGGTGGTCGGCAACCTACAGTAGTGCCCAAAATTGTTGACACTTTTGAAAATTGTTAAGTTTTTTAAGTTTGTATGCTTATAGAAAATTTTACGTTGCACAAAGTACAAAGTATTTATATCATTTTAAATAAAATTTAATACTTAATTCAACACAAAAACCAAAACTCAAATATTTGAAACGCAAAAAAAGTTATGCTGCAATAACTGCCAATATTCAGTGAGTTATCAGAGCTTACTGAGTTTACCTTTATTCTTTATTAGAGCTTCACATTGATTTTTTATTGAGTTGAAAATAGTTTTAAGCTCTTCCTTCGTGCCAGGAAACAATTATGCCAGAACATGATGCCAGGAAACAATTATATTCTCAATCAGTTCCTTTTTATTTCATGGGTACATGGTACTCATTCAGACAAAAGTTTTCAAACGGTGCCACAAGTTTTCGATGGATTGAGGTCAGGACTGTTTCCTGGCCAGGATAACAAGGATATTTAGTCAAAAAGCAATGGCATCCAATAAAAGAGTAGATTGAACACGTGTGTGACGAGAAAGTAATATTTCCCTTGTTAAAATTACATAATAAGTGGGTAGTTCAGTGACTACATCTGGAGACTGAAGGTTTTGCTTAAGATATCAGGGGGGAGGGAGACAAATTTAATAAAAAAAAAGCAGGAAGAGGGTGAAAAAGGTAAAACGCATGACAGAAGGACAAAAATACTATGTTTCAGAGATAAAAGAATTTCATGGACAGCCATCAGAAGTTATCTGAGTGATGCTTGTGTTTCTGCCATTCAAAAACAATTAGGAGTAGATTAGAGTATGTAAGACTAAAAGGTAGACTTCACGAAAAAAACCGTATCTTAATTTACAGCAGCTCTAAATGGGACTACAGTGAGCAATGAAACACGTGTTATTTTTTGACAAATGATTATTGGTCACAAGTTATATAGAGGGACAAAACAAAAATATCGTTATTCGGTAATGATAGTCTAAAATATGTAAGACGTAAAATAGCAGAAATGCTACATTCAGACTGCATCCAGGCAACTGTGAAGTACCTACATAGTTTTTATCATTTAGTCATGCATATTAGCAGATGATATCGGCCGCCTTCATATCATCGATGGGACACTGAATATCATAAAATACATTGACACCATTCTAGAACCCAAACTTCTGCCTTCCACGGGGGATCTATTTACCAACAGTGCTTCATTTATTTTTCTGCAAGATTCTTCTCTTTGCCACACAGTAAAATAATTGAAAGACTGGTATCGTTTTAAGATCATAGAGTTGTTGTCCGGGCCAGAAAACTATCCTGACCTCGATCCTATCGAACACCGAACACTTGTGGCACCATTTGAAAAATCTTGTCCGAATCAGGTGTACCCATGAAATAAAAAGGAACTAATTGAGGATATAATTTTTTCCTGGTGTAGCGAACTCGAGACCACTTCTAAAACTCGATGTGGCAACGCGGACTGATCGGAAGGACTGCGAGTGCGCGAGTACCAAGCCATAAGTCGTCGGCCTCTACTTCTAGACGAGAACAGTTGGAATCTGTGAGCTCCACCCATGAGCGCAGTGTGGATATCTGCACTTGGCTTTTACCTCTGGACTAGAAACTGTATTTGGCTCCATCAGCGAGTGTAAAGAATGACCTCTCTAAAAATGTCAATAATCGGATCGCTAATGATTTCTACAAAAGTGTAAATATTGTACATATTTTTGTATGTCTGTGAACTGACGTGAGTTTGAGAAATAAACTTACAAAAGACCAAATAAGTGTCATCACTTAGATGCTTGGGACGTTACACTGGCATCATGTAATAACGAAGGAAGAGCTTAAAACTATTTTCAACTCAATAAAAAATCAACGTGAATCTCTAATAAAGCATAAAGGCAAACTTAGTAAGCTCTAATAACTCACTGCTATCACCAGTATTTAATATAAATCGACAGTTATTGCAGCATAACTTTTTTTTGCTTTTCAAATATTTGAATTTGGTTTTTGTGTTGAATTAAGTATTAAATTCTCTTTAAAATGATATAAATGCCTTGTACTTTGTGCAACGTAAAATTTTCTATAAGCATACAAACTTAAAAAACATAATTTTCAAAAGTGTCCACAATTTTGTGTGTGGACACCACTGTATAATCCAAAGGTCACTTAGTTATCTACTGGGCGAATTTAAGTGATCCTGTAAAGAATTCTAGATCACAACGATTGGTAGATATTCCTGCCCACGAATTAAAGCGGGGGATTTCGATTTACGGCGATGCGATCGAATGGTAAACAATGATTGCTAAGCCACGTTCTCTTCGAAACGAACCGATCAAATGAAAAGCAAAATGCACAGTTTGGCTTGAATGAAGTATATCTCGTTGGTCTCTTGACGATGGGGTTCCATGAAAGCATTAATATTGAAATCAGTTTTTGGCTTCTGAATTTCCTTGATCAACATTGGTGATCGACACGGTATAGCGTTCAATTCTATTTCCAAGTGTTACAAAATGTGATGAAATTATATCATTACGCAGCGCGTTCATGTATAACAGTGCCTCTGAAATTTTCAATACTGGCGCCCCCCTTTTCAATCCCAATTTTTATCGCGCCCGCCTTATACATTAATAATGTACTGAATGCAATAATAATGCACTTTTTTGACGCTCAAGCTACAATACGCGATCTTAATTATAAACCATACAAATGGATAACATAAATATTAAATTTTGTATACGTTACTTTTAAGCAAAAAAAATTAAGTAATAGCATAGTTGTTATTTTTTCTTTCTCTAATTTTTAATTGAACATATTGCAAAATGCGGTGGCTGCTTAGAAGACAAAATATAGATATCAGCTAAATATAGAAAAATAACTCAGAGGGTCAATTTCTAATCATAAGCATTCCTTATAAAAACTTTGCTTTGTAAAACAAGCCCATGGAAGTCTTTAATACTTACTAAACTTGTTCATAATTTAGTATTAATTAATTAGTTATAAAATACTCTGTGCAGCACTGATACATTAAAAGTACAGCGGCTGCAGTGCTCGCTCTTTGCACGAGTTCATTTATAAGAAAATAAAACATTATTGATATAGCAGCTGAATTGTAAGGAGAATATATATATAAAGCTAAGTGCGCGACAATGTTTACAAAAATGTAAAATGATTTTTTTAAAAATGATTACTCAAATTATAATTAGTTTTAAGCGAATTGTAATTTTAAGTCTCACAGAAATAGCATTTATAATTGATGTTAAATGATGAACAATAATATAAAATTCCGATGAAGAATAATTGTATTATTTTTAATATATAAGAGGAAAAACTTCAACATGCTTTACCCCGAGAGCAGGCACACACTCGATACTAACGTTAATGTTCACGCGGGGTGATTAAATCATCCCAATCCTTTTTTTTTCTATAATTATTTTATTGTACACGATACAAATCGTGATTCCAGTGAATAATTTAATTAAGAGAAAGTAAACTTGCCTACTTTCAAGGACTTTTCAATTTTTCTTTGGTAACAAATAAACAGTTTTGCCAGAATTAACCATTTCGTGATCTATGTGTCCCGCGTGACCACTTCCGCGAAAAAAGTGTATTCATTATGATAATATGTATGTTACTGCTAAAAAAATTGTGTAAAACGTTTTTCGTTCTGTTTTATGTGTTTGAGAATACTCATAAAAAATAAGTCTTGGCCAAGTAATCCTTCAAATTGTGTATGTGCTCTCCGTGGTTTTCCAAATATCATAAAACTCTTTTGCATGGAAAAAAGGGCAACAGAGAAATACTTTACTTACAACTTCCCTAAATGAGAAACAAACACATAAGAGAGGGGTCATAACTATCTGTACCAATTACTTAGAAAGTCAAACAGATTATCAGCAAAAAGAGATTACAGCTATAATGCGCAGTATTTCAAAAATAACCACACAGTGATGAATTTTTTATGTTCCTAAATTTTTTCGATTCTGGGTCTGGAATTTGTTTTTTCTCTGAAAGAGTAGTATGTTAGGTTTAAAAAGGAAACGTAATAAAAAATCTCTCATCATGGGATTGCAACAAATCAAATAAAAGTTTTTTTTATTTGGTTATAGGATCAAAGGTAGCTAATTAGGCATTGAAGAAGTTTTTATTTTTGATGACTTAATATCGCGCCTATAAATTATATCAGAGTAAAAGTGCATTTTTTATTATGTCTGAAAGTATTTTGTTTTAATTCATTCCAGTAAACTATAACTATTTTTTAAATCTTTTGTTTTCGATATGCCCCCCCAAGGGGCGCGCCCCACAGTTTGAGGAACACTGATGTACAAAACATATGCTAAACCTATTGCATCACAGTTGGGAGCAGGATGTCTCATTGACATGACTTTGAGATATCAGTCAGTTATACTGTGGGACTCTGTGACTGTTATTAAGAGAAAATGGTAGGTTTAATATATTTTTTAAGTTTTTATTTTGCTGTTATTTACTTACACATTGATTGCTGAAATACTTTTTGCTTGATATTATATACTGATATACGTTTTGCAGTTTTTCAAAAACTGCCAAAGTCGTATATTATGCTATGTGTTTTTTTTTTTTTATTTATATTGTGTTAGATAATTTTCTTTATTCATCTCTCTATTCCCCACCTTCTGCTGCTCAATTTTAAAGATGAAATTACGGTAAATGTCTTTTGTGGTATTTTAATGATGTGTGCCACAGCCTGTTCAGCATCGCTCTGCTCTTTATTTAGGTTCATTTTCTTGGTAGACTGCACAAAACGTATTAGACAGAGATGCTATATTGAGGGTATATAATGTTTTTACACATAAACAAAGTAGTATTAATGTTATGTTTAGGTCTTATTTTCATACACTAGCTTCGCAGAAATGCATAGCAGTAACGAGCAATATATTCTGTAATGTGTATAATGTACTTAAGTTAATTGCGATATTTCTTTTCTTAGCAAATCAAGTTTTTTAGTATTAGTTTGAGAAAGTAGAAAATCTGATCCTAATCATTCTGGGTTAAGAAGTCTGACCACAATTTGCCAAAAACAAGACTGCTTCAAAATACATGGGAGAAAAATATGAATATGTTCAATTTGGCCAACGTCTTTCATGTACAATCTGTGATGACAATTGAACTGATTACGCATGGAATGTTCGGCGGCATTCTCCGAATATCTTTTTCAAAAATGGATCCTGAAGACAAATTGGAATACATTTATCGATGAGTGGGGAATTTTAATAAACAGAAAGGGACTATTCACCCTTTGATGAGTTCAAACAAAAGTTCAACATACGCAAGGTTTATTGTATCACTTGGATTAATAAAGCTTTTAAAGAGACCTTTCTTGACTAACACGAGAAGTGCAAGGTCTTGGGGTTACTGATTTAGTTCAAATTTTGTAGGAGGGTAGATTTAGTTTCACTATTGATTAAGATATATGGTTATAGGGACCACTACACAATAAGGCTTTAGATATTTGCAATAGAAGATGCAATTCACTCGTTCAATTCAGTTCTGTAGCAAACTATTACACGTAACAGGTTTAGCTTAGCAGCAACGGATCGGTGTTACTCGTCGTTAGAATCCGGGTTCGAGTCCATGGAGGGTGCATAACTTCTTGAAGTGATATCTTTTTTAGGGGCGTTTTGCTGAAGAGTGAACTTGAATGATGCTTTTTAAAAAGCCAAGTACTGTTACTCTCGGGTTTGTAACGCTCGTATCAATGGTGACAATACTACTGAATCATTTGGGTTTAATGAGCCTTGTATCGGAGAAATTTGTGCAGAGAAATGTAGAGCAGAAAAGGGACAAATAATTCTAATGGCTATTATTTATATTTCACCAAATCAAAGTGTAAAGAAAATTATCGAATTCATTCACAAAAATTTAGTTGCCTGCATTGTGAAGCCGGATCAACTCTTCTGAGCAAATTGCCTGTTACTTGAACTGAGGATTTTAATGTAGATTTTTCAAATAAATCAAAGCGTTTAGTAGATTTTTTAAAATAAAATTTTAATTTAATTATGTCAAATGAACCAAATGAAAGCACGACAAAGTACGGAACAACGCTTGACGGAATTTTTTTAGATATTTAAATAATTTTGAATTTAAGTATTTATAACCTATTTCTGCTTCCATGAACCTATTGTTCCCTTCTTAGAATACAATTAATTCAAAATATGATTGTGTATTTCGCAAAAATATTCTTTATGAGTACAAACATATTTGGGTGAATAAATAATTTTATATGACAACTCTAATACCCCCTTGTTTTTTTTTATTCACCTAACTAATCCCTGAAATAACATGACAAAATTTGAAGATATCACTTCTATCGTGGGGGTCATACGCACACACACTTTGTTTTTTTTAATTTTATGTCTATTTTTACATATAAAGATACATAATGGATTTTAATGACTAGAAACCTTATAAGAGTTTTATTTGTTATTATCATTCGTATAAGTACAGAATAATATTTATTACAAGATAATAAAAGCATTTCGCAAGAAGAACCAGAAAAAAGCCCTTTAACTGTCAGTTAATTTTGCTTGTAAACAATACACTGCGAAAGGAAACAATAAATAAAACATTTATCAGATTCACAGAATTAGTATAAAAATTTGACTAGCTTCTTACCTCTCATTGTCCGTACAATGGTGAAACTTGTCATAAAAGCAAATGAAACAATCTCAAAAAGCATCTCGCGCATCGAATTAGTATAGTATTGTTGCCCTGAATTTAACGAGTGACTTGCCTCTTCAATTGTAAATATATAAAAAAATATCGAGTAGTGACCTCTATAACCATACATCTTCATCAACAGAGAAGCTAAATTTACCACCCTAAAAAATTTGAACTATATTCGTGACCCCAAGACCTAGTATTCTCCTTGCGAGCTGAAAAGTTGTTCAGTGAGTTAAGAAAAATTAAAGAAAATTCCTTTATATGCTCCCACTGATGACGTTCTGTTATTGATATGTCAAAAGATATTACTACTCAGCTACAGAATGATTTATTGAGTAATCAGGATGTTTGTCTTTGGATAAAAATATTCACATAAATAACGTTGCAAGCCTTGCAATGGTTCCTCGTTTTATCCATGAATAGTTATATGTAAAGGGTGTTTTTTTAGAGGTATAGAACTTTAAATTGCAATAAAACAACGATGTATTATTCGATTGACATGAATTTTTTTTATTCGAAAGATAATCTTGTGGCATTACATTTTAAATATGATTTCTGGCATATGACTGCCACGGCTGGCTCGGATGTAGTCCAATCTGGACGTCTAATCTTCGATGACTTTTTCCAACATTTGTGGCCGTATATCGGCAATAACACGGCGAATGTTGTCTTCCAAATGGTCAAGCGTTTGTGGCTTATCCGTTTAGACCAATGACTACATAGCCCCACAGAAAATAGTCTAGTGGTGTTAAATCACAAGATCCTGGAGGCCAATTCACAGGTCCAAAACGTGAAATTAGGCGGTCACCAAACGTGTCTTTCAATAAATCGATTGTAGCACGAGCTGTGTGACATGTTGCGCCGTCTTGTTAGAACCACAGCTCCTGGAAATCATGATTGTTCAATTCAGGAATGAAAAAGTTAGTAATCATGGCTCTATACCGATCACCATTGACTGTAACGTTGTGGCCTTCATCGTTTTTGAAGAAGGATTCCACCAGCCCATAAAGCGCACCAAACAGTCAGTTTTTCTGGATGTAACGGTGTTTCGACATACACTTGTGGATTAGCTTCACTCCAAATGCGGCAGTTTTGTTTGTTGACGTAGCCATTCAACCAGAAGTGCGCTTCATCGCAAAACAAAATTCGCTTATGAAAATCGACCATTATTTTCGAAATAAAATTGCACAATTTGAAAGCGTTGTTCAGGCGTGAGTCTATTCATGATGAATTGCCAAACCAAACTGAGAATAAATCACTTGACAGCTGTTAAATCGGTCGCCATCTTGGAAAGCAATGCTAACTTAAACTTCTATACCTGGAAAAAAAACTCTTTACTTTCAACCACTGTTAAGTACTACGAAAGGTTTCGAATTTTCGAAAATGAAAGTATTTTTAATCTGAAGGAAAAGTTATTTTTTATCGCAAATGATGAGGTTTCAGCAATAACACACACACACAGGCTGGCATTGTAAACCTTTTGCAGAAGGAACTTGGAAGACACACACACACCACTACTTTCATTCCACTGTTTTCGTGCAGAAGTCTCCTCAAAACAGTTAAATGAAGAGATTAAAATCTCGTTTCTACCTGAAATCGCAGGGAATTTAAGATATTTTTACAAGAAATTGAATGCGAATTTAGTGATTTATTGGTACATACTGAAGTTCGTTGGCTAACCCTTTATCTCTACCAACGTTACTTATAAGTACCACTCACTTTAAAACTACATAGAAAAATAATTTTTACGAATACTCAGACAATATATACTTAGCAGGAATATTCTTTTAAACCCACTCTTCTAAGATATACAGTCACTCAAAAAAGTATTGGGACTTTTGGCATGCATAACTGTAAAGTCATTTATAAAACTATTTATCACATTAAAACCAAAACAAAATGATTTTAGGAATATTTTAACATTTGGTGTACAGTATATAAGAAAAATTTTAGTAGTGTAATAGAATTACAATTTTATGTAGCTTTTCAAATGGCTTTCACACTGGAGTCAAAAAAGTATTGGGTCACTTTTGAAATGAGAAATTTAGCAAATACAGAAAGTATTAATAGAACTTAATTTCACACCACTGTTTTAGACTAGAAGTTTATTTTCAACAAATAAGATTTATAGAAAAAAATGGCGAGAAACAAAGATATATTGGTTGGTGTGCGAAATCTCGTAATACGTCATTGGGGAAAGAGGGGAAATCATTTCGCTGCATAGGAAAAATCATGAAATTGCGTAAGTCTACTGTTTTTAACAACATTGACAGGTTCAAGAAAACAAATAGTGTTGAAAACTAGCAATGTTCAGGGCATCCAAGGATATTTAATGAACGTGAAGAGAGGTGGATTGTGATACAAATACACATTAATTCCTGAATAGAGCAGTAAAAATGACTTTGTAATGTAAAAGTAAGTTCGGGAAATCAGTAAATCCCGAAACGGTCAGAAATGTTTTAAGAAAACATAAGTATCATAACAGAGTACCTCAAATTAAGCCCTACATTATCAAAGCAAATAGAGAAGCCAGGTTTGGCATTTGCTGAAATGTATGTAAGGTAACCATCAGAATATTGGGAAAATGCAATTTTTGTTGAAGAAAGCAAATATAACATTGTCGGATCGGATGGCAAGCAAAAAGTTTGGCGGAAATTAAATACAGCAACGGATGTCAAAAATTTACGACCTACTATGAAATATGGAGGGGGTAACCAAATTGTCTGGGGCTGAATGGCAAGCTCTGGAGTCGGGAACTTACATTTTATTGATGGTATAATGTATGAATATGTCTATCTTGACATTCTCAAGCTAAATTCAATGCAAAGTGCGAGCAAGCTGGAAATCTCAGGATATTTTAAATTGTACCAAGATAATGACACGAAATATACTGCAGATATTTTCAAGTTATGGGACCTCTACCACTGTCCCAGTGTTATTAATACTCCTGCACAAAAAGTCCAGACCTTAATCTCATTGAACATGTGTAGGATTATTTGCAGCAAAAACTATATATATGAGCATCAAATTTCTAACAAGCAGGATTTAAGAAAATGTTTGGTCAAAGAGTTGACCAAACTCGATAGATCGTTTTGCAAACAATTGATCCTATCCATCCCAAATAGACTTCGAGAGATCATAAAAAGCAAATGGCGACCCAACAAGATATTAATTTATAAGTTTGAATTGTTTTTCTTAAATTATTGGGAAAGGTCCGAATACTTTTAACTCGATTTCTTTTATTTTCAATTTTAACCATAATTGCATTATTGAATGGATTTTTTTTCAAATTATTATTTGTATTTACCAAAGTAACATTTACTTTTTTTTTGGTTTCATTTGTATGTTTAAGTAAAATATTACGATAAAAATCTATGTACTGGTAGTATGTCCCAATATTTTTTTGAGTGACTGTATGGCAGCATGGGTCCTTTGATGAGTATTTTAGCGCGGAAGGCGAATAGTTTTACTGCAGAAATTGCATTTTCAGCGGATTGCGAAGATTAACTATTTTTTGCGGAACAAAAATGACAATGTTAAAACATAAGTGTCTTTTTTTATATGTTAATGAAGATGTTAGAAAACATTTTGATTTTACATTTAATTTTACAGTTGAATATCTTTAATTAATTAATTAGCTCTAACGGATTAAATTTCCCAAAATTGAGTATTTTGTTTATGTATCTCGTGATTTTCAATGTAGAGATTCAAAAAAAAGTATTGCATCAAAAAAACTACAATAAAGCATAATGCGGTACATAAAGGGTTAAGCAGAGAAAAGGTTCTATTTCTCTTAATTGAATAGATTAATCTAATTGAAATATTTGATTGTGATACCAGTAAAAGTTTCACTCAGCTCAAAGATAGAAATTATGATCTAAAATTAAAATTCTTAGCAGATATTACTAATTATTTCAATGATTTAAATTTGCACTTGTAGGATAAGGAAGGGACTATTCTCATACTTTAGGAAGAATGGAAAAGTTTTTGTTCCAAATTCTACTCCAGGGTGACGTAATGAAACATTTAAATATTTTCCTTTCGTAAAAACTCGTAAAAAAATTATAAACTCAAAAGCAGAGACACTTAAAACTTAAATAGATGTCATTAAAATCGAACTTAAAACCAGATTTTAGACCAAGGTCCTATGTTGAGTTTTGTAATAAAGGCTAATAAGATTTAGGACTATGTGTTGGATCTGTTGTATTCCTTGGAACTGAAAATCTCGATATGGATTCAAGTGTCTACAAAAACTCTGTAATCTAGACGGACAAATCCAAGGCTTCCAGAAGACTTGAACCCGCTGATATGAAAATCACTGAAGCGCGATGTAGGTACGTGTTGGATATCAATTCCTTCCTTCGATATACAAAGGTTGTTTCGTTTTACTATCAGCTTTTGGGTTCTCCAGGTAATCAAATGAGCAAGAAGGTAGTTTCCCAAAAGAAATTCATGCTTATGTCATCGTGAAACAGGTTAACGAAAATTCCGAATCACACGTGTTCTTTTAAAAACAACATCACCCAAATATTCAAACTTTACAGGTATAATGAAACAGCCTCAAGGAAGCCATTCAAATGATTAATGATCTTAATTAAACAGAGAGAGAGATTCATTTTATTTACTTGATGCTTACTTTTCTGCAAGCATTTTATATTTGATGATAATAAATTTATAATTCTGTTTTTAAGGGAAATATTGGACTGTCCCATCTGTATAATGTCTTTATTTCCCGTATTTTAAGAGAATGCAGATTCTAAAACAGAAGTGATGGGACTCACCAGTAAATAGTTTTGTGAATGAAAAAAAAACGTTTCCAACCACTGCTCTAGAGTGACTGAAGCCACTCTTCAGGGAATGGAATGTTTAATGACCATCGTACTCAGAAGCCGTTCGAGGGCTAGTGGTCGCGGGCCAAGTAACGAGGAACACATTGGATCTGACACCCGAGCATCAATCCCTCTACATCGCATGACACTAGAACTCACAACTCGGCTGTGAGTTCAACACTATACGAAAAAAGGTTTAACACTATCTAAATCTTTCAATTATTCTAATCATTCAATAAAATCGACAATTAGTGCTTCAGAGAAATACTACGCTAAAATAGAGGATACGGACTTGTGCGAATCGTTCAAAGACAAAAAGAGTCGTAGAAAAATTATTTCCATAATGATATACCCCAGTCACGTGACGAGGTTGACACCGAAGTTAGCTCCTAATCGAAATTTCATGACTCGGCAGACACGAATTTGTGAACATGATCCCACCTACATCTCGCAAATAATCCTTATTAATAAATTTTTTACGAATGGAAATTAATAAGAATTTAGGATGACACTGGTTATTGAAACCTTAACTCAGTGAAATAGGGTAATCATCTCATTTTAGAATTTACTGAGAAAATATTGCACTGCAACGGATGGATGGAAACCAAAGTGTTTCTCCCCTGGAGACCTTTCTCAACACAGTTCCAGAAAAGTTCTCATATCAACTGTCGTAAAAATAAACTGTAAAATTTATCTTTTACTCGGGTCAAATTTTTATATTCATTTGTTTTAAAGCACAATTAAGCTGCGGATATCATTCGAATGAGAATACTCTTTAAAAATCAGACTTGGGGGCGGGGGAGGAAAATTTCAGTTCGCTCATTTTGTTTTCAATGAGTGAGTGTGTGAATACTATTCAGACACGGATGAAAGGATTATTTTAGCTACTTTTCTTATTTTCATTTTCATTCGGAGTCTCCTGTAAAACAGTTTTAAATAGGTCCATTTCAATTTTTATTGTGATTTGAACGATGCGCTTGAAGTACATTACATTCAATCATTGTCTCTTGTGCATCTCCATCCAATCATTGCTTGTTTCCGAAACTGTTTGTATTACAAAGTAGAAAGAAATGAGAACGGATACCTATATCTCTTTCCGACAATCATGTTTATAGATTTTTATCACACACACACACAATGGAACTTATATCTTCAGAGTAAATAGTCCACGCACACGTTGAAAATAAAATGAATAGAATGGTTCAAATCAATTCACAGACGTCATTAGATTAACATTAAATTAGCGTATAACTTCATGCTCATTTCATGCAACAAATGTTAACTTAATAGATTCAACCAAAAAAAATCAAGTAACCCATTTTTCTCCGGTAGCCAGACTTTTCTGATTAGCGATGCAATTGTTTCGAACTCTATTCCATTCGATTCGTTATGCAAATTGAGAAATTCTACCAGAGCCAGGGAAAAACGGGCAGAGAAAACCTCGAAGTGGCATTTTTTCTTTTCAATTATTTTGATCCGTCGAAGACAATAAGTTGATCGTGCGCTCAAGTATGGTTCCGAAGACTGTTATTCATAGTTTTTATTTTCGTTTTTGATAACGATTCGATTTGATTTTTTCAGCGTTGCACTTTGCGCATTGGCTATTTATGAAGACCTCGTCATTTTGAGTAGTGACGTCGCTCTCGAGAGCTTTTGGCGACGGGCCTCGTCATTTTGAACCGTGGTCAAGTGACGAGGACGACACCTGAGCTGACACCCCTCTCCTAACTTTCACACCACACACACGGGAGGAGATCACGACAGACTTAACGTATATAGGCCCCCTCAGCACGGTAGGCCTTCAGTGGTTTGGGGCTCGAACTCGTGACCACTAGGCTACCGCGGTCAGGAAAAATTACTAGTTACTGCCAATTATATGAGCCTCTACTGAATACACAAAGTTTTGTAGCTTAAGTGATTTCGGGTCGTTTCGTTTTTCTAAGGAAAAATTAAAACCTTCAAAGAGCATAGATTTTGCTTATAATTTTCATTTCGGTGCTTTTTTTTTCCTTTCGCTCCTTTTAAGAGGAGCGTGTTAGAACACATAAATGGATCTCTGAGATTTATCTTAATTATAGTGATAGACGAAGCCGAGTGGCAGAGTGGTTAGTGCATCGCGCTTCCACGCCACAGATCCGAGGTTCAAATACCGGGCTGAGAAAGGTTCACTCAGCCTTTCATCTCTTCAGTGGGTCGATAAAATGAGTATCAAGCTTGCTTGGAAGCTTAACACTGAAGGTTTTCACATCAGACTGACCACCTGACTTGAACATCTGTTCATGCACTTCAGAGCCCAAGGTCACGCATACTGAATTGGGCACAGTAGGCCTTGGCCCTCATGGGCTGTGGCGCTACTGAGTTAAGTTTAGTGATAGACACAAAAAAAATTTAAAATATTTGATGAGGGTCAATAGAATTTACTATAAGAAGTCATGTCCCTCCCCCATCTGGTAGAGTGGTTCACGACGCTGGCTGCTGTGCCGTAAGGCATGGGTTCGAATCCCGGAGAAGGCATGGATGTTTGTGCATGGCATGTACATGCATGGCATACCTTTGTGGCATGGGTGTACTCTAAATAGCCATCGAGCCACAAGTCCTCTCGTGAGAGGTTGGTGGAACGGGAAGAGAGGTGGGAGGCCCTGACCCCCTGGGTATTCTCCCTCCAAATTGGTTTGGAAGCCAGCTAAATCGTACTGTCTCCTGTATGGGGCTCAAGGCTATGGCCCTTACAGGCGTACATGTAGACGCTTGCCATGATGAACTTCGTAGGCCTGGATCTGACGCAGACGAGATCAGGTTGTAGAAGAAACAGAAACACACATAAAAGACAATAAAAATTAAAAACTATTGGGTTGTTCAGAAAGTGATTTCGTTTTTTAACGAGGAGAAGGGGAAGGAAAATGAAAGAGACAATTTTCATAATTTATATCATATTATATATATATATATATATATATATATATATATATATATATATATATATATATACTAGCTGGTATACCCCTTCTTTGCACGGGTGAACTGAAAAATTAAACAACACAGATTGGTGGATAAAGAAGTTTTTAATGAGTTAATTTTACACGAATTTCAAATTAAACAAAAAAAGAAAGAAAAAAAACACCTTTGTTAACTTTTAAGTCTGTAGATCTAATAGCTGATAAAAAGGATTTTTTTTGTATTTATAACTCCCCGTAACACTCTTGAGGGTCGATTTTTCAAAATACCTCCCTAAGATGATCTCTGCTCAGCAAAAGTAACACATTGTTAAAGGTTTTGTGTAATGAAGGCTTAAAATAGTGTAAATAATTTATGTCTGAAAGTACAATACATTAATATTACTTTCTGTTGTATATATTTTATGTTAAAATTGTAATATTCTCAAGCAACGCCGTTTCTTAAATTATAATGGCTATAATGGCGATTCAATGAAAAACACAGTGAAATGATAACGATATAATCAAATTGGCAAATATCTAGCTACTTTCATAGCTCGAGCTTTATTAGAGCTTTGTAAGACCCGCCGTGTAGGGGAGAAATGCACGTTAATATTTTATCCAACCGCATTGATTTACTGCAGTTTTTTGATACAATTTTTTTTTGGATCACTACATTTAAAATTAAGGAATATACATAAACAAAATACTCCACTTTGTAAAATTTAATCCGTTAGAGCTAATAAATTAATTAAAGATATTCCACTGTAAAATTAATTATATACACCGTTCACATAAAATAAGTAGTCAAATCACATTTTCTAATGTCTTCATTAACATACAAAAACATAAGACACTTAAATTTTGACATAAACTATTTTTTCGGGACAAAAATAATAATCTTTGCAATCCGCTGAAAACGCATATCTGCTGCAAAACTGTTCGCCTTCCCCGCTAAAATACTCATCATAGAACCCGTGCTGCCATATATCTTGGAAGAGTGGATTTCAAAGAATATTCCTGCTAAGTATTGGAAGAGAATATTCCTTCTAAGTTGGTGTGGTGTGGTAGTTAGGAGAAGGGGGTGCCAGCTCAGGTGTCGTCTACGTCACTTGACCATGGTTCAAAATTACGTGATCCGTTGCCAAAATCCCTCGTGTAGCTGAACAGTGCGACGGTTATATTCACTCACTCACACACTCCAAAAAATACAGTACAGTAGTTATAATTATTTTTATACTTAAAAACGCCTATCTGCCTATTCAATTAAATTATAGCGTTTTAAAATAATAATTAACTACTAACCACAAACAAATTTTGAAAATTTGTCCAAATTATGCAGTGTGAAAGAGAAAGTTTATTTACTTTAAGTACCAGAACTGATAAAGGCATTTATTTTGAAGAAAGATCAATTTCTTACTACCAAATATGCATAATAAAATCAATAAAAAAACATTCAAATAAAGAGAGATCTATGACAACCTCTCCCTTCAAAACTTACTTTTATTCTGATATTAAAAAAAATAGGCATTATGTTGATCCCATGAATTAATTAGAAGTGAGCGCCTTGCGTAGCCAAAACAAAAAGGGGTTTTCACAAACAAAAGAGATATATGCTGTGGTGGGCTTTTTTTGCAGGGCAAGCCAGAATTGCTTGCAGATGGCAGAATTTTTCCTACTTAACAAATATCGTTTTACTTTGGACTCTTCATACAATATCTTTATGAATTATAGCCTATGTGTTATTCTGATGTATAAGCTATATTACTGTAAAGTTTCATTAAAATCCATTCAGTTTTTTTGCGTGAAAGACCCCCAATCATCCTCTCAAACATTCGCATTTATAATATATATTAGATATATATAGTCTAATTCTCTACAAACAAGAGATAAACATTCATCAATCACATTCGAAAAAAACACAGAGACAGTAAAGAGAACATACAATGAAGGACACTAGATTAAAAATTATAACATGAATGCTGCAGTATTATAAACATTGCTGACTTAGGACAGATAATATATAAAATAATTTACATAAAAGTGGGGTTGAACATGTTTTTTGGCCAGCCAACCTTCCCTCTTTATGTAAATAATACTGAGCAAAAACCTATTGAAAGTAATGGATAGGAATATCTAAATCCATTACAAGATAGAGGTAACTTAACTAAAAATTGCACATGAAAATGCAGAGCCCGCGCTAAATCTGAGTGCAATATATATATATATATATATATATATATATATATATATATATATATATATATATATATATATATATATATATATACATATATAATACCTTATTTATAGATATTTCTTTATTTTAGTTTTCTACCTATTGCTATCTTTCTGGCAAAAACTATTTTTCTGTAAAACTTCTTATCTTTTCCTGTAAAAAAACTGATTCAATGGGTTTGTAAAGTGTTGTATTGGGATGCAGGATTTGGATATTTACTCGGGCTGTAAAAGTGCTTGGCAAGTTACCACACTTTTGTAGGAGATCTCACATTGTCATAGTGGCCCACTGTACCTTTTCTATTGGTTAAATATGGCTTTCTTTGTTTGAAAAAATCATTCAATTTGTCCAGTCGATGACAGAACATTTGAGAGGGGATCGTGGTAGAAACTCAAATATATCAATATTCGAAGTGGCGTTTATCTTGTTGTAGATAATCCATTTTTTGTTCTAAAAAATTATTCGCTTCATAAATAAATCATTTTCTTGATGTTTGAGCAGCAAACCACAGATGTCTTTGTAATGAAATAATTTTTTTTCCTTTGCAACATGTGGAAGTTATACATCGGATTTTGAAATTCAAGCATGACTTTTTGCCAGTGGCGAAAGGGAGAATATTTGGCTCCCTGTCATGTTTGGGGCACCAAGCCGTACTTGAAATCAGTCACGCTTTGAGTGTCCCCCCCGATGCGGTAGTATACGTTACGCTACTGCACATTTCCCGTGATCATAATTGACTGAATTAGATAAATTTAATCTTTGAAAAATCTCATGAGTTGTTATTGGGTGATTTGCTTCAATCAATGCCTTTAATTTAACATCATCTTCAATTGGCATTCCAAAATATGAGGGATCTTAAACATCAAATTCTCCAGAAGAAATTTTGCAAACCACAAATTCGGCACTGCCATTCTGTATATACAGTGGTACAAACAATTGAGGATACACCTTACTTTTACTTGATAAATCCAACTTTCAATCAAAATAACACATTAACTAGAAATGCAAACGTGTTTTTATTTTCACACGTAACAAAAGGGTTAATTTACAATAAAAATAACGAAAATCAACACAAAAATATCTAAAATTAAAAATTTCTCAAGTATTTGAAATAAACATAGGCAGATCTTTACCTCAAAAAATTAAGGATACATCAATGAAATTTGTGTGACATATCACATACAAAGACAATGCCAATATTTGGTTGCATGTCCTTTGGCTTTTATAATGTCCTCCAAACGTCTTGGTACCGATTCGACCAATTTTTTGGTGGTAACTGGAGATATTTTATCCCATTCTTCTTGTAACACTTGCTTTAAATGGGCTTTGTTCCTAATTTGGTGTTTTTGGACTGCTGTTTCGAGTGTGGCCCACAAATTTTCTATGACATTGATGTCAGGGGACTGTGGTGGTGTGTTTAATTGCTGTTTACAATGAAAAAGACACCACATTTTGACATTACGTGCCGTATGCTTGGGATCGTTGTCTTGCTGGAAAATAAAATTTCCATCTAAACCCAATTTTTTTGCACTTTCTTTAAGATTGTTGTTGAGTATATCTATATAAAGCTTATGATCCATTTATGCCATCTATAAAAACTAAATTTCCAACCCCATTTGAAGCCATACAACACCAAACCATGACGGAGCCACCACCATGTTTAACTGTAGGACGTAAATTTTTTGGATCCAAAGCGGTGCGACGGCCATCACTTCCAAAAATGTTGAATTTATCTTCGTCACTAAATATAACTGTCTTTCAAAAGTTATCTGTCTTCAATTGATGAGTTTTTGCAAACTCCAAACACTTCTTCTGATTTTGTAACTTATGAAAGGTTTCTTTCTAGCTACTCGACTGCTATATCCAGCATGTCTAATCACATTTCTCAGTTTCAGCACTTACACTTCTGCCCATTATTCGAGAAGTTTCTGCAGCTAGTTTGACTGCACTTAGTTTAGGATCAATCTTGATATCTTTCAAAACTTTCCTTTTGGCTACATCAATCAGAATACTTTTCTCTCTCTCTCTCTCTCTCTCTCTCTCATTCCTCTTCCACCTTTATTTTAAATTAATCCATCGCTTTTAAATCTTTCAATGATTTTCTGGACACACGAGTGGCTTTTACCGACAATTTTAGCTATTTCACGATAAGATTTTCCTTTCTTAAATAACCTTAATATAAATTTTTTTACATCAACACTGGTCTCTCTCCGAGGACCCATTTTCCATTTAAAATTGCGACTTTAAATTCACATAACCAACATCAAAAGACAAAAGTAGCAGTCGAAAAAGTTTAAGATAAAATTGTCCAAACTTAGACTATTGTACTTGCAAGCAGAAAAAAAATCTAGTGGTAGTTAAACAAACATTTCATTGGTGTATCCTCAATTTTTTGAGGTAAAGATCTGCCTATGTTTATTTCAAATACTTGTGAAATTTTTAATTTTAGATATTTTTTGTTGATTTTCATTATTTTTACTGTAAATTAACCCTTTTGTTTCGTGTGGAAATAAAAACACGTTTGCACTTCTAGTTAATGTGTTATTTCGATTAAAAGTTGGTTTTATCAAGTAAAAGTAAGGTGTATCCTCAATTGTTTGTACCACTGTATATAACCTCTGTACACATCAAACAATTTTTTTCTTGCGTATACAGTCTTTTTAGCTTTTCAGTAGCAAAAAATAAATAAAATTTACTTAAAATATTGATTTTGTATATTTATTAAAGCACCGAACCAAAAACTATTGATCAGTATCAAAGAAACCTGTTCACAAACAAGCATTAAACAGCTGTCAAACTATGCGGCTACAGTGGGAAGTTGATTGCGTAAAAATGCTATCGTACGGTGTCGGAAGGAACGAAAAATTACTTTCCGAACAACCCAACAGTGTGTCCTGGACGTTATTACTGGGGTAAATTCCGTGTCTTTCTTGTTTTCCGATTTTTTTTAAATTTTGTAAAAGTATACAAAATATTTTTAACTAAAGAAAAAAAGTACATTTGAATACCTATTTATATTGAGAGAAAGCAACTATATCTTGAGCCCTTGTATAAATTTTTAAATAAATTTCTATGCAAATCCTTATAACTATTGTTGCAAATGAAAAAGCAAATATTTAAATTTTAAGGGTATTTTGGTATAGGAAAAAAATAAAACAAGCCCCCCTAAACTAGTATTTTTTTTAAAACATCAAAATTAAAAATTTCTGCGCTTCCCACTCTTTTGAAATCTGTGCTGTTCCGGACACACTCCAAAGGGAGAATTCATCACAAAAATCGTTGAAATGCTTTACCACTTACGGAACAAAACATCAGCGCCACATTGAATGTTGTGTCTAAATATAAAAGATTGGAATAGCTGATAGAACTCAAACTATTTTTATTATTCAGGGATTTGAAGAATTCACATAATTTTTGTATAAATTAATTATAAGTTCCAATATGAAGCATCCTATTCATTTTGCTAAGAAAGAGGGTTTCCCCCTTTGACAACAGCGGATGACTCGTGTTCAAACAGTTATTTTTTAAGGTGGAAGTTATTTTAGCCATTGTATCAACACAATGATAAACCTTCGAAACATGATCAGCTTGTAATATATAAGCATTTAAAAAAGACAAGAAAGGCGAAAGTTTATTTGAAAAAGATGCATAAACTGCGGAATTCCCCACGCTCAAGTTTGAAAAAAGTCACTACAATTATAAAGAAAACCGTTTGAATGAAATACAACGAAGATGTTTTGACTCGAGCACTGTGTATGAGAAAAATGTCTCCAACTGAAACGAGGCAAATGTTATCCCCAGACAACTTCACAAGGATGGATTGCTAAGACCAGAGTGTTTGGGGAATTATTATTATTTTAATTATTTACCCGCCGTGTTAAGGTTACGTGCCTGGGAATGTGAATGTTTGAAATAAACGATGATTTCACACGTGATCAAGTTTTCTTTTAAAAACTACATAAAGAAATATTTTTAATTGTACCCGTTAATGCGGATTTTAAGGTATTAATGATGCCATCTATGGAATTCGACGTGCCATCTATTCTTGTGCCACATAACACGTTCGCTGCCACTGACGCGCCAGCATGGAGCTATCTCTGGGACGACGATCGGCTGTGATAAGTTATTTGCTTTAATTTTAGTGTGGCTTTAGAGGCTGAACGAAGAGGTTTATGAGTCATGGTAGAGAAGCATTTTTTTATATTATTATGTGCTTGGTTTTTAAATTTTGTGTTTAAATTCTTTTATATCCGTTTTTAAAAATGGCCAACATTACAAGTATTGCAGGGACTTCACAGACTAAGAAAAGGAAAGTAAATAAAAAATTGACTGAGGCCGAAATATTAGAATTACTAGAAAAGGGGGAAACATGAAAATGAAAGGTTTTTCTGGTTTTATTACTAAATTATAAGGAATGCTTTTAACCTTTAAAACTCTATTTTGTAATTTGGCTTCCGAGGATGGTTATATCCATTTTACTGGCAGCGAATAAGTTAAACGTCCTGTAATGTTGTCTATTGTTTGGAAACCTTTTGGCTCCGTATCTACTTACTTTCTTGATGATTTGAATCAGCATTTTTGAATTGGATCCAAAACCCCTCGAGTAGCTAAATAGTGTGACGTCACTATTCACTCACTTCTTTTAGTTGGATCCTTCCAAAATCAGTTGGGTTCAGTCCAATTCATCCAAAGTATTGTCGTGGATAACATAAAAGATTTCAGTGAATCTTATTTCGAGATGTTTCAACTGAAGAGAGACGATACTTAATTTGCAAACCCAGAAGGCTGGATGTAATTCTGTGAAGGACGAACTAAATCAATATTTCTCTGAGAACGCAATTTGATTTGATTTAAACGAACGTAGCAACACGAGGAGTCATTTTGAACCACGGTCAATGGATGAGAGCGACTCTTGAGCATACACACTCGACTCTCCAGACTTCCACATCACATCCAGTGGAAAACTTTGAGCCTCCACAGATTTAAAGTGCATCAGCTCCACTGTATGGCGAGCCCTCAAAATCACAAGGACTCGAACCCGCGACTCGACGCCGGTCACGAGTTCGTGTCCATGAGCACTCGGCTACAACGGCACCATAAGAATGCGATAGCCAGCAAAGTTCTTATCTTTCTCTTAAAGAACGGAGAGCGGAATATTAAATATGATGGAACAGATAGAGAAAAGTAACACACTTTCCAAGCTCTAATTGTTTTACAAGCAAACAATGAAATACAAAATTGAGCGCGTGAGACAAACGCCGTCTTCGCCGACACTTTCACCTCTCAACTCGCGGTCGATGGATTGAACCGATAATCCGATTCAAGACACCATTCGGTTTCGGTGTATTTCGGGGAGTCAAATTATAAGAAAAAGCAAATTTCAAAATACTCGGAGCATAAACAAGACGCACGAGTCAACACGAAACAGAATTGAAACTAATGATTTGCGATCAATGTGGAAAATATATTTATCAAAGCAGTCATATAAAAAGAATTCGTATCCATTAATTTTAGAAACACATATGTAATTATTTAAACATTGTTTTTAGGAAATATTTTTAAAATGACTTGATTGTCAGTGACCTGTAATTTTTGATTATTTGTATAAATAATTAAACATTAATTTTATATATATATATCTTTATATATAAAAATCTTCTGTGCGTGTGTTTGTCACTAAACTCCTCCTAAACGGCAGGACCGATTTCGATGAAATTTTTTGTGGGGGTTCAAGTAAATTTGAGAATGGTTTAGATTCACAATTCGGTCCAATATCGCAATTAGTTAAAAAGATATTAATTAAAAACATTCAAAAAATACAACTCAACATTCACCTGCATTGTTGTAACAACGCTATTGTTATAAACAAGAGAAATATAAAAAAAAAAATTTAAAATCAATTCCTACTTAGATCAACCAAGAAAAAATTTATTTTAGCTACTTTTTAAAAAAAAGTTGCAATTAATATAAATATGTATATACATATGACAGAATCACAACATTAAGCGGTAATTAATTTTTATTAATTATCATTAAAGTATCGTATTGTCATCCAAAATAATCGTGTATATAAAATTTTCTTTCAACTGAATTCTTTATTTAACACATGAGAAAAAAACCTTTTCAAATTTTGACATAGTCGCCAAAAGGATCGCTAAGTCACCAACGTGGCTGTATTTGTAATTTTTTAAATAATTAGTTTTAATCAATTAATTTTTATTAATTATAACTAAAAAAAATTATTGCATTGCCATCCAAAATAATCATGTATATTATATTTCAGCTCAATTGAGCGCTTTAAAATATATTTTATTAACGATTGAAAATTCCACCAATATAAATAAATAAATAAATATATAAGTAAATAAATATATAGAGATTGTGAGCTAATAGTAGGAATTGAAAAGGACGTAAGTTGGCGTCGAAATTTGATTTTCAGCCAAACTGGCCAAACCCGGTCTTTATTGTTACGAAAATGCAGACGCGATTCATGCTTTTTAGCGTTTTTAATTCATATCTTTTTAAATAATCTTTATATATGTAATTCTTCTGTGCGTGTGTATGTAACTGACCTCCTCCTAAACGGCTGGACCGATTTTGATGAAAGTTTTTGTCTGTTCCTGTGGACTCGAGAATGGTTAAGATTTATAATTCGGTGTAGAAACGTTTGTTTAATATTAATTTTTTATTTATAAATTGTTGATCTTGGAATGTTTTACATTGGATCCGGCAGACTGCGCTACAATCGCAGTATCGAATATTCAAAAATCTTTTATTATAATTCAAGGTGGTTCCGACAGTTGGTGCTGTGATCATTTCAGGAAAATATTTTGTCACTTCGTGTTATTATTTTGTTGAAATAAATCAAGGTGAAGTTGTACTTCTATTACGGATCCCAATGATTCCTTCAGATTCACCTATACCAATTAAACGTTTACAATTTCCAATTCGCTTGGCATTTGATATGACTATTAATAAGTCACAAGGACAAACAATACATATTTGTGGCTTAAAGTTAGAAAATCCTTGCTTTTCTCCCGGCCAATTATATGTTGCGTGTTCCAGAGTTGGAAAACCATCGAATTTATTTGTTTATACCCCTCAAGGATTAACCAAAAATATTATACATCTAATGGCATTAGAATAAATTAAGTTTATGTACAATTTAATAAATATACCTGTTATAAAATATTTTGAGTCTCTCACACAACTTTTCTACCTTTAATTAAAACAAGTTTAAGTTTTTATTCACACAGCCTTTACATTCAACTTCGCTCATAGTATACACATATTCACACGCTATAGATTGATTGAATTGTGATAACCGTACATCAGTGCTTCTCAAACTTTCAATACTGGCACCCCCCTTTGCAATCACAACTTTTATCGCGCCCCCCTTATACATTAATGATGTACTGAATGCAATAATAATGCACTTTGACGCTATAAAGCAACGATCTTTATTATAAACCGTACAAATTCAAGATATAAGTATTAAATTTTGTATATGTTACTTTTAAGCAAAAAAAAAAATTAAGTAATAGGATAATTATTATGTTATTTTTCCTTTCTCTAATTTTTAAATTGTAACATATTGCAAAATGCGGTGGTTGCTTAGAAGACAAAATATAGATATCAGCTAAATGTAGAAAAAGAACTCACATGATCAATTTCTAATCATAAGCATTCCTTTGAAAAACTTTGCTCTGTAAGATAAGCCCATGGAAGTCGCTAATACTTATTAAACTTGTTCTTAATTTAGTATTAATTAATTAGTTATAAAACATTCTGCGCAGCACTGATAAATTAAAAGTATACCGGCTGAAGTACCCGCTCTTTGCACAAGTTCACACACACACACACATTTATAAGAAAATAAAACATTGTTGATATAATCGCTTAATTATAAGGAGAATAAAGCTAAGTGTGCGACAATGTTTACAAAAATGTAAAATGATTTTTTTGAAATGATTGCTCAAATTATAATTAGTTTTAAGTGAACTGTAATTTTAAGCCTCAAAGAATTAGCATTTAGAATTGATGTTGAATAATGAACGATAAAAAAAATTCTGATAAAGAATAATTGTATAATTTTTAATATTTAAAGTGAAAAGACTTCAACATGTTTTAACCCTGGAGCAGGCGCGCACTCTATACTAATGGTCGAGCGGGGTTATTGAGTCATCCCAATCCTTTTTTTATAATTATTTTTATAGTACACAATAAAAATCGTAATTCCAGTGAATAATTTAATTAAGAGAAAATATACTCACCTACTTTCAAGGACACAGAAAATATTTCGGAAAAAAAGTTATCACACCGGGAACTCAAACAAAACAAGTACCTTAAGATCGTAAAAAAACGTCTGTCATTCCCAAAAAAGAGGGAGATATGTGACAAATATATTTTAGTTCACATTAAAATTGTCAAACAGGAGGATAGTGTCAAGGCCATTGGTTCAGTTTTGCCAGAATTACCGATTTCGTGCACTCTGTGCTCGGCGTGCCCGCTCCCGGATTAAAAGTGTATTTATTACAATATGGATGCTCTAAAAAAATTATGTAAAACGTTTTTCATTATGCTTGGCTTAGTAATCCTTCAAACTTCCCTAAATGAAAAAACAAATACATAAAAGCAGGGACGTAACTAACCGTACAAGTAATCTCGAAGGTCAAACCGCAGCAAATACATTCTGATGCCTACAGCTGATGCAATAATATATAACAGTGATGAAACTTTAATCTTCCTAAAATGTTTTTTGATTATGCTCTGGATCTCCTCTGAAAGAGTAGCATTTTCGCTTTGAAAAGAAAACGTAATAAAAAAATCTCTCATCATGGGATTACAGCAAATCGAATAAAACGTTTTTTATTTGGTTATAGTATCAAAGATAGCTAAAAAATGAGGTTTTGAAGTAGAAGCTTTTATTTTTGATGATGTAAAATCGCAGATAATTATATATATATATATATATATATATATATATATATATATATATATATATATATATATTATTTATATATATTTATATAAATGTGTATACTTTTTATTATGTCAGAAAGTATTTTGTTTTACTTCATTCTAGTAAATAATTTTTTTTTAAACTTTTATTTTCGATATGCTCGCGCCCCCATTGTAGGTTTATCGCGCCCCCCAGGGGGCGCGCCCCACAGTTTGAGAAACACTGCCGTACATGTAATGACGTTAGACATTGTAATAACTTTTTATTACAAATTTTACTCAAAACGGTCCAGATTTTGTTAAAGCTTATTCATAAAAATTTGGAATTTTTGAATTTAAGATGTATGTACAGGACAACGTCTGTCGGGTCTTCTAGTATATATATTCTCGTTACGAGAGCAATATATTTATAGGAATCTGAAAACAATACCAACACCACGCGTACTAATAAATGTGTACGCAAAGAAAATTAGAACTAATTTTTACTTTTCGTATCTTGACATTCATTAGATCGCCAGCGAGGATAGTTGTGACAAAATAAAATACATTTCCTTATCGGAAAAACCTCTCCCCCTTCAGATTAGAGAAGCTAAATTGTTTTCCTTTCGTTTTTTAAGTCCTCGCATACAAAAGAAGAAGACATTTGCTATATGCAGTGGGAATCTTCTATTTCAAGCTTGAGTCGAGTTTATTTCGGAAACAGTGAAGCAATGGAAACTATTTAAGCGAGAAAGTGTTAAGAAAAAGCAACTCGGGGAAATAAAACAAAAACTATTAATTAAATGTCAAGCGAATTTAAATAAAAGCATTTCCATACAACGGCATTTCGTTCCACACAAATAGATTAGTAAAAAATCTTTTGTCCCTTACAATATAAGATTTAAGAATATAAAGAGATGAGATCATACCTGCACTCTCTTCGTGACAAAATAATAAAATCTACAGCGGGTTTGAGTCTTGATTCCATCCAAGATTCCCCTTGCTAAATAATGGAAGTTATTTAGTTTTAAATGGAACACTCGACTTGAAAGTATTCACGCGGTAGAATGAGGTAGAACCTCGGAAACATCTCGATCCCTAACTGAATTCAAAATGACGAGAATCGCAGCCATCGTCCACATTGAAACTCCGACTCAAAACTCCAAACGCTTCTTTTCTTTTCAAACATTTTACCATTCTTTTTACATCACTTTTCCTTCACATTATTTTTTTTATTTTGTAATTTGAATAGGAATTTAAACAATTATTATACACCAAGATATAAATAGCCGCTTGGGTGAGTGAATATTAACGTCGCACTGTTCAGCTGCACGAGGGCTTTTGGCGACAGACCTTGTAGTTTAATAACTGTTTGGGAACTAAACACTGGGAGTTTCGCGTCAGATGGACCACCAGACCGGAGCATCTGCTCATGTACTTCAGCGCTTAAGGTCACAAATATTGAAATGGGCTGTCGCGCCACTGTTTTTAAGATATAAAGAAAACGATTCCTTATGCATTACGGGTTTCTGGTGATATAAAAAAGCTATCCAGATTGAACATTTATGATAAAATAGCAAATTATAATCTTCCATATTTATGAATGCCATTTATAGATATAAACACGAAAGTGTCACTTTTACTAAGTTCTCTGTTTTTGCATTCTCTATTCTCTTTGCCTTCAATCTGTTCTTAAATGTTCAGAAACACTTTATAGTAAACAAGCAAAATTCCAGCATAGTCGTAACTCCTCTATACGATTTATCTTCTATAATTTATTTACAAAATGGCCTTATCTACTTTAAATGCATGTATATAGAGAGATCACCCATTTTGATTTTTATTAGAGGTATGTTTACTTTCGGAACCGTCATTTTGAAAAAGTATATAATTGTATAATTTTTTGGATATAGTTAGGGTTATTTTAATTTTTTAATATTTACTATCCTTAGAATATACATACAAAATTGTCTTAATAATATTATTGAAATTTTTAGAAAATACATTTTTTGACGTAAAATAAGGAAATATAATATATAGCATATTTTCAAAATAACATATCTAATGAAAAATGCTTCTGTAATAATGTGTGTATATACACTCAGGAACATTGAAAATAGCGACCCAAGAAGGAAGCTAAGTACAATCGCGAAACTTTGCAAATAAGTACAGCGTAATGTGATATGCAAATGATCCAAGTTTTGGCGCCTCCACACCCGTACACGGTTATCATCTGTCTCCAAAACAAACCGGGATTCATCACTAAACACAACCTTTTGCCAATCTGTGACATTCCACATTGATCTGGCTTGGCACCACTGTAGAAGCAGTTGCCGATGTTCCGGTGTTAAAGGGAGATTAAGATTTAAGATCCTTAAGATTTGTTCCTGCAAGGTGTCTGGAAATTGTTTGTGGAACAATTGCTACTCCTACGTCTGCTCGTATCGTTGAACGAGTCACTGTGGGGTCCACAAGTGCTTGCCGCACGATCCTTCGATCCTCTCTCCTCGTGGTCTTCCTGGTCACTCCAGACCCGGTTTTCCGCGCTTGGGTACTTTCTCGTGTCCACTGCTCCCAACAATTTCTAACGGCACACTCCGAACGATCCACCTGGCCAGCAACACGGCGCGTCGACCAGCCTGCAGTTTTCATCCCGATGATCAGGCCTCTCTCAAACTCGCTTAACTGTGAGAAATGTCTTCTAGCACGTTTACCTGGCATGTTTCGCTTACCAAAGGCTTCCTACAATCGGCGGGTAATCGTCACGTTTATGAATCTTCGAATTTGCGCTGGCTTATATAGCACCCTCTTCCTGATTGTAGCGCCACCTCGGCGTGAGCGAGCATGCGTATTGGCACAAAACTTGATCATTTGCATATCACATTACGCTGTACTTATTTGCAAAGTTTCGCGATTGTACTTAGCTTCTTTCTTGGGTCGCTATTTTCAATCTTCCTGAGTGTATATTTATTTTATTGTAAAAATAATATAATGAATTTAAAAAATAAAGCAAAAAAACCGATCGTCAAACTCGAACCTTGACTGCCCGCGTGGTAAGCAGGTACGCTAACACCTATACCACTGCATCTCTGACACTAATCAAAACTTAATTGTATAAAAGCTAAATTGAATTTCGAAGGCTATTTTCTTCGAATTGACTGCCCATTCGGCGCTGTTACATTGAGGTTTGAATACCCTAAAGGAATACTGCTGTTACACAAAGTCTCTCGTCCCCTAATGAAATACCTTAGTCGTACCCTCCCCTAGTTAGGTAAAAAAATACTTCCATTAATAAATATAATTAAAAAATTAATAATTGTATGTTTTCATTTACAAACATAGCTTTTCAAACTATTGAGGACGATACGGTGGCTCATAAAAATAACATTTATCGAAAAATATTTTTAGCATATTGTTATCTCTCAAGATCTACTGAACCATTAGACCAGCAAACTTGAAATGTGACGGCCAAGTTTCTTTTGCTTATTACAAACTCCCTAAGAATGAGTTTTGCGTAAAATTGCTCCCCAGGGAATTACGGGAGCGTTACAGACAAAAATTCCAGCTTTTGAACTATTAGACCAATAGGCTTAAAATATGACAGCCAAGTTTCTTTTGCGTACTGTAGATCCACTAAAAATGGGCGCTGGGATAATCGACTCCCAAGGGGGAGCGAAGGTCAGGTGTGTAAAATATTATCTCTCTCTATGCATGAAGGTATGTCTAAGGAAAGCGATTCAAACTCTGTAGATCTTTCGCATTTTTCAATCTATAAACATAAAATGTGACAGATTAAGCCGACTAACCAGTGTATGCATGTACTGACAGACTAACCCGAGGAATAATGTATAAATCAGCTAGGTTCCTTCATTTGATTTGGTTATTTCATTTGCTAAACAGCTCTTTACATGGAATCTAATCGGCAATTCACAATTCAAATTATTCAAAATATTAATTGAACTTGGACCTCATAATTTTTTTTTATCTTTCCATCTCGATTGTAATATTTTTCAAATCGCCCATGGGAAAAAACGAGTCTTCCTGCTGGTTAAAATTAGAAAAATATTCTTCAGGTTATTCCTATAATTTTGTATTTCTCTTTGTAATATTAATGGAATTCTTTTAGTGCTCATTAATATTGATTCTAATCAGCCTTAGTTTTTTTTAACTTTGAATTTGTACACTGGTGGTCATTAAAATGGCAACACCAAAAATAAATCCCGTGATATGAGAATGATGAGTATTTCGGCGCATTGAGGTGATCCGGAAAGGCATAAAATAAAAGTTGTGCAGTGGATTTCTCATTCGAAAAGTGCTTTATGAGGTCGCGTTATGCCTCGAATAAGAAGAAGTGTATGAATTCGATAGATGCCAGTCAAGAGGGATTGACCATGACTCACGCGAGAGACGCCCAGTGTCCACTCTTACGGACCGGACACTAAACAAAGCTGGGAGGGGGGTACCATTTCGTCATTTCACGCTTCTGCGTGCAATATTCTCAACACCGTATCCGTGTCTGGAGGTTTCGAGGAGCTTGCATTCGGCCTGCACCAGATGGGAGGGTATGGGTAGACATTGACATCTTACGTCCAGTGGTAGTGCTCTACCGTCGAGGCCTTCCTAACGCCCTCTACCAACAAGATAATGCAAGACTACATAGTGTACATCGTGTTCTGATCTTCCTCAATACACAGGGTATTCCATTGTTTTCCTGGCCTGCACGTTTCTAAGATCTGTCACCCATTGAAAATATCTAATCATGTGCTGCTGAGAGATTGACCCCTTTTCTAGAAAATACGATGGATCAAGTGTGATATAGACTTGAAGCAGCATCGGATGTGTTGCTTATTCAAGACCAGTTCCACTCCATGGCTAGCTGGGTAGGGGCCGTTTTAGCTGCCGGGGCTGGCAGCTCTTTCTACTAATATTGCACTCCTATAAGCCCCCTAACTGTTTACAAATTTAATCATTTTGTCTTCATGCTACGCTGTTAACGTACAATAAATATCCTTTTTCAATTCCTACTATTAGCTCACGCTCTCTATATATTTACTTATTTATTTATCTTGGTGGAATTTTCAATCGATAATAAAATACACTTTAAAGCGCTCCATTGAGCTGAAATTTTATATACTTAATTATTTTGGACGACAATACAATAATTTAATTATAATTAATGAAAATTAATTGATTAAAACTAATTATTTAAATAATTACAAATACAGCCACGTTGGCATCATTTTTGGCGACTTGTCAGAACGTGAAAAAAGTTTTCTTATCACGTGTTAAAGCATTCGGTTTAAGTGAAATTTTATAGACCACGATTGTTTTGGATGAGAATACGATACTTTAATGATAATTAATAAAAATTAATCACCCCTTAATGTTGTGATTCTGTCCTACGTATATACATATTTATATTAATTGTAAGTATTTAATAAAAAATAGCCAAAATAAAATTTTTCTTTGTTGATCTAAGTAGGAATTGACTTTAAAAAGAAAATTTATATTACTTGTTTGTATTTTATTTTTCCTTTATGGTGTTTCAATTTTAATGGCCAGCAGTGTTTTAATGTTGTCACTGAGTACAGCAATAACTGATTGATTGGCCTTTGATTCAAGCGTGATCTATGCATTTCCCAATGCTTTTTAGGAACGTAACAATTTTATTAAAAATTGATTTAGAGCTTACATCCAATATATTCCAGAAGATATATTCACTCAGTATTATGAACAAATTGGAGGAAGGTTGTCATAAAACTCTGGTTAAACCACACTTTTTTTTTAAAAAAAAAAAGGAAATTTTTATAATTACTGTTTACGAAATTCCTTTTTTCTCGTTTAAATTTTAGTGTGTTTGTCTGGTAAAAAAATAATTAAAAATTGCAACACCGTAGAGGAGGAATAAAACAAACGTCCAAACGCGAAACTGGATACAAGAATGGCCTCTTTTCAGACCAGTCCCTGTTCTTCGTACAGCATCACAATGGACGTTTCAGTACCTGGAGATTTCGAGGAGGCCTCTTGCACTCCATATCGTCCTAAGGTGTGATGATGTGGGTATTGGACACGAACACCTCTTGTTCGCTCGTCGGTAATCTGAACAGCCAGCGTGACTTCTCTCAGGTTTTAAGACTGATAGTTGTCTTCTAGTCCTCGGAGAAGTCATCTTTCAACAACGCAAGATCGCCCTGTTCTCTCTGACCTCCACATGCTACCCTGGTCAGCACATTGTCCGGACCTCTCCCTCAATGAAAACATCTTGCCATGAGTTGCTGGGCTACCACTACGATTGATGAAGTGTAACATAGGCTTGAAGCAGCTTGTGTCGTGGAAGCGGTTCGACTCGACGCCAGGCCATTTTAGCTGTCAAATGCGACACCTATTAATGCTTAGATTTCGGGCCCATTATAAACTAAAGTTGCTGTTGAATTTATTCATATTTACTTCCTATAATTCTGTTTACTTAAGTCAAATTTTGTTTTTAACTTTCCTTCCTATTGTTGCAATTTTTTATAGCCAAATTTCTTTAGTTTTTATACAATTTTTAACTTCATTTTCTAAAAACAATTTTTAGAAAATTGTAATTTTTTAATGTAATACCTTAAAAGGTAATCATATATTTTTTACGAAAATTATGTAAAGACGTCATAGCCATAAGCAGATAAACAGTTACAAGGTTTATGCTATTACAATAATGTAATCCCCCCCCCCCCCTTATGGGAACATGGTTGAAAAATTTCTGCTAGATTTCTTTTTTTTCATATGAAAATAAGTAGATGCATTTCAAAAGCATCCAATTTTTTTTTCGTCTGTGTTTTAAAGCATTTCACAACTATCCCTGAATTTATATCGGAAATGTTAAATTCAAGGGCTAAATTTTTTAAAAGCGCATTTCTAAAATAACTCATTTTATATCTGTCAGTATATTAATCTTCAGAATTTTCAACCCGCTGCAAGTTATAATTAATCTGTAATATAATGGACTTTAGTGTAGAATTCAGTGATTGAGTTGTCCAGGACATCAAAGAGAAAAAATATTTTAAGGTAAAAATGTGTTTTTTTTCTTTCTTTTTTTTAGAAATTGCATTTTTTCTTTTTTAAATAGTTGCTTCAATAGTTTCTGTAGAACAACTTCTTATTAAAATCCTGGGCAATGTCCCGTTGGTTAACAAGTAATGGCTAAATTATTTCTTGATTTTGCATTGCTATTAAAGGGTGTTTTTTTAGAAGTATAGAATTTTAAATTGCAATAAAACAACGATGTATTATTCGATTGACATGAATTTTTTTTATTCGAAAGATAATCTTGTGGAATTACATTTTAAATATAATTTCTGGCATATGACTGCCATGGCTAGCTCGGATGTAGTCCAATCTAGACGTCCAATTTTCGATGACTTTTTCCAACATTTGTGGCCGTATATCGGCAATAACACGGCGAATGTTGTCTTCCAAATGGTCAAGCGTTTGTGGCTTATCCGCATAGACCAATGACTTTACATAGCCCCACAGAAAATAGTCTAGTGGTGTTAAATCACAAGATCTTGGAGGCCAATTCACAGGTCCAAAACGTGAAATTAGGCGGTCACCAAACGTGTCTTTCAATAAATCGATTGTGGCACGAGCTGTGTGACATGTTGCGCCGTCTTGTTAGAACCACAGCTCCTGGACATCAGGATTGTTCAGTTCAGGAATGAAAAAGTTAGTAATCATGGCTCTATACCGATCACCATTGACTGTAACGTTGTGGCCTTCATCGTTTTTGAAGAAGGATTCCACCAGCCCATAAAGCGCACCAAACAGTCAGTTTTTCTGGATGTAACGGTGTTTCGACATACACTTGTGGATTAGCTTCACTCCAAATGCGGCAGTTTTGTTTGTTGACGTAGCCATTCAACCAGAAGTGCGCTTCATCGTTAAACAAAATTCGCTTATGAAAATGGGGAACAACGGCAATCTCGTTTTGGGCCCATTCGACGAATCTACGCCTTGCTTGATGATCGCTTTGATGAATTGCCAAACCAAACTGAGAATAAATCACTTGACAGCTGTTAAATCAGTCGCCATCTTGGAAAGTAATGCCAACTTAAACTTCTATACCTGGAAAAAAACACTCTTTATTTTGCCACTATTCAACGAATCCATCATTGAGAACACAAAATGATGTTGAGAAAGAATCTTATAATAAAAGCTACTTTTTTTAACACCCCAATTGCTGGGTATTTCATGATGTAATATTACTGTTGTTTAAGAGTTATTGATATCTATGTCCTGGTCTTAAACTTTCGACTGCATTGAAAGATATTCTTATAGTTCTTACTTTTTCATTTAAAAAGAAACTGGCCGAATATTACTGAAACGAAAGTTTAATTTTCTTTTATACAGCTTCCATTACTCCCTCGTAGTGTTTATTTCCGCAAAATCCGATCTTAGAGAATCCCTACTCAACAAAAGAAACATGCTCACAAAATTTCAAAACTGTGAAGGTCTAATCGTTCAAGATCAGGAATAATCTTATTTATACGCCTCCACAATTCTTCACAATCTCTTTGGGAGTCGATTTCCATAATACCATTTCTTGGCGGATATCTCCTCAGCAAAAGAAACATGTTTGTAAAGTTTCAATTTTATCAGTGTAATATTTCAAAATTTGAATTTTGTCTATACTGCATACGAAAAAAAGTTACGAAAGTTATGTTCTCCTTCTTTGGATTAATGCAAGACACTTCTCATTCAGGCTAGTAGAACACCAGACAAATTTTAGAAACTTCCTTGGACATCCTATATATGGTACGAACTCAACACCTTCGAGTTACGATTTGTTTGAGACCCTTAAAAGAAATCCACCATCACAAAGTACATTTTCAATGGATTCCGTTCCATGTCAATATCTACGGAAATGAATTGGTTGACAATCTTGCAAAGGAGGGACTACACCATCCTGTCCCTTCCATCTCAGATCTCACCTACTTAGAATTATTTTCAAGGCAAAAGGCCCAAAATAAAGAAAAATGGTTCTTCGTTCCCTGTGTGGTATAAAGGCAAAAGACCAGGACTTTCTTTTTCTCTTCCTTGTGACAGAGAGTCCGACACTTGTCTGTCCCGACTTCCCATTGGGCACTTAAAAACCCTCACTTTTTCTGGTGGCAATAAGAGGTTTCCTATTTGCCCTAAATACCAGCCAGAGCAGGCTTTTCTTCGGCACATCTTGGACTGGGAGGATACCAGGATAGTCCACTTCATTTCATTAAAGTCAACGCTTTCACTGATCTGATCTGATTCATGACCAGACGGCAGATTAGTAACAACAGCAACAAAAGAATTCCTTGCAGGGAAGTGATTTTCATCAAATGGAGTACAATTAGTTGAAGGATTTCGAGTGAATATTAACGTGGTACTTCTCAGCTACTCGAAAGGCTTTTGACGACGGACCTCGTCATTTTGAACCATGATCAAGTGACGAGGACGACAACTGAGCTAACTACTACACCACACCAACGGGAGGACGTTTGAAACTCGACAAATTTAAGGTGCATCGACCTCCTCTGTACAGCGGGTCTTCAGCGGGACTAGGCTCGAACTCATGGCACGCCGGCCCCGAGTCCGTTACCTTGACCACTAGGCTACTTCACCCAAAAAGGAGAAGTTTCACAATTGACTTGGTACAAGCCTAGTTGCTTTTATCCCGCATGAGTATACAAAATTACTTATAAACATTGGAAAGATGTGTAAATGTTAAAAAAAAATTCAGATGCACACATACCTTTTTGGTAAGTAATATTTAAAAAGAAATCTCGCTTATACATTTGATCTACCCTCAAACTTTAAGAAAAACCTTGACGTTTTCTTATTGTTCCATTTTCCATACAACTGAAAAAAATGTTTTAATACACCGGCAATAAAGATATTTTTTCTTCCCTCAATTTTATTGATCGCTCTTGTGTACAAGCGCGTGGCCCATTCTGATATCTAGGCTTGGTTTTCAAGAAAAGAAAATGAACGAAATGTGCTATTTAACAGTATTTTCAGAGCAAAAATATGTAAAACAAACTAATTTTCAATGAATAACATCTTTTTAAATATTTAGAATATACTTTTAACTGCGTTCGAGGTATTTGAAATAAGACTAAATAGACTTTTTTGAAATGGAACTTTTCAAACACAAATGTTTCAAAAATATAAAAGCAGATGATGATGCCAAAAAATACTTGCTTAAAAATGTTTTTGGATTGATCTGTCTTAGAATGAGTGACGTAATCTTTTAAATGAAGAACACGCATTTTTAGCACAATTTACTGGCCTCTTCTTCGTGTTCACATTTCCGTGTAAGCCTCTATTCTCGCGCAGAAACATCAAACAACGAATCGATAGATTTCCGCAAGTAAAAATCACAAAAAATGTTTGGAAAATTGTTGTTTTTCACTTTACAAATTATAAATAACTGAATAAAGTATTTTTCTTCTCTTGTTAAAGAATACAACTTTTAGAGAAAAAAATGTAATTGAACCATTCAGATAGATAAATATTTAATCGTAAAAAATAATTAAAAACAAATACCAAAACAAGTTTGGCAATTATATTGTTCGCGCTTTCAATCGTCCTTTTGTGAATATGTTTGACAGCAAAGAATACAATCGCGGATATCTCGAAAGAAAAACAAATATTCATTTGACTTTAAAGAAGAAAGGGAAGCAGCATTCATGAAAAAAGCTTTTCGTCTGGAGAATGGTTAATTTTTTTCTCTTTGCAGTGCTCTTAAGACGAGGTTCGCATGCTATTCCGTGGATAAACGGTAAAAAAAATATTAAAAAAAAATTGAAAACAAAAGCAAAAAAAAACAGGCTTGTACTTCTTGCTTCAGCCAACAATGAAAAATTCAGTTTTCACTTGTTTATAATATTCGTCGAGTAATACTAGGACGGAAACTGTTTCTTTGTCCTGATTGATTGCTTTGTGTGTGTGAACACTTCGTACTTCTTCAATATTTTGTAATCATTTCTTGTTCTTAGAAAATAAAAATCAGAGGAGGAGAGGGGGAAAGCTCATTAAGATCCAATACTCGATTGCAATAAATAGCCTATATATTTATCAAAAGTGGATCTTAATATCTTAGAGATAGAAATCTTTTTTCTTTAAATCCGTTACTAAAAAAGGCAGTTGCCCATCCGGTACAGTGGTTAGCTACATTGATGTACCGTAGAGCCTGGGTTCAAAAATCGGAAAAGGTATGGACGTTTGTAAATGTACGGCATGGCGGTACTCTAAAAGAGCAGTCGAGCTACAAGTCCTCTAGTGAGGTTGGTGTAAGTGGAGGAGAGGTAAAAGGCTCTGCCCCCAGGTATTCTCCTTCAAAATTAGGTTGGAACCGAGCTAAATTGTACTATCACCTGCATTGTGCTCAAGGCTACGGCTAACGACATGCATACATCTAGCCCCTTCGTGGGACTGGATCTAATCCAGTCGAGATCTGGTAGCATAAGAAAAAACAACAACAAAAAAGGCAATGCGATATTTTAAAACGTTTTTATTCCAAAATTCCTCCCCGTCGTAATGTTACAATTAAGAAGTACTTATTTTGCATGAAATATTATTTTACTTATTCCAATATTACATTTGTTAAATTCTAACGAAATGCATTTTAAAAAATACTAAATCTATAGTTTATCCACTTATTTTTTTTATTTATCGACTTCCGATTATTTTTTATTTTTCAGTAATAACTTTGTGGTACTTCTTCAGAATTTTCAAGAGTTAGAGTGAGTGAGGGATTGTGGAGTTTTATGGCGAAATAATTCAAGAGTTAGAAGAAAAATTCATCAAATGATGATCTTTTTCAGTCCTCTGTAAGTTTTTAGACACTTTAACGTTCATTAAGCCAACAGATCAATCACTAGCGATCGTTATAATAATTTCAAAATTTGGCGAAAACAAATTAAATAGAACTTTTTGCTTTTTTCTCATTCTTTCCAAAATATTTAACTGTAAACACATGAATGCAACAAAAAAAAGCGTGAAATCTGAGGTGCGTAATTAAGAACGCTATCGCTTAGAAACACCAGAAGGGCTACTCACGTTTCTCTGTCCAGTTGCGGCCATCGTTGTGGACGAGCTGCACTGGGGTCAGCTGCCTGGGGTGGCCCATGTCGGGGCGGGACTCTACAAAATATCCCAACGCTGCGGAGAGCTGAGCACATGTGTTCGGTAATTCGCTGCCAATTTGCCGATCATTAGCATTGCCAGGTACGGAAGCAACAAAACAGAAACTTCATGGACGAGTGCGCGCTCGTCCCAGTTATGTAACGCCACCACCGCTCACCCCCGCCCCATTCCATTTTAAAATCATTTCACTTTCGTGAACTCGTTTCCTTTTTCTTTTCCAAAAATTCCAATTATTTGTTTTAAAACGGCTCTTTGTTCCGGTTTGACAAATTTAGATCTGCTCCTTTGTGAATTTTTATTCGCGGTTCGGTCATTCATGTTCCGATTCTGTTTCTCACAAATAGACTCTGCAGCACCCCGAGAAAACCCTAAGCGAAACAGAAATTGTTTATGTTGATATTTTATGGCAAGTGGTGCGTGATAAAGGATATCAACTCAAGATTTTTCGCCCCTTTCGTTAGAATAAATAATGACAATTTTAAGGATGCGAAATACCAAAAAAATTAAAATCTTTTTTTTATTGGTTGCCCAATATGTTGTTAAGCTTGGTTCCAAATTTTGTGTATGATGCTCAATCAACTCTAAAAATATGTGAAGATGTATGAGTGTCTCACACACACAAAACCCTCTCCTTTGCAAACTTGAAATGCGTTTTTCTTACTTATTTTTGTCGATAAAAGTCTTTTTTTCTTTCTATCCCTTGGCCTTTTATTCCGATTAAAATTGTCTTTTTGCAGATGCTTTTTTACTCGCTTTACAGCACATATGTGCTAGAATGGATTTAGAGATCTGAGAATTCTCTATTCTCTCTTAATTTCAAAGTTAATAATTTTAGTACTATCATCGTTTTTTTTCAATTGATTGATTGATTGAATATTAACGTCGCACTGTTCAGCTACATGAGGGCTTTTGGCGACGGACCACGTAATTTTGAACCATGGTCAAGTGACGTGGATGACACCTGAGCTGGCACCCCCTCTCCTAACTACCACACCACACCAACGGGAGGACGTTTCAGCTCTCGACAGATTTAACGTGCATCGCTGCCCTACACGACGGGTCTTTAGTGGTACTGGGATCGAACTCGTGACCAAGCAAGCCACGATCCGATACCTATACCACTCGGCTACCACGGCTCGTTTTTTTTATTTTTATTTTTATTTTTTTTTTCAAATAAAGTTATGAAAAAATTAAATTCAACAAAACATTAACTTTTTAAATCCATACTGTGACTTGTGACTTTTCCACGAAAAGAAAATTACTCAAAACTGTCAAAAAAATATTCGAAATTGAATTCTTCATAAGAGTTTAAATATAGCCTCAAAAAGATTTCAGTTTTTCAGAACTTTGTCATAATATATTGTCGAATTGACTTTTTTCGATTAGACCAAATTAGTAGTAACGCAATCTAAAAAAATGTAATTAATTTCTTTTACTACAGCTGTCTCTGATGCTTATAAAAAAGTATCGCGTGTTGCCTCAATGCCAATAATTATACAGAAATATTGATATAAAAAGTAATTCTTTACTGGCTTAAACAATTCATTACGTGCCGTTTAAATAATGAGCACAAAAATGCTATTCGTCCATTGAAATACTTTTGCTGGGTATTACTTAGGAAAAAATTTAAAGATATTTTGTAAGTGAAATCTTTTTCTGAGAGAAGTAATGTATTAACACTATTCTCCCCCCCTCCCCAAAATCAAATTATTTAAATCTAAAACTTTAAGAACTTTTTAGTATTTGGACCAAAATTTTAACTTCTGTTCATATTTTTAGATGAGCTACTCGCACAAGTCATTAAAATTAATTTCCTTCTTGATTCTCATTCGATTTAAATTATGCAGTTGTTTAAAATCTGCACGCGTGATTTCTGTGACGTAGAACTTAAATCTATCAGACGTCGAGTGAGTGAATTTTAGCGTCGCACTGTTCAGCTACACGGGGGCTTTGGGCGATGAACCTCGTAAATTTGAACCATGGTCAAGTGACGAGGATAACACCTGAGCTGGCACCTCCCCCTCTCCTAACTACCACACTAACGGGAGGACGTTTGAGCTTGCAACAGATTTAACTTACACCGCTCCCCTACACGGGTCTTCAGCGGTACAAGGTTCGAACTCATGGCACAAGTCCATTACCTTCACCACTAGGCTACCGTGGCCACTATATGTTGTCTCCAAGTGGTGGTAGTTTGCCAATGATTGCACCAAGATAGTGGGTAGAGACAAGGGAATTCAATTGTTTGGGGGGCCAATTGCAGGAGCTGGCATTCTTTTAGAAAAATATTGCTTCTGTTTTAGAAGCAATGAAAACTATTTTTACTCCTAAGAAACAGTCTTCAAGGCTGGATAGATACCTAATTAGAATGTGCAACAAGTCCAGGATTTTTGTGTTGTGCTAAGATTGTGATTCGGCATCCATGCAAAAGAGTCATATCAGTAGTAGTAATGTCATTTATTTTGATGTTAAAAATAACATGAGCCCTGCTCAAAGCAGTCTTTCTTCTCAAAGCTTTCAATTCATTTGAACCAATGAGATTTTATCAAACACGCAACGCGGCATTGCAAAGGACATAAAGTGTTTGAATCGCTTCTTTTCCCCCAGCAGAGTCTTCCGATCGAACAGAATTGCCTTCAGAGATTCCCTCGGGGAAGTAGAAATAATTGCTGAACCTTTGGGAAGTTTCTGCTCAGCTTCCACGGGATTGTGGGAGCCGACTGGACGAGTCGCTGAGTCCTGGAGCCTCTATCGTGTCGAGGAGCTGATGTGCGTTAAATCTGCCGGTGCTTAGAATCCTGTCGTTTTTGTGGTGTGGATAATTTGAGAAAGAGGTGCTCTCGCATAGCCTTCGTATTTCTTCAATTCATTGTTCGTTAATGTCGCATTTTTAATCAGCATTGGTGACGGACCTTATAATTCTGATCCAATGACGAGGAAGACACCTGGCCCCTGTCCTTCAGCTCTTCCCCTACATGCTAACATTATGATAATGACTGTTACATATACAATATTTGGGGGGTTCTTTACGTTAAATCACGCATTTGGCACCAAAAAGTCATCAAATAGTGATTTGACTAAATGTTGATAGTTTTCAAGCAGTAATATTGATACATTTTATATCATATGAAGGTTTTGATTCCGACAAAAATTGGCTTTTTTCGCTCTCTCCCATAAAAGAAGGGTTCAATATTTCTTAATCGAAATTAAAAATTCCTTTTTTTTCAATTAGATATCTTTATAACGAATAAAAACTGTTGCTTTAATATTCAACGCAAGTTTAATCCCCGTTAATGCGTTTCAAACGTTGAAGCAATTGACAACAATAACTTAACTCGAATTTGTACGATAGAAAATTTTGATAATCTTTAAAAGTTAATTAGAATAAAGCAAAGTAATATACATAATATATAAACAATACTCTGTGATAAATATTATCAAACTAGGCACCTTATCTGAGAAAAAATAGAAATTCTCCCATTCCTGATTTTACGAAGAAAAAAAAATTATTTATAAACTTACCTTTATGTGTGGACGAAGATCTGAGAATGTAATTATGACCAATTTAAGACCATGGAAATTTAAAAATCTTTTTGTTACGACTTCCTGTTTGAAAACGGAATGAGGTATTTTTCTGCGACTCCGGTAATTTCTTGTATAGATTCGAGTAGGTTCCCTTTCGCTTCTGTGTGTGTTGTGAGGACTTCTCTGCTGACGTCACAAACGGAGCCCCCCGTCGCTTCGTAAAGGGGCCCTCCTCCCGAGTGGCCACCGATTTATGGACATCGTTTGACCACCTCCGAGGGACCCACCGGACAAACATCCATCACCTTCTGCCGATGTCAGCTCGTTATTAAGGGAGTTTGATTTCCTTTTTTCTGCTTCTAATGAATCAACTCACATTCCACCGACCCTTCCTCTGTCTTTTCCCTGAAAAAAGGGTTGGCGCAAGAATTTGTGTCTTCATACGATTCCACCCTTTGCTTTCATTTGGACGACAAAACAAATGCACGAAGAAGGAAACATACCTAAGTTGGTTAAATTCCCCCGCATTTGCTCTTTTTTGTATAATTTCCATACCCCCACCAATAATGTTTGGCGAAATCCAGCCCTTTTCTTATTTGTTTTGTTAATAGGTGCGTTGCGGTTGCCTACATGCTTTACATCCACAATGCATTTCTACTGCTTACCTACGTAAATAAGAGATTTTGTATTTTGGTAATTTTTCAAAACTCTTCTAGAAATAGTATTAAACAAATCGAATATAACTAGAACAATGGAACAAATTTTTCACATTTCCTTAGATATGAATAATTTTTATTCACTTAAAAATAATGAGACGCAGTTTATTCCCAAACTAAACGTTTCTGCATCGATTCATGCCTCACGCAGAGACCAAATGTAAAACAGATCTCTCAAAAAGGGAGGAAATCGTTGTCATTCGAAAAAGAGAAAGCAAACGTGCTTATTTTTTAAATACAAAGTTGGTTTAGTTTAAAATAGATTTCTATAATAAAATAAAACAAATACTTAATGCCTCTTTAGTTTTTGGTGAATCAGATTCTACACTGCAAAACCAAATTCACCCCCCTTTATGTAATCGTTGCCTGATACTCGTTTTGTAATCAAGTGGGTTTGGGTTCGAATCCCGAATAAGACAGGGATGTATCTTCGGGAAAGGAAGTCACCTGAAATGGATTCCTGACTCAAAGGGCAAGCAGTGTACCCCTTCTGTTCTATGCCAAGGTCATAGTTTGTAATAAAGTCTCTATATTCTTCTGTAATTGTATTGTATGTTTCTGTTCATCTATGTCTCGTCTTTCATATGTATCCCAGGATGAGAGAGAGAGAGAGAGAAACGCGCTACAACAACAATGTAATTGCTGCACAAACATTCAGTAGTTTCTGGATCTAATCTCTAAAAATATGTGGTTATTTTCGAAATAATATCTTATTTTTAAGATACAAAAGAAGAATCTCAAATTAAGTATCTACCTGGAAATTTGGGGATGTTTGGCGAGAACAATGTTTCGAACACCATGGGAGAAAAATGGAATAATTTCCTTTAAATCAAACGAAATTGTAAGAAAAGATTACAAATTGTTTCGGCTTAGATTACTAGTATTATTACCACACCATTTACCTCCGTTCAAAGAAATCTGTTATTTATTCTTTTGAAATATATGCTTATATTACAATATTACCCATATAAATTTGTTTTAAATTAATTCACTCTTTTGTTAGGACTGAATTGGTGTTATATATGAGAGTAAAGCACCTTCCTTCTATCCATCACCAAAGATAATTGTGTTTTTCTTATTGCTAGATTCGCTCAAACTACTAATACAGAGACTGATATTAATAAAATCTACAAATGGGATGTACTCGTATCATGCCTTTTTCTACTTCCAGCTATGTTTGCATGCGAACCTTAATGATGAGAAATGAAAAAAAGAGTTCCCCTAATATCACTAAAAGCTGCATTTCATCATCATCACTTCGAACCAGATTTATTCATTCGTAACGAGAATAACTTTTTCACTTGAGTTTGCAGCTGTTTTTCACATTTCTTTTTTACTTTTAAATTTCTTTGTTTATTGTATTTTAATCACAAATTCACATTTTTCTGAGATTGATTGTTACTCCTTAAAAAGCTTTACATTCTTCATAATAAAGTCTTGCATTATTATGAAGATCAGATGAACTCAACCAAATCTGGCCGGCGAATTGTCACACTATTTCTAAAATAAAAGTTTAGCGAATGGTACTTGATTTTTAGTATTCTTCTACACACACAAACCCAAATCTTCATTTTCTTCTATCCATTTCTTGCTAGAAAAAAAGCACAAGAAATAGCATCAGTAACAAAGAATAATACATAATTATCTTCAGATTTTCAACTCAGTCGGTTCGGAGGTCCGCTTTATAAGCTCAAGATTACAGGTTCAATCCCGACTGCAGACGATAGATGTGAAAACTGTAGGCACGCATGTGATAGGGCAATTAAAAGTTTCCTTGAGGATCCATTTGGCTGTGCCAATCCGATGAGAGGCTTGAATTAAAATTAATTCGTGTCAAAATTTGGTACAGAAAGATGCCCCTAGATGGGGCTACCACTGAAATGGCTCTCCCATTTGGAACTTTCTGCAAGGGCTTAGTTGCTTATGTACAGCCCATTAGAAGGAAGATTTTCCACTCTAAGAGAACAACTGGGAAAATCTCAAAAAATTGTAGCCTTTGTGATGTTTTTCAGATTGATTTTGGCTTTTAGCATATATATTACTCCTGGCAATCGTCTCTTTTTTTCTCTGGTGAAAATCTGTTTGCATGATCAAAGTTTTATGCAAAACAAGCAAAAATTATATTTCAAAATTTCAAGTAACATAATTTCTAATGCTAGAGTTACGAAATTTTTCGCACCTTCTTAATAATGTTATAGCATCGCTCTGTTGGGTTTGAATAAAAGTTGCTCTGCGAAATCGTAGTGGTGTCCTCGAAAATCGTAACTTCCACACTCAAGGATAATTCGAGCGTCGCTCACTTCTTGTTTTTGAAGACTGATTTCAGACGCGAAAGACTAAATTATATGTTCTAGAATAGGTCTTATGAGTGAAATATGTGTAGTTCTCTAAGAGTATTTGTATCAACGTCCCAATCTGTCCCAGTTGGATGTTTAAGAATGTTTAGGCTCTTATACGGGCCTTCGAAACCAAAGGGTCTGTATGTCTGTTGAATTCAGGATCATGAAGGAATCCTAGTTATTTTGGATGTTTTTCATATGTGAGAAGCTGGGCTTCGAAATACAACTTTGGTTTGTAGATATATAGGTGTTTATTAGTAGTAAAAAAAGTCTCTATTGATTTAAACGGATTAAAAATCAATTTATATTCTGTTGCAAACTTGGAGAGTGCAACCAAAGTGGTATTAAGGATCATTTCAATGTTACTCACATCTGTGCTTGAATTCCAAAGAACAATATCGTCAGCAAAGATTGCAATATCGATTACTGTTAGTTTCCTTTCATCTACACCGGCCAAAAACAAGGGAAATAGAATAGCACTTAAGACTGGTCCCTGAGGAACAGCCTCTCCCAGTTTAAAATAATCCGAAAAAGCTCTTGTTAAATTTAACTCTAAAGGATCTGTGTGGTGAAGAAAGTCAGCTATCCAAACCAAGGCAGAGACCCTAATATCACAGAGGCATAGAATTAAAGTTTTGGGGGAAAAAAGATGTTTTGAGTGATTTTTGTTTTATTTAGCGTGCTGATTTCGAAAATGACTCATTTTTCTCCATCACATCAAGTTTTTTTTATGTGAAATCGATATCAAAATATTTTTGCTGAAACTCTATTTGAAAAGGAATTCTCTCGAACAATTTAGCATAGACAATTTGGAAACAGTGGTTTTTTTCCAGTTAATTATATATAAATATTGGTTTTCGGTGAGGCAAATTAATTTCTCAGGAATTAGATGAAAACCATTGTTTCTAGACCTCACAGGCTGTCTCTAATCGTGGGAAAAACAAGAAATTCCTTTAAGATTTATACATTTTACATCCAATTATGGTGAAGTTTCTAGTAGAAAATCACCAACATACTATTGTAATTTGTTTTTATTAAGGTTTGAAGCATATTTTAAAATGCGTAAGAAAACAAAACAAAGTTTTTTCTTGGGAAAGTTTTCTTTTTCCTTTGAAACTTTTTTTTGACGTTCTTCTTTTATATTTAATAGCAGGCCTATCTCGTTTAACATCCAACAATAGTCGTGTAGCATGTTCTTGTCCATTCTTCCTTGATATTTGTACTCCATATCTTTGATATCTTGATAAAACCTTACCTCCTGTTCTTCTCTGACAAATCCTGAATTTTCGGGGGCAAGATTCCTTGTTGAAAAACCAGGATGGAGATAACTATCAGATCATCGCAAATGACCTAACCGTGATCGGTATATTCCATTTTGCTGAGGACGAGAGCCGGAGTCTTGTAGAACTTTTTTATATGCATAGAATATCCAACTGGTACAATGCGTCGTGGCTTCCTCGAGGAAGAAGGATACCTTTAAGGTTCCTTTTTTTATGAGTCTATAAACAGCCTCCATTCGTCTTTATCGTAGGGGATGTTACATTTGTTCATCAATGAGGGAACATATGAACAATAGACCCGGTTCTCATCTTCCACAAAGTACTTAACAAATCCCTATTCTCGATTCCTGTACCAGCAAAAAGTGGTTTTCTTGGCCAATCCGTTTTTATCTTTCAATCCAACAGTTCAACTGCGTTTTTCGAAAAAGGCTAAGATCTTTTGTTTGATCAACCTGAGAGAAGAGGGCTTATATTCGGTATCATAGCTTTGAACTTCTAAAGGATCCGAGTTTGGAAACTCTGAAGAGATGATTGGCAACTCAGTTGGAGGCAAAAGCACTGGTATAATAGGTGCATGAGGAACGGGCCATATGGCCGATGGAATGTTATCGCATAAGATATCAACTTTTGATTTTTTTATTGCGGTTATACCTATGGATGTGAAAGGAACAAAAGTAAGAATCATCAGAGGTGTTTTGGTTCCCTCTATGTCATAGGAGAACTCCAAATCGTAAAGTAGTCTTATTTCCTTTGAGCCAGAAACGTAGATCAGTGCTTCTCAAACTTTCAATACTGGCACCCCCTTTTCGATCACAATTTGTATCGCGTCCCCCTTATACATTAATAATGTACTGAATGCAATAATAATGCACTCTGACGCTAAAGCTACAATAGGCAATCTTAATTATAAACCATACAAATTAGTAACATAAGTATTAAAATTTTGTGTACTACTTTTAAGCAAAAAATAAATAAAATAATAGGATAATTATTATGTTATTTTCCTTTCTCTAATTTTTAAATTGAACATATTGCAAAATGCGGTGGCTGCTTAGAAGACAAAATATAGATATCTGCTAAATATAGAAAAAGAACTCAGAGGTTGAATTTCTAATCATAAGCATATAACTTATAAAAACTTTGCTTTGCCAGATAAGCCCATGGAAGTCGTTAATACTTATTAACGACTTATATACGTTATTATATCGTTAATACTTATTAACGACGTTAATACTTATTTATTTAGTATTAATTTATTAGTTATAAAATACTCTGTGCAGCACTGATACATTAAAAGCATACCGGCTGAAGTGCCCGCTCTTTGCACGAGTTCATTTATAAGAAAATTAAACATTATTGATATAATAGCTGAATTGTAAGGAGTGCAAAGCCGAATGCTCGACAATGTTTACAAAAATGTAAAATGATTTTTTTTAAATGGTTTCTCAAATTTTAATTAGTTTTAAGCGAATGGTAATTTTAAGCCTCACAGAAATAGCATTTATAATTGATGTTAAATAATGAACAATAATATAAAATTCCGATGAAGAATAACTATTATTTTTAGTATTTAAAGCTAAAAGACTTCAACATGTTTTAGTCCGGGAGCAGGCGCGGACTCAATACGGTCGAGAGGGGTTATTGAGTCACCCTAATCCTTTTTTTTATAATTATATTTAAAAAAATTTAATATATTTTTATATTAAAATATATTTTAATATACTTTTTATAACTATATATTATAATTATATTAATCGTGATTCCAGTGAATAATTGAACTAAGAGAAAGTTTACTTACCTACTTTCAAGGACTTTTCCATTTTTCTTTTGTAACAAATAATCAGTTTTGCATGAATTAACAATTTCATAATCTGTGCGTCCCGCGCGACCACTTCCGGGTAAAAAATGTATTCATTGTGATTATATGAAATTGTGCAAAATGTTTTTCGCATTATGCTTTTTATGTATAGAATACTCGTAAAAATAAGTCTTGGCAAAGTAATCCTTCAAAATGCTCTCCGTGGTTTTGCAGATATCATAAAACTCTTTTTGCATGGGAAAAAGCGTAACAGAGAAATACATTACTTACAACATCCCTAAATGAGAAACAAACACATAAGAGAGGGGTTATAACTAACTGTACCAATAACTTAGAAGGTTAAACAATTTACAACTATAATGTGCAGTATTTCAAAAATAATGACAGAGATGAATTTTTTTATGTTCCTAAATTTTTTCGATTCTGCGTCTGGGATCTGTTTTTTCTCTGAAAGAGTTGTATGTTAGGTTTAAACAGAAAGCGTAATAAAAAAAATTGTCATCATGGGATTACAGCAAATCAAATAACAGTTTTTTATTTGGTTATAGGATCAAAGATAGCTAATTAGGTATTGAAGACGTTTTTATTTTTGTTGAATTAATATCGCACGCGCGCTTGCGCCTATAAATTACATCAGAGTAAAAGTGCATTTTTTATTATGTCTGAAAGTATTTTGTTTCAATTCATTCCAGTAAATTAATTATTTTTAAATCTTTTATTTTCGATATGCGTTTCCCACAGTTTGAGAAACACTGACGTAGATCGTTGAGGTACTTTACACAGATTTTATGATGAACCTCTTGGTCTCCAAATTTTATGCCAAAATATGCAAGATAAAGCCTGTTTTACCTTCTCCTGTAAAGCTTCTGATGTGATTTTTAATTAAACTACGCTCGTCGCATGTGGAACAATAGTCCTCTAGTCCAGCGATCGCCAAACTTTTTGACCTCACGGACCAGTAAATTCATAATTTAAATCACGTGGACCACTAATAGGATTTTTTTAAGTGTTAAATATATTTATTAAAAAAATCGTGATCTAAGAACACATAAAATGTACTTAGTTAATAAAATGAAACTATTAATTGTAACTAAATTACGAAAGCTTTATGAATAAACCGTAATAAAATAAACAAATAAACAAAAACTAAGAACAAAACAATTGTGACGAATCTTTACGGCGCTTTTCCACTAATACTCTTAGACACCTTTGGAGATTGTAAATTCGCGTATATTTAAAATCAGCTCTGGAAGAAGAAAATGGGATATTCAAATAAATTAAGGTATTTAAGGAGAGTTAAGGTAAGTCAGCATTTAGAATACGATTGAGCCAAGAGCCATAGTGATGAAGTTAAGAAGATTCAAGTGGATTGCGAGATTAGAGTATTGCTGTTATTATTCAGCGAAGTAGTCTCAGAAAGATTGATCTACCTGGAGGGAACGACATTACAGCCAGGTGATATATTATAACTTAGTATATCTGACCACAAGAGTTAATATATAATAAAGTTAGTTAAATGTTAACGAATGTTAATATTTCTCGGACCTCCTCTTCCGGTAAACCCGTTCTATGTTGAGCTTAGTACTTGATTAATTTCATATTTTGTAATTTAACTTAATAGTAGAGGTAAATCCTTTTAACGTAGATATAGTGTTTAATATTTGTAATTAGAAGGTTTCTAATTGAATCTATTGAATAAATATAATTTGTTATTATACAAATGGCGTCTGGTCATTCTTTGCCTCAAATTAATCTTAGTGTCCAGGGTGGAACCCAGGGGGGTTCCCACACAATTATAAAATGGTTTAAGTTTATCAAACTTTTAATATTATACATTCCTAGTGTGATAGATGTTCCTGCTTACTTAAAATAAGATTAATGGATATTTGGATTCAATGTTGTTACTACAAATATATTTTAAGCTCAGATCGATACCGTGTTTTGATGGCTATGACAGATAAAAAGGCCTTTTCACATAAATAAGTTGTGGAGAATTGAATCAGAATTTCCATCACCTGTTCACTAAGAAAAGGGTATTCACTTTTTTATGGAAAGCTAAAACTGAGATTTTGGTAAGGATAAATGAAATTTAAATTTTAGAGTTTCGTCAGATGATAGTTTAAGTTGGTTTTTTTATGCATGCTTAAATTATTATCCTGAGTTTTCACTGCAAACGGATATATTATCCACATATTACCATGTCAGTACGACATTTACTGTGGCGTTATTCTATGAAATGATGTTATTCTATGTGTGTGAAGTAGCGTTTTTTTAACTTTTCATGCATATAATTATGTTTAAATGCCTCTTAAAACATAACTTAACGTGATGAGTAAGTATATTCCACAATTTTCTGGGGATCAGTGAAATTTTCTCGCGGACCACCGCTTTGGCAACCTCTGCTCTAGCCAATTTTTCCAACGTCTCGAACTCAAAGCCATGTTTCACGAAACACTCGGAAAAAATACAACTGTCAAAATTGGTTTTGAGATAAAGCTCCCACTTACACTGGATCAGCGCACACACTAAAATAAATTACACATGAAAGAAAAAATGAAACCAAGCTCAAAATTTCATCGTCAGAACCAATGCAGGCGAGCGACAGTTCCTGCGTTGTCAAGCCAAGATAAAGATCTGTTCATGATTTGCGCGATGCTATTGGTACAGAAATATTGTGACAGGGAGAAAAGGGAGTCAAAGTTAAGATGTCACAGAGTGGTATTCTGTACGCGTTTCACCAAGATTGAATGAAGCTAAGCCACAGAGGGAAGAAATCCAATGGGGTGTTAAAAAATTTTGGTAAATGTGCATATATAAAAATCCAAGTAAAATTAAATTTTTCCCAAAAAACGCGACGTGATGGAAAATTTTCATTATTATTTCTGAAATCAGCAACAAAAAATGCATTAAGTTCAGCTATCACTGAACTTGTATTTTTTTTTTCATTGTAACCCTGTGTATTGAAAGTACCGTGTATTTTAACAATAAGTTTTCCAGACTGCATCAAAAGCCTTAGAGTCGTCTGGTGTTCGCTTTGAAGACTGTTGATTGATGTATTGAAGATTAACAATCTGGTATATTGCATCGAATTCGACGCAACGCAAAGTAAAGGATTACGTTTTTTGAATCGGTGAATGCTCATTTGCTCTCTCCTGGCAAGTGCAAGCCTCTCGAGACCACGAACGGCCATGAGGAAGAGAGATCACGAGTTGAAGCAATTCAACTAGGCACGGAACATCCGCCTGCCACCCACGCATCCACCACCAACCCAACATAATCACTTGCTCACTGTGCACAAATAAAAAGCACAGAAAAACTTATTACAATAAGAGAACTTCGGATCAAGTACCTCCAAGACCTGATCGAAATTGAAACTTTCGACAAAGACATCACGGATGCTGCTCAGCTGGAGGCTCTCATCAAGGAGAAAGCACAGGCTGAACTGGAATTCACTGTCAGAATGGGTGAGTTGAAAGTTCTCTTTCCCTGCCCTATCCAATGCTGCACCCAGAAAAACTCAAACAGGCCTAACTCGTTTCGACCTCAGCAAAAAAGACCAGCAGAGTCCCCAATTCTGCCGGCAACACTTATTCTGGATAAGAAACAGGAAAAACCCAATATTGTTAAGAAAGAATAGAAAAAAGGCTCAACTCCTAAAGCTAAGACCAATAATAAAAACCCTGCAAAAATGTCCAAGCAGGATTCTGACCAATCTCGGGATGACGTCATCCCCACAAAAAATGCCTTCGCCGGCCTCGCTATCGACGAACCGGAAATCGCCGTAACGGATAAAACAGCCCAAGTAGCTGATCTTTCTCCCAAAATTAAACTTGTAATACTCATGTAAAAAAAGAACTACAAACTTGTTCTTCAAGAATTAAACAAAAATTTCCCCGAATCAGTTGATAAACTGACCGTTAATTATATCAAAATCCAGGCTTCCAATATCGAGGAGCACAGAGCTGTCACCGCTCTACTAAAACAAAGAGGGGAAGAATTTTGCGTCATACCCTCCCCAGTTGACCATCCCCTCAAAGTGGTTATGAAGGGTCTCCCTTCTTCCACTTCGATTGAGGATATCAAAACGGACCTAACCGAACAAGGTGTACCCGTAATAAAAGTTGCACAAATGACCCAGAGAAAATCTAAATTTCCTCTCCCCATCTCCATGGTGAAGGTCAGAAAAAACGCAGAAGATGCCATGGACATATATGACGTCTACAAATGCTGCTATATATCCCTAGTTATAGACTCATTCAAAAAATGATTTTCTAGCTCTTAAAAGAGCTTTTTATTTTCATTTTATTTAACTTCTAAATGTTTTCACCCATTAAATTTTTATATATTCTAGATCTACTCAAACTTAATTTTCTTTTAACTTAATACTTTTCTAAAAAGGGCAATGGTATAATTCTGTACAGTCATCTAAAATTCCAGGATAGAAGATTAGAGTCCGATAGGACTATGTGCTTCAACAGTCACCCCAACGACAGTAGCGTCAATCTACATTTCACCCTCCAGCCGACTGCACCCATGACTTGGAGAAAAGTTTCACCCTCGGACACTCCTCCATTTTATGCGGAGATTTCAACGCCCACAATACTCACTGGGGCTGTCATCACGACAACATATTAAAAACTTAATCGACAATACTTATATACTAACCCCCGATACACCCACACGTTTTGGCTATAACTCCGATTCCACAATCAATTTCGCTCTCTCTCTAACAAAAATTTCTACTGGAATTCCAGTATTATTTCTCTGCCGGAGCTTAGTTCCGACCACAATCCTTTAATTCTAAACTTCCAAACCACAATCCAGTTTAATTTTCCTACACGAAACGTTTCTACTCACTGGGAACATTTTCGAACACACCTTTCAAATACGCCCACTTTTCAACCAATCACAGTTCACACAGAAGAGGAAATTAAAAAGCAGGTCTCCACACTCACAAATCAGATTCTCGCGGCCTACAACTTGACTTCGAAACCCATACACACGAACAATATATTTAAAATTGATAGTTATTTAAAAAGCTCTTTAAACTTAGAAATAAAGCTCGCAAAAAATATCAATACACTCGCCATCCCCCCATCAGATAAAACTATTCTAAATAGACTCCAACGCAAAATTCATAGGGGGGAGAGTCCGTGACTTCACTCAAAAACAGTGGGAAGAAACGTTCACTTCTCTGGACACTGATGACGGCTCCTTATGGGACTTAGCCAGAAGTTTCAGGAAGAAGAGATCTCCCATTCCTACACTCAAAGGTCACACCACCATAGCATATTCGGGCACAGAAAAAGTTGAAACATCAGTGGACTCTCTCGAAAATTAATTTAAACTGAACGACATTTCCAATCTACAACACGACAAAAACCACACACGGCTGGTTTCTAGATTTTTCACTAACGATAACAATTTCAATGATAACCCAACTAACCCTAAGCCCTCTGAAATTCTTACCTATATTAATAAATTAAAAATTAGAAAAGCCCCTGGAAGGGAAGGAATTTCGAACAAGAGGGTTTGAAACTTTAATAACTCCACTATCTTTCAAATTACTAACATTATTGAAAATATCCTAAAAATGGGTTACTTCCCACAAGCCTCGAAAACAGCTTCAGTTATCTCGATTTTGAAACCTGGTAAGGATCCAACTTTACCAGAAAGTTTCAGACCCAACTCATTGCTCCCGGTTCTTAGTAAGTTAGCAGAGAAAATTATTCTAAACAGGCTCTGCTTACATCTCAACACTAATGACATTCTCATTCCCCAGCAGCATGGTTTCTGAGCTGAACTCTCTATATCATACCAGAGCTTCTGAGGGTGATGGAGTACATTAAAACAGTATTTAAAGATCGGAAATCAACAGGAGCTGTTTTCCTTGATATTCAAAAAGTCTTTGATAGAGTATGGCACACAGACCTACTCTATAAACTGATCAAAATTATATATATATATATATAACACCCCTCCTCACCTAATCAAAGTAATATCTTCTTACCTTTGCAATAGAACTTTCTCTGTCAGAGTGAATAACATCCACTCTACTAATAGACCCGTACAATGTGGGGTCCCACAAGGAAGTTTATTAGCCCCTGCCCTCTTTAATATCTATGTAAATGATATTACTAGGACCAGCCAGACCACAATATGCATGTAGCTGATGATACCTCGAACTGCGCGTAAAGCAACGAGCTTGCTCTCATCACACACTTTCTACACAAACTCTTAGCGAAATTAGAAGAATGGTTCTCAATCTGGAAAATCACATTAAATGCTTCAAAAACAAAGACCATCTTCTTCTCTCGCCACATTAAAAAACAACCACCTGATTTGTATTTACACAACACCCACGTCCTCTGGTCTCGCAACACTAAATACCTAGGTGTAATCCTAGATAAACACCTCACGTTCAAACAACATATAACACACATTCGCAGAAACTTCAATATTGCCGTGGCTAAAGTTTATCCATTAATTGCCCGAAATTCATGTTTATCTATTAAAAACAAAATGCTTATTTGTAAAATGATCCTCCCACCTGTTCTCACTTGTGCATGTCCAATCTGGGGGCACGCAGCCTATTCTAACATAAGAGTTTTAGAAACTGCTCAAAATAAAATAATTAGAATTATCACAAACGCAGACTGGTTCATGAGAAATGATGATCTCAGATCTGCCCTAAAGCTCAAAATTCTTAAAAGTATTCAAGAAAATAGCCATTAAATTCTTTGAAAAATAGACTTGCATGACAATAGAGCAATAGCCAGAATTGAAAAATATAGTTTAAATCCTCTCTTTAATCGTCCTCGAAAAATATTCTTATCTAAATTCATCTTTTCCAAATTGTTTCCACTGCCATCTTCAAAATTATCCAAACTCGCCAAAATAGGCTGATTTCGGCGAAGCGTGCTCTCCCTCCCCATTCTGGATTTTCAAGCCAACTGCGCTAGCTCGGTCATCGTTCGGCACAGTTGTTTTTCCTGCACATACACAAACAATTACACTAAATAATTAAAAGTAATCTCTCACTCAATTTCAACTCCATATGTTCACACCCTAATGATTCTTAAATTTTCACGCAATTTTATTATCATCATGTAAATTCTTAATTTTAACTTTTAATTTCATCTCTAACTATAATTATTTTAAAGCAGCAAAGTGCTAAGGTAAAGCCCAGCTAATGTTCACTCCATGACAGGAGTTTAAGCTTCCCTGCGGGAAGCAGGCACTCCATCAACCATTCAATTTATAAAGGCCTTAGATAAGACTAGCAAGGCCACCACTGCATGTCGATTAGGCTTAAAGTTTTGGGCATCTCTAATCTTTCTCTCTCTCGGCAAAAGTATAGGATCTCATCTGGGACAGTATGCTCTTTTGTAAAACCGCATTATTCAGGTGGTAGCAGATAACTGAGGTCTAGAAAGTAATCAAGTCTTACAAGAAGCATTTTTTTCCATTAGCTTACAAGTCATGCTGATTAGGGCTGTATGTCTATAACTCTCGAGGGAGCTTGCTTCTTTGCCTGGTTTAGGAATAGCTGTGGCTCTCTTTCTGTCTATAGGAAGTCATCCACAAGTCCAAGAATAGTTAATACTATCCAAAAGTGTCTTGGCTTTTCAATTAAGCCAAAGTTTTCCAACATTTGGCCGCGTATTCCATCAGGGCCAGGAGACTTGGTCATAAGGCCAGAGCTGAGAGTAATTCTTGAGAATAGCTTTGAATGAGAGGACACAAGATCGGTTCTGCAACAATCATCTATCGTGCTCTTTGTCTTAATAAGTCTGTCTTCCCATGAGAAGTTCAATTTGCTAGTTTCTTCATAAAAACAAACTTGGCTGTTGTCTTATTATCTGGGAAGAGTTGGACAGCAGAGTTCGTTAAAGCGCTGCAAGTCTAGGATTGTGACTGTTCTCAACTTATGCTTTTGATTATTTCCGGCACTCAGGCATCAAGCTTATTGCATAGTTCTCTCCATTTTGTTTGCCTTAGCTGTGTGTAAGCAATCTTGATATTAGCATTTATTTTGTTTACCTCGGCTCTAGAGCTGTGCGTATTATCGGTATTGATAGATATTAGCAACAGGAGCTTTCTCTTCATTAAAAGAAGTTTCAAAAGTGGATCTTTATTGAATGAAGAATGATCCATAGTGTTTTATGTTACCCTTAGGAATATACATTCTGGCATTATTTCTTTTCGAATTTCAGCCAGTTAACATTTATATCATTGGTCAAGCGTCCTGCATTAATACAGTTATCAAAGGATAGCTGGAAGGAATTCCGATTAGTGGCAAAGTTCCAGGAAGATTCCCTGGTGATTTGAACGCGTTGTTTTTTCCCTTATATTTATTAAAATAGGTAGATAGTCACTCCCAATTCAGTCCATCATCGTCCATTTTCATTAATGATGGATATTTGAACTAGCAAATGGAATGTCTAACACTCTGGGATATTATAGCTATAGGAAGCATGGGTATGGGTACCGTCATTATCAAAAACCCAGTGTCATCTATTAAATACAGCAGTTCTTTTCCGTTGTTTGAAGAACAACCTCAGAAGTTTGGAATGAGGTCACCTAAAATGAGCGTGTTGTGTCTTTCAAAGCCAACGAAAGGCTTTCAGGAAGTCGAGATTGATTAGGAGGGGGTAAACATTGTAGATATGAAATGGTTCGCCTCTCCAAGTTTCAACTGTGCCTTGTATCTCAAGGTCAGAACTAGAAGTCATAAAATCAATGCTCCTGTAGTTGACCCCTCCAGACCCCGTCCTCTCCAGGAGAGTCTGTCAAGTTGATAAATGCTGTATCCTTTAATTTTTAGCTTATAAGGAGTCTTGGGTTACTTTTTGAGTGGAACCTTTTGCCTAAACCCCAAAAGCGTCCCTGATTATTCTGCGCGATGGACGATGCAGCATGATCTGCTGCAGTCAACAAAACCATAAGGAGGTAGAAGTGAGCTGCTTCTGTTGATCAAACAGACTGGAGCCCTCTGAGCAAAGTCCAAGGGTATATCTTTGCTGAGCATAATGGAACGGCCTTAACGCCTTGGGTGACCCTTCCAGGAGATTACTCTCCCAACGTACCTCGCCCGTTCCGCCCAGGTACACCTTATCGCTGGCTATCAGTACACTTTTAGGCGACCTGTGGGACTTGAAGGGGATGAAGAAATTTAATCAAATGAAAAGCGCCATTAAAAGCATTACAATTAACCTAGAAAGTTTCATTCAAAAAAGGGAAAGTTTTGAAAGTGCTTGAAGTAAAATTAAAGAAGGTATAATACTCCAAAAGGAGTTGGAAGATATTCGTGAACAGTATTGTGAACTCCAGGATATTCCGAAACGTCTAACTATCGAAAAGATTATTGATGAGTGGGAAGAGTGCTTAGAAAAAGGGGTGAGTGTAAAAACTTTTTTTTTTTTTTTTGCTTAAATCTTCAAAAAATGCATTTAATTTAAAGTTTGGAGTAAACGATGTAGCAATTAGTAAAAATGAAATTTCTTTTAAAATTGAAGTAAAATTACCTAAAACTCCATTGCCTATTTTTAACGTTAAATGCGAAGAGTGGTAAACATTTCAATAACAGTTAACTGATATAATAATTAAACAAAAATTTTGTAAAGCTCAGATATTGTATTAATTACGCGTACCCTAGAAAAAGCGATGCCAAACTGATTGAAACAAATGATGATTCCTCTGAATCTTTGTTTTTTCTTTGAAAGAACGTTTTGAAAACAAATACTTGACACTCATACGTCTGCTATAACTAATTATGATAAAATTTGATTTGAATCCGTGAAAAAACAGCGCTCCTTAAGTGATTGTATAACGAAAAACTTCAGAGTTTTAGAGTATTACAATTTAAGCAAAATAATTTGTCAGATTCTTATTAATTAACATTGTTCATCAAAAATTAGATAGGAAAACATAAATAAATAACTAGAAACCAGTGTGACTTTACAATAAAAAAACTGTTCTTCAATTTGGAAACTCGATGTCCTTTTTGGAAAACCGAAGATCTAATGCTTCAGAGTGTCAGTATTACAATTATAAAAATAACAAATAAATTTGTTAGCGAAACAAAAATATTAATTGTTAATTCAAATGATAAAACAAAGTTCTGTTCATTGCGTGAGGTCTCTCATTTTTTCGAAACAAATGCTTATATATTAAAATAATGGACTTTTCTAAAAGATATAAAATCGTTAGGATATAAACTGTGCGTTAATTATTTGAATAATAACCATTGCATTTCATCTCGGAAGTCTGGGGCTGCGGTAGCCCAGTGGTCAAGGTATCGGATCATGGCAGGCATGTCATGAGTTCGAGCCCAGTACCACTAAAGACCCACCATGTAGGGGAGCACTGCACGTTAAATCTGTCGAGAGCTGAAACGTTCTCTCGTTGGGGTGGTAGTTAGGAGAGGGGAGGTGCCAGTACAGATGTCATCCTCGTCACTTGACCATGGTTCAAAATGACGAGGTCCGTCACCAAAAACCCTCGAGTAGCTGAACAGTGCGACGCTAATATTCTCTCACTCACTCCAATGTGACACGATTTTGAGCATTCAGTTGTTATGCAATTTCTTTGTGGACTCGAAATAATTTTCATATGAGGAAAGATTTTTTACTTAGATATGTAGAATCAAAAGTGAAAAGGAGAGTAATGAAATTTTTTCTCTCTTCAAACAATTAAATATCTCCAGAAATGACATTCAATAATTTAGAAAATAGCTTTAAATTCATTTTTTTAGTTATAATATATTTCAGATTATTTCGTAATTTCATAAATGTCCATAATTTTTTTTAAGATGTTTGTCAGGTGATCCATCTGACGCGAAACCCCCAGTGTTTAGTTCCCAAGCAGTTATTAAACTACAAGGTCCGTCGCCAAAAGACCTCGTGTAGCTGAATAGTGCGATATTAGTATTCCTTCACATCCGTAAGCCGTCTATATAAATATTATGTGTGTTTTTATAGAAGGAGCGAGCGAAACACAAATTCAATGTCTTTTGAAGAGGAATTCAGATGCAAGTCATTGAAAACGTAGGAGAGTTAAATGCTCCTGTAACGTCGTCAGATGGTAGCGTGAAAATAATACATCACAGCAAGGTTGTGGGAGTAAAAAAAATACTTTTAATTTTTTTCTCCAATAGGAAAATTGATTTAAGTTAGATTAAGAAGTTGTGTGTGATAATTTCCATGCCAAGCCAGTATGGAGACCCCGTTTTGGGGTCGCTCACTCCACCGCTTGTCTCCGTCCAGTCCGCAAGGCGTTTTTACTCATTCGCGTTTCGGATTCCTGGTCAGCATCACCGAGCAAAAAAACTCTGGAATTCTCCTCTCCACTTCCTCAAACGATCAGCCCTTCTCTTTTCCGAGCTCTTTTCTCCTCTTTTGCTCGTTCGCTCTTTTTTTTTTCTCCGGTCTTCTCTCGTCTCCTCAAAAAGAACCCTTTTTAAACACCAGGGGTGTGTTCACAACACGCCCCTCGCTCCTTCTTATTCGCAGGTCACCAAAGTCTCTCTTGACCTCCTCCTTCTTCCTATTGGCGCATAACACGCCAAAACACACCCGAGCTGTCTGGCCCAAGGCGCCATAGTTCCTTGTCCACATCTAGACACACTTGCCCATCACGCCACCTGTTTCTAGTATTCCATTCACAAAACCCTAGAAAAGATGACATGATTATTTTGAGATTCGCTTCGCCTATTGTCAAAGGGGCGCCGAAGTCCATTATGGCGACCCGTCTGTCTGACTTCACTCCCTGAGTTCAGACAATAAACAATGGCCCCATGGCCACGTGCACTGGTCACTCCCCAGCTGGTTGGTCATAAAAATCCAGGGACAATCGATGGGTGTCGTTCTTGTCCTTGACCAGCTGGTGAAACCATAAAACCTATTGTGAATCGGAAGATGGGAATTTACTCCCATCGAAGATGTCACACTCCTTTAAATGGATCGAATGTGACAATTGAAGCAAAAGTTTGTGTTTAAATCTTTCTTTCCCCTGGATTTTTTAACGAAAAAAAGGGAAAGTAAACTTAATTTTTTTTTAATATTCCCAATATGTAACAGATAATTTTTGTTTAAAAATCATTTAAAATGCTTTTTATAAATCATTTCAGGGTATTGCTTGAAAATAGAGCAGTCTCAAATACATCAAAGAGCAGAAATTTCATTAAATTCCCTTTAGCATCACTATCCGCCTGAAACTAGGCACTTAATTTAGCAGTCGACAACCCAGTCACTTTGTGCCGTCATAATAAAACACACCAATTAAATGTTTCTCTAAGATAAGTGAATTCACTTATACTATTAAAAAAAAGCAAAATTTTTCTCTACCACACAAAAACCCGATCCACTAGAATGAGACATTTTAAACCAAACGAAATTATTTCGGACTATGTCAGAATATTGCACGTGGAATATGTCCGTGAACACCAATTTTAGTCATCGGGATGACAGAGAAGAAAATCTGCCTTCGCATTATCTTAGATTCGATTTTTTTTTTCAGACATCGAGGCCAACAGGACAAACACTATCTTGTACTACCTTAATAAACGCAATGCTATACTTAAGGTATTAAAATAAATTTCGACTGTTTTCATGTCATGCATGAAACGTACATAATTTAACAAAATAAATTATATTGTTTTCTGAGCAATTCTATTTTTTTAAACTTTATCATTTTTAACTGGGATCATGAGTATTTTGCTACCAAAAAGTTTACATATTTTATCATGTGTTGAAGAAAGTGTTAAAGTAAATGTATTTCATGTGTTATAGTTTTTCTGTTAAATAGGGAAACACAAAGCACGTTTTATACAAAACGTTTAATGTTGAATGTCTTTCTCACACAGATGATGTTATGAGAAAATTGTGTTTGTATATGTTTTTCTATAAAATATTGTTGAAAATGTTTTTAAAGGCTTTGAATATATTTCGATTCAAAGAAATTGTGTCACTGCTTGTACAAATATTTTGCTTTCTTCAGGTAGATTTAGGAGAAAGAAAATATTAGTTTCATACTAACATATTGCTTAGACATTCCTTTCTGTTTGGAATGTAGGAAAAAAATTATATATATTAGGTTGAAGTAATATTTTTCCCTTTTTGGAATAATTTCGCAAAGGAAAAAGAATAAAATGTTCATTAGAAGAGAGTGAAAACTTTTCCCCCTCAGTAGGCCTCGAACTGCAAAATGCACTCTATAATAAAAAAAAAACGACGCCCCTAGAAAGAGTTCACCGATTGCAATGAAATTTCGTATGCAAAGACATTTATACCGAACATGCAAATGATTAAAATTTGATGTCCAAAAAAAAATTAGTGGGAACTACAGCGCATCGGAACTGCGCAATCAGCAGGTGTCTATAAGAAGCGATTCTCAAACTGATCGTCAAAATATCTGCTGCATTGCGATTTAGGATACCTTTCAACGACTGAAAAAATGCCTCACCGCAGGATTTGAACTCATTACAAGCAACTATCAGAGTTTGAAAGAGGTCGTATCATTGAGTTGAAAGAGGTAGGTAGGGTATATCGGAGAATCGTTCGTCATATGGGTCGAAGCGATGCGGCTATTAGAAGATGCTGGCAAGAATGGGTGGACAGTGGCAGATTTCAGCGTCATGATGGTAGTGGTCGAGCTAAGACTACAGCAGATCGAGAGGGCATATTGATTTTCAGATCAGCTGTCACAGCGCTTGATTTATCGTTGTCAACCCTCAGACATGCGGCCCGCACACGAGTGTCCACCCTAACCGTTCACAGACGGCTGATAGAGCACAGTTTACGCTAGTAACGACCTCTAACTACTCACGCCTGCGCACTCTCGAGCCACATTACAGTGAGGTTTGATTCTAACAGGTTGGAATCGTGCTGACTGGGGACATATAGTGTTTAGCGACGAATCCCCCTTCCAACTGTGTCCTGACAATCATCGAAGATGTGCCTGAAGACGCCCAGGGCAGTGTGTCGTCCTGCTTTCACTATGGCACGCCACACAGGCCCTCAACGAGAAGTTATGGACTGGGGGTGCCATTTCTTTTGATAGTCAGACCCCTTTGGTCGTCATCAGAGGCACACTTACAACACAGCGGTACATCGACGACATTCTAAGAACTGATTTTCTACCGTTTCTTTGGCAGTACCCAGGCCTTATTTTTCAGCAAAATAATGCCCCACTACATACGGCACGTGTTGCTGTGAACTGTCTTACAGCTTGTCAAACGCTTCCTTGGATAGCAAGATCACCAGATCCCTCTGCAATCGAGCCTGTCTGGGATGTGATGGGAAGGCGAATGCATCTACCAGGGAATGTTGATGACCTGGCCCGACAATTAGAGCAAATTTGGCAAGAAATACCACAGGAGACCATCAGGGGGCCTTATTACTCTATGGCACGTCATGTGGCAGCTTGCATGTAGGCTAGAGGTGGATCAACACCTTATTGCGCTTGTTTCTTTGTCACTATGTAACTCTGAAATAAATCATTCAATTTTTCTAAAATTTTAATCATTTTCTATTCTGTACATAATCTTTATACCCACCAATTTTTGCCTCTATAGGACAACTCGTTCTTGGTGCGTCATTTTTTTTGTTATAGAGTGTACTTGCTAATGGACTGTTTAAGCTCTTACATCCGTCCAACAGCATCGGTCGATATACATAAATGACGGAGCCTCTTTTTTCTCTCTCGGCTCACTCAAAATTCCATGAGGTGAATCGTAACTAAAAAAAATGGAGATCAGCATTCCGATATTCTCTCGCAGTCCAGGGGGAAGAGTCTGTTCACAATGTGTGAGGTGCGCGAAACAGCTGCGCTGGGTGTCTCTCCCGCCAATCGATTCCGGTCCTTCGAGCGGTGTGAACTCAGCAATATTAACTTCCCCGTTATGTTTCTACTCCTACAATTAGGCCTGGATTCTATATTTTGATTTAGGACACTTCAGACGAAGGCAATATTTTTTCGCATCTTCAACAGGATGCTCCGGAGAAATTACTTCAATGGAAGGCTATTTGACAGATGTGCAAATATAGGTAATAAATAATAGTAGTGAAAAATCCGCAAATACTTACAGCAGCTTGGACTGGATAGTCAATGAATATCTATCTTCCCTACTTCAAAACCTGGTGAGGATGCGGAGAGTTATAGGCTCATTTCGTTGACAATGGAGAAATTTATACTGGACAGGTTGAACTCTTATTTGTCCTCCAATAGTTTGCACCCTAAAGAGCAATTGTATTCAGAAGGAGCCATGGTACTCTCTATCAGATTCTATTTTTCTACCAGAATGCCAAAAATTCTCAAAACTTAAGCCGCCGGCTAGACACGTTCTTCTGGACATTATAGTCTTCTTGTTCTTCTGGGGCTTACTAAACTTTTTGTCGTATTGCGTATCAAGGGAAGAACCCTACTTTGGATTTCTAAATTTTTACAAAATAGATTTATGAACATTTTAGCCGAGCCTTTTGGAATTTTGTCGAACCCGATTTAACTTTTAGCATGGTCAGTTCTAAAACCGGTACTGTTCTCGTTATATGCATGAAATCGAAGAGAGGTATGTGCCTGAGCCTGGTCCAGTAAGATGAGGTTCTTCGTCGATGACATCTTTTGGTATTCTAACTCTGAAATTAGAAAAATCGGGTCCAACCTCAACTCTACTCTTTTTGAGATTTGCACTTTTACTAAACAACATTAAATGACTTGCAATGCATCAAAGTCATTTGTTACTTTTTTTTTGCCAACAGACATCTCTATAATTATCAACCAGCTATTTTCATAAAAGGCAATCAACTAAATTACGCAAAAAAAAAAAACATGCGAAATACTCAAATTCCGTTCTGAACCAGGAGATATTAACCAATAAACATATAGCGGCAGTAGATAAGAAAAGCCGATTCTGCTGTAAAGACGGTTCCAGGTGGAGCAGACGGTCGATGGCAGCGCAGAATTGAGTTGTTTCGCTCCTGCTGCCGAGTTGAGTTGTTTTTCTCCTGCAAAGGTTTTGATTTTCGAGTTGAGGGGGCGAGTTGAATTTTTTTCTCCTACAGCTGAGTTGAGTTGTTTTTAAAAAAATGTGCACAAAAAATGGAAGTATGGGAATGATAACGTGCTCATGGTGCCACCTATTGATTAAAATATACACTAATTATAGATTTTAAAATGATTGAAGTAAATAACGCTAAAAAAAATCCAGATTCAAACTCACGGCCTCAGATCAAAATGTCTCCACAGGACAATAGCTTTTCAGTTACGCTAACCATTATCCTAAGAAGGCATACAGACCTGAAGAAAACTTATGTTTATGATCTCATGAATTTAATTTTGCAGGTGAAGCAGATGGCGACATGTTTTAAAATCTCATTTTCTTAATTAAAATGAAATAAAAAAATATTTAATTTATATTATTTTAATAATGTGTAAATTTTAATTCTGTATAATGATTACATACACACACAGTAAAGATACAAAGTAAATTGATTATTCAGAAAAATGTGCCGTAGTATACTCGTCATCAGCGTGAACGGGTTACGATTTAACTTGTTTTAGCTTGTCTGATCTTGATTCTACAAGACGGCGACTGAATTCTACGTCAGAAATTATCTCAATGCTTAGAGCGGATGAATACATTGCTTTCAACCACTCAGCGAACGCCGCTCAAGTGTAATTCGGTTGATATGCGTTAGACACTTATCACATTTTAGTTCAAAATTCATTTCATTTGTTAGTATTGCGGTGGACTGTATTCAACAAGAAAAAAATATGGTGATGTGTCTGAAACACACAGCGAAAAACGAAAGTTTGGAAAAGCCGGGGAATCTTCTGCAAATAAGAAAGCCAGAAGAGAAGTTTCAAAAGTAAGTAACAAAATTAAATAAATTTAATATGTAATTTTTATAATGTTTTTTACACATTTCTGATCTTTATTAATTTTGATATATTATTTTCAGAAGTATGGAAAATTTACCGAGGATTGCATACCAGATGGAGTACTTCCAATTGGAGATGATGTTTTTGTCTTTGCAAGCACCTATTATGATTCCGTATCAGTACACATAAGACGTTTCAAGAAATATGGAAAAACATACTACCCAACTCCCGAGGGAATAACATTAGACCCACGGTGGATCGAATATATCATGCGTAAAAAGAAAGTGCCGGCATCACTGGAGGAATTACCAAGTGGACTTTTTCCTCCTGAACGACACATTCAAATAACCAGTGAGAACTTCATTGATTTTACTTTCAAGCGCATTAAATACGGTCCGGATAAAGAGCCCACTTTTAAAGAAATAACCATATCCCGAGAGCAGTGGGCTGAAATGATTAAAAAATATGGTGCTATTGAAAATGCTGCTATAGACAATATGTTTCAGTGTATGGACTTTTTAACTGCATATAAAACCTTCTGCGAAGGCCCCATAGAAAATGCATTACCTTCTTCTTTGGATGTTAGTCTGGGTCAACAATACTTGACGCAAATTTTGAAAAAATCTATTTGTGATAATATATATCCTCTGATACATATAATCCTATAAATAATCCTGAACGAAAAAGGACTGAAACAGCCTCAGACTTTCGCTGAGGAGTTATGGGGGAATCGGGAAGAAACATTTAATTCATATGCTTCATCACTTGAAACTAATGAGATAGCTGATTGTTTTTATAATAATCTTTTTGAAAATGAACACTTTTTATTGATAAAACCTGTACATTATGTAACTCAAGAATTTTTTAAAAATCTTCGCTTGGATATTATTTTAAGAGAAGTAAGAGACATGTTATGTCCACCTGATTGTTTTGAATACTATGAGGATTTTGTTTAAAGATTTGTATAAGATTCACACAATATTTTGTCTTTATAAATTTGAATAAAATGTTTTTTTTATATACTGAATTTGAGTTCTTATTATTTTTATTGTTTGTTAGTTTAATTTATGTTGAAATCGTTTCACATCTTAAAAATAAAAAAGAGTATTTTTTTAAAGAAATTATCAAAGTATGTACAAGTGATATTTTAAATATATTTCATATGAAAGTGAGAAAATTTATGGGCATGTTTTTATACATAAACTTTTTGCCTTTCCCAAAAAGTATATAAATTACATAACTATTCATTGTAATAGTCATTCAATCAAGTTATTTTCATCGGTAACAATGGATCAAGATTTAGCAGCGTTTTACGAAAATCCTGGACTTCCAAACAGCTTCGGGGGGTGGGGTGGAAGTATTACATCGCTCTGTAAAAGGGAAATATAGTAAAAAAGATGTAAAACATTGGTTATCGCAGAAATATGCTACACTCTTCATAAACCTGTTCGACATAAGTTTAAGCGGAATCGAGTGTTTATAGGTGATATTGATCGTCAGTTTCAAGCGGATTTAGTTGATATGCAATCTTTAGCAGAATTTAATAAAGGGTATAAGTATTTGTTAACTTGCATTGATTTATTTTCAAAATTTGCTTGGGCAGTTCCTCTGAAAGATAAATTTGGAAAAAGTGTAAAGTCTGGGATATATAAATTATTTTTAAAGAAAGGAAGCCTAAAGTGTTGCAAACAGATGCTGGTAAGGAGTTTTTAAATAAAATAGTTCAAAATTATTTAAAAAATCTGAATGTAAATTTTTTTTACAAATAACGAAACTAAAGCTAGCATTGTTGAAAGGTTTAATCGGACATTAGAAACAAAAATGTGGAAATATTTCACTGAATTTAACACTAAAAATTACATCGACGTCATTGATAAATTAATACACAGTTATAATCACTCGTATCACCGTTCAATTAAAATGGAACCTGTTTCTGTAAGTAGGCATAACCGGAAGCAAGTATTAAAAAATTTATACAGTGATCTAAAAAATGAGAAACCTAAAGCCCCTAGATTTAAAATTGGTGATGTTGTACACATTAATAAACAAAAACTCCACTTTGAAAAAGGATACGAACAAAACTGGAGAAGAGAACTTTTCACAGTTTATGAAATCGTGCAAAGAATTCCGATTGTTTATAGATTAAAAGATTTACAAGGTGAAGAGATTAAAGGTACTTATTATATACGAAGCAGAATTACAAAAAGTTGTCGTCTCTGGTTTCTATCCCGTAGAGAATGTTATCAAACAAAGAAAAAGACGAGGAATCACTGAATATTTTGTTAAATTTTTAGGCTATCCCCTGAAAAATTTAATGATTGGGTGACTAATGTTCAAAAAGTATAAATAGTTAAACTTTTTTTTTATTACCGACTCATTTTCAAAATGTCTTTCTACGTAACATTACTTTCTGATAGTTCTATACATTTCTTTCCAGAAAACAAAATATCTCATTTCAAAACTGAATTACCCTCTCCTGTTTGTTTAAATGGTGAATGGGAAGTGGGATTGTCTGAAATCCTCTACCCTCATTCTTGGCTTAACGTAAATGAAACTAACAATTATTTTCCATACAAAGTTGGTAACGGAAATATCTCTTCAACTGTTAAGCGAACAATTGATGTGGGTTTTTATGAAACAATGTTAGATATTATATCAGCCGTACAACTTGCTTTACCCAAAAATCCTAATCGGTTCACAATAAATTACAATAAAGCAACAAAACGGGTGAAAATTAATGCAGTTCAAGGTAGCAGCCTTCACTTAGAGAATTTAGGCGAATTGTTAGGATTCAAACGCAATGCAATTATAATAGGTAACATGAAAAGCGAATTCGTTGCTGATGCCTGGTCTAATTTTTCAGTTTTTTACGTTTACTCCGATCTAATTTCACCCCAAATTGTGGGAGATACACAGGCTCCTTTATTGCGAATCGTTCGCACTAAAGGTAAAGATGGGGAAACGATTAGTCAATATAATGATAGACCTCAATACTTACCTTTGGTGATACACTCGTTTCAAACTATTCAATCTGAACTGAGACTCAATTCGGGTGACTTTGTTCCCTTTGAAAGAGGTAAAGTGATCATAGTGCTTCATTTTCGCATGAGGCAATTACTATAAATAAAGCAATGCATTTCTCATACCCTCTCATTTGGAGATAAAAGACCAAGATGAGTGTACCATACGTTTGCTGTACTAAAAGATTTGAAGACGATTATGCAGTTCAAATAGGTTCGGGTCTGACTCATTACAAGGACATTAATTTTCAAAAGGGTTATGGAATCGGAGGAATATTTCGTCAATTGTTTAGAGCAGCTTTACCTTTTTTAGTAAAAGGAGGTAAAACTATTGGAAAAGAAGTATTAATGACAGGGAGTCGTGTTGCCTCTGATGTATTGTCAAGAGAAAATTTTAAAGAAGCTGTAAAAACAAGAAGCAGAGAAAGTGGAAAAAAATTAGCTCAGAAAACTATTGATAGAGTTCAGTCTATGGTAGGAAAAGGACAGTATAAAAGAAAGCGTAAGAAACAGAAAAAATTCATTTCATCCAAAGCACGTAAAGTGAGTGTACGTGACATTTTCCACTCGTAAAAATGGCATTTATTCTTAAAGATTCTCCTGAATGTGTTAAATCTGAATTGGAACTTTTCAACTTACCAGGAACTCAAACAGTTATTCAAGATGGGCAGTGGAAACAATTTCATCCTCTTTCTAACGTTTTCGATAACGCACCTGTAGAATTTCACATTTCCGGAAGTGCAGAAGATTACATAGATCTCAGTCAAACACAATTATACGTAAAAGCGAAAATAGTAAAAGTGGACAATACGCCTATTCCTAAAGATGATACTATAGGACCTGTGAATTTATTTCTACATTCATTATTTTCTCAAGTAGATGTATCCTTAATTGATCGCATGGTTTCCAATTTCAGTAATACATATCCCTATCGATCTTATATTGAAACTCTCTTAAACCATGCATATGACAGCAAAACTTCCCAATTAACGGCTGAACTATTTTACAAGGATTCTGATGATGGTCTCAAGAAAAGAACCGAATTTTTTAAAGAAAGTGCAACTGTAGACATGATTGGCTGTATACATTCGGATTTATCTCATCAAGATCGTCTTTTACTCAATTTAGTGGATTTGAAAATAAAATTAATACGAAGCAAGCCCGAATTTTGTTTACAAGGATCTGAGGGATTTAAAATTGTTTTGGATCATGTTTCTTTATTCATACGAAAAGTTCGTGTGAATCCTAGAGTTATTCTTGGTCATGCGAAAGCACTGGAAAAAACAAGCGCAAAATATCCCATTAACCGAGTTCTGTGCAAAGTGTATTCGATTCCTAAAGGAAGCACGTCTTTTTTTCAAGATAACATATTTTCAGGCCAAATGCCAAAAAAACTTTTTGTAGGATGTGTAGATAATGAAGCTTTCACGGAGCATTTTCAAATTCTCCTTATGAGTTTAAACATTTTAATTTAAATTTTATTGGAGTGTATGTGGATGGACAACCAGTGCCTCACAATCCATTATAACTCGATTTTTCTAAAGATCAATGCATACGAGCCTATCAAACTCTATTTGTTGGGACAGATCGAATGGGTCAAGACAGAGGTATATTTATTTCTAGAAAAGAATATAAAGATTCAAATACATTATTTGGATTTAACCTCTCACCGGATTTATGTTCTTCAGGAGAACATTTACGTCTGATAAAACATAGCAATTTGCGATTAGAATTAAAATTCAGCAAATCTTTAGAACAAACCGTATGTGTTATCGTTTTCGCCGAGTTTGAAAATTTAATCGAAATAAACAAATCGAGAAATATCTTGTATGATTTCGGAAATTAAAGAATGGATGGAATGCAAATGTATACAATCTTATCTCAAGAGAAGACAACGTCCCCTATTTTCAAGGTGTTTATTCTAGAGATACGCTCCCTCCTCTGCAAGAAAACATGTGTGCTATTGTGAATTCTGATGACTCATCACAACCCGGAACACACTGGTTAGCATTATTTGTAAATGATAAAAGAGAATTAGAATTTTATGACTCGTTTGGACAACCTCCTGTATTCTATAACATTAGTACTACTACCTATTTAGATGTATTATGGAATTCTAAAGTGTTTCAATCACCAACATCCAATGTTTGTGGGCAATACTGTATTTACTTTTTATTCAAACGCAGCCAAGGCTATTCTATGCATTATCTTTTGAATCAATTGTATATAAATGATTTTCAAATGTATCAATTTGTAAAGAAACGATATGGTGTAAGATTTGTATTTAGAAAATAAGAAAAAATGGAATGAAACTAAATATGTGTGTGTCTTTTATTTTATTTATTTTTTTTTCTATTTTCTATTTATTTTCTTATGATAATTTTTTTTCTTCTAAAAAAAAATTAATATTTTTCTATGATAAATTTTTCACCCAAAAAGATTAATATAATTTTATTTAATTATATATTTGAAACTTTTAAATTTTATCAAATAAGTATATTTTCCTCTGCAAAAGAAAACTGTTCAAATCATAAAGAGACAACTGAGACAATTTTTTTTTTTTAATCAAATGAGTATCATTTATTTCAAAGTTTCAACCATGCATTTCTGCGAGCATACATTATTGGTTTCTTAATAATTTTGTTATTCTGATACAATTTTTTATTTACATCTAGATTTTTCGGTAAATTTACATCATTCAAAGCTCTTAAAAATACATATCTTCCTTCAGGTGCTGATTTTCGATTCCGTAGAAAATCATTCACGAGGAATGCAATATTGCTTCCTGGAATAACAGTGTTTTTGTAAATAATTTCACCATCAGAATTCCAACTGAAAGATTCTTGAAGCTTTAAAAACTGGAAAATATTTTTTGCTTTTTCTTTAAACCTAGCTGGAACAATTCTAAATATTTCATCCTCAAACACTTCTTTTTCCGTCTTTACTACTGACTCTTTTCGATTTTCTTTTAATGATTCTGTTTCTTGATTTTCTGATAGAGATGTGTTTCATTTGGAACTGATTCAGACTCTCTTCGATTTTAGTTAGAAAAGTGCGTATATTTTTGTAAAATTTGTAAATAGAGAATTGTTTTTTCTTCTTCCGTTAAATCCTTATTATGGAGAATGTTTTTCATGCGTTGATCAAGTTCCGATAAGTGTTCCGTTACTTGAACTCTTTCTTCGGGTACCAGTACAAATTTTTTGCTAAATTCCATTTTGAATTAAAGAACTGATGACTGAAATAGTCGCAGGCAATAAAATATTTAAGAATCCTTCTCCTTTTGAATTAAAATTTTCTTTTCTCGTAAAGAGGTGTTTTTTTTTTGTTCGAAAGTTTTCTTAAGCTTTCTTTATAGGGAGATAAGCGATTTTTTTTTTTTAATTTTAGTCAATGATATGTTACCACATAAAACATTCAGCACACACTCGCACAAAGTTTTTATTTCTTTCTTTGAACACTTTTTCAAAATAGATTTTGGGTGTTTTGTTTTAGAAATTAGTTTTAAGAGCTCTAAAGTTTGTTCAGAACACACCGGCATCTTGTGAACTATTGAATATTCATTGAACAATTTGAATCTATTTATATGCTTCAAAGTAATGGGTCATCGAGGTTGATATACATAAAAACATCTCCAGGAAACATACCTGTGCGCACACGCAAGGATTCATCAGTTTCAGGTTTTAAATCAATAAGTAAGTATCCGTACGGTTTTGATGTGGCATCTGCGTAACATTCTTGAAAAAATTTCACTTTACGAGGATACAATTGGCGACCTAAATGTGTAATTTGGTATTGATCTCTTCGATTCTTAAATAATACAAGATAATGAGCGTTTAAGGAAATTTCTCTAATTTCTTTCCCTTTATGAAAAATATTCTGTACCACAAAAATTATACTTAAATTTCTCTGATGCGAAAATTTTACAAATAATTTTGTTAATTGGGGATCATTTCCTAACTCTCCCATAAGATCGTCTATAACAATTAACGCATGCGAATACTGGTGCAAATTAGAGGGGATACCTTCATGAAAGGAAATATTCGGCATTTCTTCATACAACGCTTGGTAAACTCCATAACACCAAATTATTTTTTTAGGAAAGGGTTTAATCATTTTATTTTCGATTAATTTTTTAACGAACTGACTTTTACCACTACCAGATGGCTTAGCCAAGATTAAAGTAAATGGATCAACTAATTTGAGAGAATCCATGTTTAAACTAAATAATTTTATGAATGATGTTGCTATTTATACTACGAGTCACTTAATTCTATAAATTTCATTTTGTGTGATAACGAAAGGAAAATTCATAAATTCTTTCCCTGTCCGTAATCATATCTGTTGTATCCTGTATTTTCCTGTCTTGATGCGAAAGTCTGAGGCTGTTTCAGTCCTTTTTCGTTCAGGAGGCTACAAATAGATTTTTTCAAAATTTGCGTCAAGTATTGTTGACCCAGACTAACATCCAAAGAAGAAGGTAATGTATTTTCTATGGGGCCTTCGCAGAAGGTTTTATATGCAGTTAAAAAGTCCATACACTGAAACATATTGTCTATAGCAGCATTTTCAATAGCACCATATTTTTTAATCATTTCAGCCCACTGCTCTCGGGATATGGTTATTTCTTTAAAAGTGGGCTCTTTATCCGGACCGTATTTAATGCGCTTGAAAGTAAAATCAATGAAGTTCTCAATGGTTATTTGAATGTGTCGTTCAGGAGGGAAAAGTTCACTTGGTAATTCCTCCAGTGATTCCGGCACTTTCTTTTTACGCATGATATATTCGATCCACCGTGGGTCTAATGTTATTCCCTCGGGAGTTGGGTAGTATGTTTTTCCATATTTCTTGAAACGTCTTATGTGTACTGATACGGAATCATAATAGGTGCTTGCAAAGACAAAAACATCATCTCCAATTGGAAATACTCCATCTGGTATGCAATCCTCGGTAAATTTTCCATACTTCTGAAAATAATATATCAAAATTAATAAAGATCAGAAATGTGTAAAAAACATTATAAAAATTACATATTAAATTTATTTAATTTTGTTACTTACTTTTGAAACTTCTCTTCTGGCTTTCTTATTTGCAGAAGATTCCCCGGCTTTTCCAAACTTTCGTTTTTCGCTGTGTGTTTCAGACATCACCATATTTTTTTTTGTTGAATACAGCCCACCGCAATACTAACAAATGAAATGAATTTTGAACTAAAATGTGATAAGTGTCTAACGCATATCAACCGAATTACACTTGAGCGGCGTTCGCTGAGTGGTTGAAAGCAATGTATTCATCCGCTCTAAGCATTGAGATAATTTCTGACGTAGAATTCAGTCGCCGTCTTGTAGAATCAAGATCAGACAAGCTAAAACAAGTTAAATCGTAACCCGTTCACGCTGATGACGAGTATACTACGGCACATTTTTCTGAATAATCAATTTACTTTGTATCTTTACTGTGTGTGTATGTAATCATTATACAGAATTAAAATTTACACATTATTAAAATAATATAAATTAAATATTTTTTTTTTCATTTTAATTAAGAAAATGAGATTTTAAAACATGTCGCCATCTGCTTCACCTGCAAAATTAAATTCATGAGATCATAAACATAAGTTTTCTTCAGGTCTGTATGCCTTCTTAGGATAATGGTTAGCGTAACTGAAAAGCTATTGTCCTGTGGAGACATTTTGATCTGAGGCCGTGAGTTTGAATCTGGATTTTTTTTAGCGTTATTTACTTCAATCATTTTAAAATCTATAATTAGTGTATATTTTAATCAATAGGTGGCACCATGAGCATGTTTAACATTCCCATACTTCCATTTTTTGTGCACATTTTTTAAAAACAACTCAACTTAGCTGTAGGAGAAAACAATTTAACTAGCCCCCTCAACTCGAAAATCAAAACCAATGCAAGAGAAAAACAACTCAACTCGGCAACAGGAACGAAACAACTCAACAGGAGAAAACAACTCAACTCGACAACAGGAACAAAACAACTCAACTCGGCAGCATTAACGAAACAACTCAACAGTAGAAAACAGCTCAACTCGTCAGTAGGAACGAAACAACTTAACTCTGCACTGCCGTCGACCGCCTACAACCGCCATCACCGCCTACAACCGCCATCACCGCCTACAACCGCCATCACCGCCTACAATCGCCTGCACCGCCTGCAACCACCTACAACCGCCTGCAACCGCCTCCAACCGCCTACAACCGCCTGCACCGCCTTTACAGCAGAATCGGCTTTTTCTACCTACTGATGTTCTATTGTTAACAGATCCCTTTGAAAACTTTCGGAAAATATGCATGTAAACTTATAAACTTGACCCCTGTTGGTATTTTACCACCCCAACTTTATCATGTGATGCTATGTTATTACATACTAAAGTAGCTATCGAACTGTTCACAGATTACGACATGCTTCTTTTTATAGAAAAGGGTGTAAGAGGAGGTATAAGTCAGTGTTGCAAATCGTTATGCTATAGCCAAAAACAGATATATGTCTAATTTTAACCCAGATGATGAGACAATAATTTGTACGGTTATGCAATGAGTAAATATCTACCCTTAAAAGATTTTGTTTGGAGTGATAAAAATTTAACTGAACAGGATATTTTAAATTTATCAGATGAATCCGATGTAGGTTACATCTTGGAAGTAGATCTTGAATATCCTTCCGATTTGCATGACAAACATTCAGACTTTCCCCTTACCCCTGAAAATAAGCCCCCACCTAATTGTAAAGAGCCTAGACTTTTAACTATTTTAGAACCAAAAACAAAACATGTTCTCCATTATTCTAATTTAAAGCTATATTTAAAATTAGGGTTAGTCTTGAAAAAAATTCATCGCGTTTTAAAATTTTTTCAATCTCCTTGGCTTAAAAATTACATAGATTATAATACTAAATTAAGAACTAAATCTGTAAATGATTTTCAAAAGGATTATTACAAACTAATGAATAATAGCATTTTCGGGAAAACGATGGAAAATGTAAGACGAGTAGATATACGTTTATGTTCAACAGAAGAGCAGGCTCGAAAGTTAATAGCGAAATCAAATTTTAATCAACGCACAATATTTTCTGAAAACTTAATGGCCGTTCATCTAGAAAAAACCCAAATCAAATTTTTCAAACCAATACAGTTAGGAATGGTAATTTTAGATATATCAAAAGTTCTAATGTATTCTTTTCACTATGAATACATGAAGCACCGTTATGACTCAAAAGTAAGGCTCATGTATACAGACACCGATTCTTTTATATATGAAATAAAAACTGATGATTTTTATAGTGACATGAAAGATGATATTATAACTTACAGTGGTGGCAAAAAGTCCTGAACACACTCATTTTTTTGCATAATTTTTGTGTTTGACTTAATTTTTCGTTATGAAATTATCGCACTACCTTAAATATTGTTATTAATTTTAATGTATTTTTTCATGCTGATTTCAAATCTGTTTGTAGATTTCTTCTAAAGTAAATAGTTTCATTGATATGTTGAAAAAACCTTGACAAGAAAGCACAAGGTCACTAAGAATGAGTGAGTGTGTTTTCCACCAATGAAATGCTCCATTATTTCAACCAATCAGAGAGCAGTAGCGAAAAAGGGTTGAAAGAAAAAGGTAAAACGTGGTTTATTGTATTGAATGCAGTTGTGTGCTTGTGGAAAATAGTGTATTGAAAGCTATTTGAAGTGCATTTGTGGAAAATATTGGAATTATGGCTAAATTTTCATATATGCCAGAGAATAAAAGGTAAAAAATAATACATTTGAAGGAAGAAGGTAAATGTGCTATGTGCCAAATTGCTCCTAAAGTACCGTGTGGACTTTCTACTGTTGTGAGAACTTTGAGAAGATTTTCTGAAACAAATTTTATTGCGGACAGGGGGCGATCAGGACGACCAAGAAAAACATCTTTACGTGAAGACAGGTTATTGCTTTCAAACAGAAAGCTTAATTCCTCGCAAATTATGAAACAATGGACTTTGACATCAAATGTGAGTGTGTGCCCAAGAACTATTAGAGGAAGACTGCTGGAAATTGGGTTACGTGGCTGTAAAGCGCGCCCAAAACTATTACTGACTAATTTCAACGCAAGAGGCGATTGACGTGGGCAAGGGAACATTCATTATGGACTATTAAATGCTGGGAAAAGGTAATATTTAGTGACGAGAGTCAGTTTTGTATTTCTGGCAACCAAAGTAGTGCCTATGTAAGACGACGCACTCATGAGGAATTCAGCCCTTAGTGTCTGAAGCCCACAGTTAAGTACTTGACAAAAGTGATGGTATGGGGTTGCATGTCTTCTCATGGTGTTGGAAGACTTCACATCGTTAGCGGAACAGTGAAAGCCGTAGATTACATTGAAATACTACAAAATAAATTGCTACCAACTGCGAGAGACCTTTTGGGGAATCAGTCATGGATTTTTCAGGACGATAACGCCCCTTGCCATCGTGCAAAGGTAGTCCAGAAATGGTTGGAAGACCATACTGTGAATAGAATGAACTGGCCAGGACAGTCTCCCAACCTTAATCCGATAGAGAGTTTATGGTTTAAAATTGGTTATGAAATTTCAAAGAAAAAACCTTCAAACAAACGTGAATTAATTGAAGCTTTAATATTTTCCTTCAGCCATATTGTCAGGAAAGATCTTTTGAAATTGGTGCATTCCATGCCAAAAAGATGTAGAGCCGTAATTAAAGCAAACGGCTGGCCCATAAAATATTGATTTTCTAGCATGGGACAACAATGTAATTTTCAAAATGCTTATATATTAAATATACCGTATTTGTCAAATTTCGTGTTATTTTTCTTTGCATATTATGTTATTCTATATTGTTTTATTCTGCACATATTTTACATTATTGTGTTCAGGCAGCTTTACTACAAAAAATATTTTAGTCATTAAGAAACTAGTAGTAGATTTGAAATCAACATAAAAAAATACATTAAAATCAATAACAATATTTAAGATAGTGCGATAATTTCACAACGAAAAATGAAGTCAAACATAAAAATTACGCTAAAAAATTAGTGTGTTCAGGACTTTTGCCACCACTGTATATGATACTTCAGACTATGATGAAAACAACATTTATAATTTACCTCTTGTTAACAAAAAAGTCATCGGGAAAATGAAGGATGAAAATAAGGGAAATATTATGATAGAATATGTAGGATTAAAGTCGAAAATGTATGCCTACAAAACAAACAATAAGATTGAAAAGCGGTTAAAAGGAATTAAAAAACAAACTATAAAAAATAAAGTAACATTTGAGGACTACAAAGCCTGTCTTTTTAATGAAAAAAATAAAATATGTTGACATGAACTTAATTAGATCCAAATTTCATTCAAAAAAGCAAAACAAACTTCCTCTGTCATATAAAGATGACAAAAGGTTTATTAATGGTGATGGCATTACTACTCTTGCCCATGGTCATTGGTCGTTGATGAATTTAGACCTATTCAATGAGCTGTAGGACAGAAAATCCAGTAATGTGATTTTTTTTGTGTGTGTGTAAATAATTGATTGTAATGTAAAACGGAATGCTGTTTTTGTAAATAAACAACTTACTTTGTATCTTTACTGTACATGTGTAATCATTATACTGAAATAAATTTTACAAGTTGTTGTTCTCCTGTAATGTAAATATACGATTGTAATGTAAAACGCAATACAAGATGTTGATTTCTGAATAAACAATTTACTTTGTACCTTTACTGTGTGTGTGTAATCATTATATTGAATTAAATTTACAAATTACTAAAATAATATAAATTAAATATTTTTTTTATTTCATTTTAATTAAGAAAATGATTTTAAAACACATCGCCATCTGCTTCGCCTGCAAAAGCCGTCTTGTAGAATCAAGATCAGACAAGCTAAAACAAGTTAAATCGTAACCCGTTCACGCTGATGACGAGTATACTACGGTACATTTTTCTGAATAATCAATTTACTTTGTATCTTTACGGTGTGTGTATGTAATCATTATACAGAATTAAAATTTACAAATTATTAAAATAATATAAATTAAATATTTTTTATTTCATTTTAATCAAGAAAATGATTTTAAAACACGTCACCATCTGCTTCGCCTGCAAAATTAAATTCATGAGATTATAAACATAAGTTTTCTTCAGGTCTGTATGCCTTCATAGGATAATGGTTAGCGTAACTGAAAAACTATTGTCCTGTGGAGACATTTTGATCTGAGGCCGTGAGTTTGAATCTGGATTTATTATTATTTCTTTTCATTTGAGCGTTATTTACTTCAATCATTTTAAAATCTATAATTAGTTTATATTATATTCAATAAGTGGCGCCATGAGCACGTTTAACATTCCCATACTTCCATTTTTTGTGTACATTTTTTTAGAAACAACTCAACTTAGCTGTAGAAGAAAAAAATTCAACTCGCCCCTTCAACTCGAAAATCAAAACCATTGCAGGAGAAAAACAACTCAACTCGGCAACAGGAACGAAATAACCCAACTCAACAGGAGAAAACAACTCAACTCGGCAATATGAACGAAACAACTCAACTCGGCAGCAGGAAGGAAACAACTCAACTCGGTAACAGGAAGAAAACAACTCAACTCTGTGCTGCCGTCGACTGCCTGCACCGCCTTTACAGCAGAATTGGCTTTTCTTATCTACTAGCGGCTCATGTGGCTATTGTAGGAAAACACTTAATACCCCTAAATACATTTCCGGACATGACTGAGGTGCAGATGTTAATACTCTGAGAACAACCTACATTTCACTGGTCATATCAATTTTAGAATATGGCTTCCTATTCCATTTTGTGCTTCAAATGATAATTTAAATAAACTTGAAAAAGAGCATTTAAACGTTGCAAGAATACTTACATATATACTGGCTTTCGTAACAATTATTCAAAGGATATAATATATTTTACGAAAATAGTTTATTATCACTTTCCTTAAAAAAACACATTGTATACTTCCTTTCAAAATATTTCAAGCTTTATAACTACTGGGATCAGCACAGAACTTCTGCCTAGCTCAGTGCTTCTCAAACTTTCAATACTGGCGCCCCCCTTTTCAATCATAATTTTTATCGCGCCCCCCTTATACAATAATAATGTATTGAATGCAATAATAATGCACTTTGACGCTAAAGCTACAATATGATCTTAATTATAAACCGTACAAATTAATAAGATAAGTATATTAAATTTTGTATATGTTATACTTTTAAGTAACATATATTTCATTTTTCTTTCTCGGATTTTTAAATTGGAACAATTGCAAAATGCGGTGGCTGCTTTGAAGACAAAATATAGATCTCAGCCAAATATAGAAAAAGTACACGGAGTGTCAATTTCTAATCGTAAACCTTCCTTTGAAAAACTTTCCTCTGCAAGACAAGCCCATGGAAGTCGATAATACTTATTAAACCTGCTTTTAATTTAGTATTAATAAATTAGTTTTAAAATACATTGTGCAGCACTGATGCTTTAAAAGTGTACTTCTGAAGTACCCACTCTTCGCACGAGTTCATTTTTTAAAAAAACTAAAACATTCTTGATATAATAGCTGAATTTTCAGGATAGTAAACCCAAATGCGCAACAATGTTTACGAAAATGTAAAATATTTTAAAATGAATGCTTTTTTTATAATTAGTTTTAAGTGAAATGTAATTTTAAGCCTCACAGAATTAATGTTAGAATTATAATTTAGAATTATATATAGAGAGAGAAATTTAGAATTAATGTTAAAAAAAATAAAAAATTATATAAAATTCCGATGAAGAATAATTGTGTGTTACTTTTTAATATTTAAAGCGAGAAGACGTCAAAATGTTTTATCCCGGGAGCAGGCACACACTCGATACAAACGTTAATGGTCTCGCGGGGTCACCCCAAACCTTTTTTTTATAATTATTTTTAATGTACACGATACAAATCGTGATTCCAGTGAATAATTTAACTAAGAGAAAGTATACCTACTTTCAAGCACTTTTCAATTTTTCTTTTGTAACAAATAAACAGTTTTGCCAGAATTAACAATTTCATGATCTCTGTGCCCCACGCGACCACTTCCGAGTTAAAAGTGTGTTCAATATAATATGGATGTTACTGCTAAAAAAGTGTGTATAACGTTTTTCATTATGCTTTATATTGAGAGTACTCATAAAAATAAATCTTGGCCAAGTAATCCTTCAAAGTGTGCTCTCTGTGGTTTTTCAAATATCAAATGCTTTTACATGGACCTCCCCCCACACACAGAAATACATTATTTGCAACTTCCCTAAATGAGAAACAAACACATAAGAGAGGGGTCATAACTAACTGTACCAATAACTTAGAAGGTCAAACAGATGTTGAGCAAATTATTCTGCTGCCTACAGCTTTATGTACAGTAGTTCATAACAGTGATGAATTTTTTATGTTCCTAAATTTTTACGATTCTGGATCTGGGTTTTGTTTTTTCCCTGAAAGAGTAGTATTTTAGGTTTAAAAAGAAAACGTTATAAAAATTTCTTATCATGGGATTACAGCAAATGAAATAAGTTTTTTTTATTTGGTTATAGGAGCAAAGATAGCTAATTAAGTATTGAATTTTTTATTTTTGATGACGTTATTTCGCCAGATGATATATATATATATAAATTATAGAGTAAAAGTGCATTTTTTATTATGTCTGAATGTATTTTGTTTTTATTCAGTCCAATAAATTCATTTTTTTAATCTTTTATTTTCGATATGCTCGCTCCCCTCCCTCAGTTTGAAAAACACTGGCCTATCTCTATTCTTGGCACAATAACCAGCGCCTAAAAAGTCCAATTCCTTTGATTTACTAGAGCTAAATGCGTTTATTGAAGACAGTAAGAGCGACGATGGTATTTTCAGAAGTGGCATTCACATTGAGACACCCAATAGCGCAATTAACAGTAGGGTTAAAACTGCTGCTGTTTACACTCATTGCAATCTATAAGAACTTGCAATGTATATATATTTGTAAGGAACCGCTGCCTGCACCTGGCAACAGGTCGAACGAGAGACGATAAAAGAAAAGGATCTGGCAACGACGGAGGAGAAAAAGGTCGGAACGGGGGAGAAGAGAGCGGTGAGAAAGAAAACCGGTGTCGTGAAAAGTAGACAGGGCTGAACGATGTATCGTAATCCTGTAACATCGCAATATATTCTTGATTTTAAGAAATGTCCCATAGAAGGTATGGAATAAACAGTGGGACAAAACCCTGTCTGCAATTATTTTCTTGTCACAATTCGAACACGGTCGGAAAAGAACTCACGAGTTTACACTGGTGTCAGAAGTGGGATGCAATTGAGCAGAAGTTAAATGATCGGTTCGTTTCAAAATTGACCGGTGTTCGTACTACATAATTGTGAACAAGGTTCTAGTGGACATTCAGTTTGAAAGAAAAATTTTAACAAGGAAATAGAACCCTGCAGTGTATCTTCAAGTTGATGACCACGTGCATCCCGGGAATTGCCTTGCAGCAGTTTCAAGTGAAAGAAAACAAGATCTTCATACAGAAATTTGCTATCACCTGCCGAGTTGGAATATGAACGAACAGATGTCGTATTTTTCTTCATTTTCTGATGAATGGAGCCGTGATCTGAAAAGTGTTCAAGTACTGAAACAGCTTTCATGTCGAGGTAGGTGGCTATTATTCCCCTAAGTTAAAATATTGTGTGAATATTTAAAAAAGTAATGGGATGCAGTCATATTTAATTTGTTTTTTTTAAATAAAATAGAAAAAGCAGATATATCTGAAAAAAGAAAATTTCATTGGTTTATTGCAATATTCTATGTTGTTGGATTATTGTGTAGATGAAATAAGAAAATTGTGTACTTATTTTACCTGGAAATGATAGGGTATCATTTTAAATGTTGTAAAATATGGTATTTAAAGTTCTAGTGTTAAACTATAATTTCTTTTTTATCATCATTCTTTACTGTTTTGAAGTTGTCTCAAAAATTAAAATCTGGGTATAGAAAGTGTTTTGCATAACAATTCAGTTTGCAGAATTTAAAAAAAAAAAGAATTAGATTAATTTATCTTGAAATAATGGTTGCGAAAAATGTATGTTTGAGTGGGTAAAAAATATCCATTAAAAAATGTATATGTATTTCAAGTAGACTTCCTGTTAAAAGGTTGTAAATAAGAGATTTTGTAGGTTATTTATGACTCAGAATGTGGCATGTTTTTTTTAATATTAAATGATTGTTTTTCATTTTAAGCAAAAGTTTTGCAATTTGTCAGTTAGTTGATAGTTTAATGCAATCTGAGGTTATTTCCTTTGCTCGTAATTTAGGATGTATATGTATATTAGTTTTTTGTTTCCTGCATAAGATTCTTTTAATTAAAAAAAAAGAAACTAAGAGTAGATTTATGATTTGAGAAATAATTCTATGGTAATGTAGCTAAAGTATGTTGTTAATTGTGTTTTTTTTTTAAATTTTGAAAAAGGTTTTGATTAGTAACAAATAACTGTGTCTCATATAAGTTTTATTGTAAACATATTTCGTATTGTGTTTCTGGAATTTGAGTACTCTTAGAAAAAACGAGTAGAATTTTTTTTGCTTGTTAAGTATATAGTACTGGGTCATTTAAGTGTTTGTAGTTAAATTTGTCAGAAGGTAATTTGGCATTAGGTTTAGCTTGATTAAAAATGGCATTTCTCATTAGAAGTAAGAAAATTGACTTAATTCAATTAGCGCGGGACTTAGATGAGTCACCTGATCCGTCTATGTCTAAAATTGTTTTAAGGAATTTAATAATTTCTAGTAAATATTACAAGGAGGAAGAGGCAAAAGAGTTATTGGAAGTTATTACAGCCGAAAGGTTAGAGACAGAACAGCAGCAAAAACTAGAACGACAAGAACAATTATCAATTGAAAAATTACGCTTGGAAATAGAATTATCTAGGAACGCTAATCAGAGTGCTACTCAAAATAATGGTCGAACCTCACGTAAAATCTTTAGATGAAATAGTTAAAATGGTTAGGCTCTTAACTGTAAAGGTACCCAATAAATCAGACGGTGGGACTATTTCTTTTCTAGTCTTGAAAATGCTTTCGCTAGTGAAATGGTTAGCGACGAGTTAAAACCGAAGGTTTTGTTATGCATGTTAGGAGACAAAGTGTCAAACTTATTAGTTAACCTAGGCGAAGAAGAATTAAAAGATTACGAGTCTTTAAAACAGGTTGTACTCAAGGAGTATGAACCATCACCAAAAATATGTTTAGAAAATTTTAGAAAGGCCAAACGTAACTCTGACGAAACTTTCTCTCAGTTCGCGACCCGTTTAACATCGATGTGGTTATACTACTGTAAGTTAAGAGGTGCGAATGATTTTGAGTCAGTTAATCAACTGATCGTAGCAGATAAAATGTTTGAAATGTTGGATTCTGAGACGGCGACCCATATTGGTGTGCTCCAAGGGGAAGAATGGTACAAACCCAGGGACTTGGGCAAACAATGTGATATATTTTACGCTTCCAAAGGGAAATCCTATGATGAACCTGAGAGAGCTAAATGGAATGATAGTGAAAAGAGAAGTTTTAATGGTAGTTGGGGTAAACAGCCATTTGGGGAGAAAAAGTCAGATAATTTTTCTTCTAGGAAAAACTTGGATAAAGGTCAAGTAACTGAAATTAAAAATTCGCTTGTTTCACCTGCGGATCAGATAAACATTTTAAGCGGGATTGTCCGAAAAACAAAGAGGTAGATAATAAAAGACTTAATGTGAATAAGGTGTCAACAGAAGGGACGGAATTGGTAGATGGGACGGTAGCTGCTAGAGTTGATGTGCTAGGTAAAGTCATTCCTAGACGGGTTATTGAAGACAAATTAAGTAAATTAGTGAAAACATCTATCAGTGTAGATGGGAAGTTAGTCCATGCGTTATTGGATTCTGGTACGGAAATTACTGTTATCAAGAAAGACTTAGTTCCTGGAATATCGGTTGAAGGAGCTTCCACGATTTATTTGAAAGGTATTTTCGGTCCAGTGGTTAAATGTCCTTTAGTATATGTTCCAATTGGTCTTGCTACCGGTGGCAGGGTTAATGTGGTGCACCAGCAAGTGTTATGTGCTTTGGCAGAAGTTTTGGTAGAAGACGTGTTGCTTCCACCAGAGGTTTTGGATATGTTGGGAGGAGCCCAGAGTGAAGAGAATTCACTGGCTCAAAGCTCTCAGGACCTGAGGGTTGACTCAGGAAATGTAGATGAAACCGAGGTTTCATCGGGTATTTTGCCAGAGAAAGCACAGGATCACATTGAGGATTCTCAAAGGAATATTACTTCATGTCGGAATGAAGTGGGAACATTGGGTACTAAGGATGAGGAGGTGACCGCTGAGATGGATAAAGGAATCATGGTGGCTGATAGTTTTCGTTCCGAACAGGAGTGTTGTGCCGAGTTAGCATTGGTTTGGAAGTATGCTAAGGAAGGCAAAGGAAACTACTATGAAGTAGATGGATATCTATTTCGTAGGGATAAAATACTCGGGGAGAGTATTGGGCAGCTGGTAATTCCGAAGTGCAGAAGAACTGAGGTGTTGAAACTAGCGCATACTTCCGTGTTCAGTAGTCACATGGGTCCCAAGAAGACGCTTGAACGAATAAAGTATTCTTTCTTTTGGGAGGGTCTGAGGGCCGATGTGAAGAAATTTTGTGAGTCATGTAAAGAATGTCAGCTCACTCGATCGGTTAGGATTAAAGACCGATCATCCAGTACACCTGTGGCAAGGCCTGAATTGCCATTTGAGGTGGGGAATATGGATCTGATAGGTCCAATTGATCCGCCAAGCTTAAAGGGACATAAATATATTTTACGTCTGGTTGATCAGCACACTAGGTGGGGCGAGGCTGTGCCGTTGACTAGTCTCAGTGCGAAGGTAACCTGTGAAGCTTGGTTAAACATATTTTCGAGAACCGAGATTTATCTTTTGTCGAAAAGGGAAGGTTTTGTAGAAAAGAATAGCGCAGCATCGTGGGTCACGGTTGGATTTGTGGAAGTGGTATTTCTGTCGTTCTCTCACGAAGAATTATGCCGCATGCTTTATGTCGTTTGGAATTTGCATGACTAAAAAAGTGAGGTTTAAGATTGAATACACTTCTTATGGATGTAATTTAACGGCTCAGGTTTTAAGAATGTTAGAGCAGTTTGTTATATCTCGAATAGTCGATATAGACCTTCTGATGCAAATTTGGAAAAATCGTGTAAAGCGAATTAACTTTGTATTAGGATGGGTTGGGTCGGAAATCATACTGGCCAAAGGCAAATTAGAGCCGTAGGAAAGTTTACTGTGTACTTAATATAGATTTAGTGAACTCATTGAGCATTCATTCATGAGTTAATGAAATAAACATTGTCTAGATTAAGATAAAAACTGTAACGTATATATTTAGTGTTGTTTTTTTTTGTATAATGTGTTTTCCATGTATCTGTTTGCAGTCCCATTACAGTTTAGATCTTTCTGGGAACATAGTCACTTATTTCAATTGGGTGAACTATTAATATTATTTCATGTGTTTGTTTTAAGGAACTTTGACTAGAACTATCATCAAGACTTTTGACTGTTGCAATTATTGTGTGTTCGTTTGTGGATTTTCTGTTTCACGGTTTGTGAATTTTCTGTTCCTGGTGTCTGAAATGGTAAAATCAGCCACAAGGGGCAAATTTTACTCTTAGGTGGGGCGTGTAAGGAACCGCTGCCTGCACCTGGCAACAGGTCGAACGAGAGACGATAAAAGAAAAGGATCTGGCAACGACGGAGGAGAAAAAGGTCGGAACGGGGGAGAAGAGAGCGGTGAGAAAGAAAACCGGTGTCGTGAAAAGTAGACAGGGCTGAACGATGTATCGTAATCCTGTAACATCGCAATATATTCTTGATTTTAAGAAATGTCCCATAGAAGGTATGGAATAAACAGTGGGACAAAACCCTGTCTGCAATTATTTTCTTGTCACAATTCGAACACGGTCGGAAAAGAACTCACGAGTTTACAATATTTATCAACTTTATTTATCAAACTTTTATTTTAATGAGACAATCGTGCCTCAAAACAGAACCTTCTTTTCTCATTGGACAATATCTCTTCTTACGACTTTCCTCAAGGTACTCAATACACTTTCAACGAGTCTCCTCCCAAGTAGGAAGGAAAGGTAATGAGAGAGCTGATAGCCTAAGATTGCCTGTGTTGATGATTTACATGAAGAGGTAACACTAACCTGTAATGAAATCTCAGTTTAAAAGATGGAATTAAAATGCACCACCTCTCCATTCTCGGTACTTTGGAACTAGACTATGTTGGTTTCACCAATGTAGTATTTCCAGAAAATAGCAGGCTTTTTGAATGGTAAAACACCAAAGCTCTTACCTTTACAAGGATGGAAGCTCTTTACTTATGTCATTGGTACAAAGTAGATCGGGCCTTCCCCGCTCATATGTAGAAGTGGGATTTTCCTGTTCCTTTTTATTTTTGGTCCTCTTGCAGATATTTGGTTTCAAGTTGATAGAATAATTAGCTATACCATCTGAGATTACAAACAACATGAATATTAGATTTAAAGTGAAATCGGATATCGGTATATTGAAGAGTTGAGATGCTGAAGCATTCCACCAACTTATAAACCCATTCTATAAAATTTCATTAGGAATTAATATTTCTTGAAGTTTTTCAAAAGATTCTTGATATGTTTCAGTCCCATTGCTAAGGAACATTCTTCTTAAGAAAATTGTGTTTAAAGGAGTTCTATATAAGTCTAGCATAATTTTTAATAAAATGGCGATGTACACTACTGGCCAATAAAATTGCTGCACCAAGGTGGCGACATGCTACAGACGTGAAATTAAAACGACAGGAAGTGCTGATGCAAATAATTAGCTTTTCAGCGTATTCAGACAAAGCAGACGCCAGTAGCGACACCTACAAATGTGTTTAAATAGGGAAATTGCTCAGCCAGTTTCTCAAAATTACGTGGTCCGTCGCCAAAAAAGCCCTCGTGTAGCTGAACAGTGCGACGTTAATATTCAATCAATCAATCAATCAGCCAGTTTCTCATACCCAAATTGCATTTACACGTTGTTGCCTGGTAAAAAGTTGTTGTGGTATCTCTTCTAAGAAGCCGAAATGCATACCAGCACGTTTCTAACTTCAATAATGGTTGAAATGTAGCGTACCCGGATTGTGTGGTTTATCGTATAGCAATATTGCTGTTCGTGTCGGTCGAGATCTATTGACTATTAGCAGAATATGGAACTGTTTGGTTTAGAACGGTAATACGAAACGTCGTGCTGGATCTCAACCGCCCCTTCTCCCTAGCACTCGAGAAGACAGGCACGTTACCGACATGGTCTTAATGGATTGTGTAGCTACATCACGAGCCCTGAGTCAAGAATTAGGGTCGTTTACAAGACAGTAAGTGTCTGCATGAACATTTTGACGAGGTTTGCAGCAGCATGAACTCTCAGCTCGGAAACCATGGCTGCGGCTGCCTTTGACACTACATCACACATAGGAGCGTCTTCAATGGTGTAATCAATGACGAACCTGAGAGTGCGTGAGGTCAATTTTTTAGATGAATCAAAGTTCTGTTTACGGCATCAAGATGATCGCATCCATGTTTGATGGCATCGTGGTGAACGCACATTGCCAGCGTGCATTGAACATCGTCATACTGGCTCATCACCTGGCGTGATGGTATGGGTTGCTATTGGACCCACTTCTCGGTCACCTCTTGTTCCCATTAACGGCACTTTGAACAGTGCACGTTACATTTCTGGTGTGTTATGACCCGTGGCTCTACCCTTAATTCGAGCCCTGCGAAACCCTACGCTTAAGCAGGATTTTGCATGATCGCAGGTTGCCGTTCTTCCTTGATAAGGAAAAAGTTCGGGGCTGGAGCTCTAGCCTGCTCATTCACCAGATCTCTCGCCAATAGAAAACGTCTGATCCATGGTTGCCGAACGACTGGCTCGTCACCTTACGCCAGTCACTACAGTTGAACTGTTCATCGTGTTGAAGTTGTAAGGGCATTTGCACCTGTAAATGCCATCCAAACTATTTGACTCAATTCCCAGGCGTTGTTACTGACAGATTTGGTTTTTCTAGTTTATTTCTCAGGATCTACGCACCCAAATTTCTTGAAAATTTAATCACTTGTTTTATTTCCAGTGTAATATATTCGTGTAATAAATATCATTTTGATATACCTGCATTTCTTCCAGGTGTAGCAATTTTAATGGCTATTAGTGTACATTAACTGAATCCTAAAATCATATTTTGAGGAGGTAATAATTTTTTAACATTTCTACAATAGGATTTATCTGAAGTAATTTTATTTCCTTAACATCATCCCATAACCTGAAAAATTATTTCGATTATTGACTTTTTTTATAAAATGTTTCTTTTTTGACAAATTTAGAAGGTTATTTCTTAATGCGTCACTTGTTCTTCCTCAAAAGAGAAAAAAATCTATCAAGTGTAGCAATTATAAGTAAAATCAGTTCTGTACTTAATTAAAATTCTTCGAAATAGTCCAATTAATACGAGAACAATTGAGATACTCAAATTGCATCCACATCATAAATTGAAATATGCCTTTTCCCCTGAGCCTAAATTAAGGGTTGAAAAAATGTTAACGTAATTCAATTATCATAAAAAAAATTATCACTGATTTTTTTTACTAACGTTGCTCTTTGATGCTGCACAAGAACTCTTGGCGATGGACTTGCGTAATTTCGAGCCCCGGTCTAGTGACGAGGACGACTTCAAGATTGGTATCCCACTCTCCAAACTTAAGCGTCGAAAATCAATATACTTCTGTGAGTTTTTATTTTCAGATTTTGTATGAATTTTTATTACAAAGGGCCATTTCTTTCACTATAAATGTATCTGCATGCAATAATTCCCCAATTTCTAATTACTCCACGCGCGCACAACCTATAATTGTTCTTCATAAAGCATGAAGATCAGGATTCAAATTCAATACGAGGGGCTAGTTCTTTTTATATAATCTTCATCTCCTGGCAATAACATGGTCAAGTTGATATACTAAATTTAAAATTTCAGTTTACACAACATGAGATGAAATAATTTCATTCATAAGTGTTAAAACTTTTCTTTGAGAATAGATGAAGAGAAATTGGTTTAGGATAATTGAAAGTATTTTGATAGGAGTGTAAATTAAAATGGCATTTTGATACACCTTTATTTGTTGATGATCAGTATGAAATACCCTATTCTTTTGGTAACCTTAAAGTAAAACGTTCCAAGTTGTTGTCGACAATATAAAATGGAATTTCAAAATATTACCCTTCAAAAGACCTATGGTTTGTTTCCCACAAATAGATTTGTGTAGGGTCCAATTTGTTTGGTAGAATTTGTCCAAAATATGATAAAATATTACAGAAATGGTAGATCCAGTATCATGGTTTTTTTTCCGTTTAATTACAATATGTTTAGTTGCGATGCATATGAATATAGATAAAACTAGGATTTGAAAATTAGCCTTTTGAAGAAGGCACATTTGGTGTTTCCATTTCCGCTAGTGCATTTTACTTTAGTAAGCCGCCCATCCGGTCTAGTGGTTAGTGATGCTGAATGCGGTGCCGTAGGGCATGGGTTCGAATCCCGGAGAAGGCATGGATGTTTGTAAATGTATAGTGCCTTCGCTGCATGGGGGTACTCTAAATAGCCGTCGAACCCGAGATCCTTTCGTAAGATTGGTGGGAGGCCCCTCAAAATTAGGGTGGAAGCGAGCCCAATCGTACTGACGGTGCTCAAAACTAACGACAGGTGTAAAATTCTAGCCCTTAGTCGCGATGAACTTCGTGGACCTTGATCTGATGTTACTGTCGATCAGGTGGCATAAGCAATACGTTGGAAGACTTGTACCTAATTTGAGGATTTGACCAGACTAGGATATTTTAGCGCAGGTTCGTATCCTACCGACTTTTGAAAAGATCATGGATTCTTCTGATGCTATTTTAGATGAAATTGCGGTCAAAAGAATCACATTTATTTATCGACGATGATTAGATATTGTTTTTGAGGACGACACGTTACATGGCTGATGCATAAATGTCAGCGTCCATAAATTAAAAGAATTCCTAATTTACTACTCATACACAATTACCAGTCTTAATGCCGACATACATATGAATTTTATTACAATAGTTCTAAGCAGTGATAAGTTATCACTGCTTAGTTTTTAAAATGTATTCATCTAGGTTCATCCGATTTTCCATTGCTTTTACTAAATCTAAAACATGCGAAAGTAGCCCCAAACTCGCATTGCATTCATTTTGAACTGTAGTCAAATGTCCATTTCCAGAACCCCGCCAAAGTAAGGAAAGTAGGCACCAGGACTCTCTGGACAGAAATAACACCTGCCAAGAAACCGGAATCACTCGATCACCACCGCCTCAGAGGTCAATATATTTGTTCTCGTTATTTTAAGCAAAAATGAGCGCTGTACAGGAACTTTCATCAGAGCATGAAATTTCAATTAGCAGCTCCAATTACCCAAACACTTTTCCAGAATTCTTTTTTTTAACCATTTGCCTAGCGCAGGTGTCGGTAGACCGCGGCCTTTTGCATAGATTTTTGTGACTTTTCAGACTCCTGCCTCTGTGTCAAATTCAAAAACAATTGTCTACTAAAGTATTTCCTCTCTTTCTGATTTTCATTTGTAACTATCTATTGAAAATATTTATCCGGTTTAATTTCTCGACGCAAGTCGGCACCTATGAAACAACTGCCTAAAGTACAAACAATATTTAATACATGAAATTAGTTTGCTTGAATCATTTGCTCTTGCAATATTCTCAAGAACCCACTTTTTTCTTCCATGAGTCAAATAAAAGATCAGTAAATAAGCAACCCAACAAACGATATTTCTTACAATCATGCTGAAAATTGACAACAGTTACATAGAAAACTGTACAAAATAATGCAAAGGAGAGAGAGACCATAGTTTTATTTTAAAAAACCTTGCACGATTTTTTATTTCTGATCTAAAATTCATATTTAGATCAGATATGTATATATTTAGATTTGCGCAAATGTGTGTGTGTGTGTGGACTTATCCAACGCCTTAATTAGGGGGATCTAAATAAGGGCTACTTAAAAGTAGGGGGTTTATGCAAGAAGTTTTTTTTATATGAAAATGAGAGATTACATTTTCAACTGATAAATGTCGGCTCCGGTGGCTTGGAGGTAGCATGCCAGCTTCGTAAGCACGTTCAAGTCCGGCTGGAGTCGATAGGTTTCATAGACACGCATGCCATATGATTATGTGGCATGTAAAAAATCCCTTGAATATCAGTTTGAATCTGATACTCTCGGCAATATTTAGCATCAGACGAGAGCCTGAATCGAGTAAATTCAAGAGTCAAAATTTGGTTGCGGAAATCGCCACTGTATGGTACCACCAATGAAATGGCTCTCACATTAAGGGATTTGCCCTGTCTGCAAAGACTAAGTTGCAGCCCATTGAGGGAAAAAAATTCCAAACTTTTAGATGTAATAACAATTAAAATCAATAAGTGTAAATAAAAAAATTGCAGAATAAAAGTATGTTTGATATTATTGACACTGATTCTTTTTTACACAGCATAAAAGTTTTAATTCCCAACATTATATTTTTACAATGGTTGTTCTTGTATTGAACCAAAAAAATATATTCAATCCTTAGTTTTTGAAGGGATTGAAAATGTCTTACTAAGTGCAAAGCTTAATCATATAAAAATATGCTGGGTGAACACACATAAAAATATATAAAATGACACTTCGATACCTTTGTTATGTTGGTTCACTGGCAATTTGGTTCTTCAAAAGTCTGCTGACCCCTGGTCTTATGTGACAAACAAGTATTAGAAAACCAACTGTAACACTTTCCATAAAATACATAGTAAAAAAATGCTAGCTAATATCAATAATCCCAAGACAACTCCCTCTTTTCTTCGGTGTCAGATTGGATTGTTTGCACTTAAGAAAACCAAAACGTCAAAGCCCAAGAAATCTGAGTAATCATCATGTGACAATACAAACCAAATGAATAAGCTTCACTTTGCTATACTTTCAAATGGGAGGATTAATTTATTTATATTTTCAAACAACTAGTAATTTTTCCCTCACAATTCTAAAAATATACCACTAACACAAAAAATATTATTGTTAAATGCTATTGATTTTTTTAAAATTGTAATATGCAAAATTTTTTATACATTTATATTTTCTGTATTCTGAGAGAGAAAAAAAACTTCTAAAATCAATTTACAAATAGAATTACAAAAGTTAAATAATTTGCATGAAATTACCTAGCATATAATCTCTTTGCATTCTCCTCCTGAATATCTTGGAAAGTAATGATTCAATTCAAATTACTCAAATCTGACACATACACTGATTACACAATTCTCTGCCTCTTTCTTTACAAAAACGAATTCTGTAGTGAGAAGTCTCCTTACAAATTTATAATTTAAATTAATCTATTAATATTATGATTTAGTTCACTTTAACCCACCAATAGTGATAACAAGTTTATCCAGTAGCCAAAGGTATTATATGTTTGTCATTGTTTCTGATGATTACACACGTGCATAATCCAAAATCTATTAATTCAGAAATAGAAATATCATTTATTTATATTTTTTTTAAACTAATTAATGCAATTAAGTTCATATTTCTAATTCATATAACAGACTGTTTGACTTCTTCTAAAAGTACAATGTACGTACTAAAATGGATCCATGCATCAATCTGAATGAGGAATGAAAAAGACCCTGCATCTTGTAGAATTCAACTAAATAATTCATGATCAATCAATTTCATAAAACTAAATTTTTGATAAATCATTTAGCAAAGAAGAGTTTTTAGTCCACTTTCCCATGTGTTTTTTTAACAGAAGAGATACTCTAATATATATTTCTCAAATTAAAAAAATATATATACCTGACTGCATTGTTAATAAAAATTCTTTATAAATTAATTATGTTCATTCAGCTGAAACTTCTTTAAAAACATTGATATTGAAAAAGCCAATGAAGAATAACAAATAAAAAAACCACAGCCTTTGGTACAATATTCAACTTAAAACAAATTGAAGTACTTTGAATTTTTATAAATATTTCAAGGTATATGTCAAAATCAAAAAATGCATAAAAATTGTCTTCAATCCTTGAAAGATTTATTATAACAGGACTTATGTGTTTATATATTTTTATCAAAACCTAACGTGAATTTTTTTTACAAAATTAATCATGCCAACATTTTATTCATAATAGACAACTTTAGAAAAATAACTTACATTACAACATAAAGCAGATAGACATCTTTGTTTAAAGAGAAATTAAACTTCAAAATAAAGTGAATAATTTTTATAACAAGTTACATGTAGATTAATAATTTCATCTCTCAGAATTACAAATTTTAGTAATTTCCTCAAAGAAATAAATGTAAATAATGCAACTGAACTTAGGCTTCCTAAATATGTTTATTTTTAACATTCAAAAATAATTTTTTTTACTCAAAATTTCACTAGAGAAGCACCTGCTTGTGTACATTGTGGGAGTTTGCCAAAATTGTAAAGCATTTGTAGTAAACTCCTCCAATTTATGTATTATTTTGAAAAGAATTTTGAATAGAGCCCACATCTGACCTCAACAGGTGGTCTATGCTATGTTGAACTTGAGAGATATCTGCTTTAATCTCATCACAATAAATACTGAAGTGTACTTTACATAAATGAAAAGAAAATTATTTTGGGCTTTTGTTAACAATAAGATTAGTATTCTGTCAATAAAAATAAATGAAAGTATTAATGCAAAAAGTTTAATGAATAAAATAAAAACAGTTACCATTCTACAGATTTCCTATAAATATCTTGCTAATTACAAAATTGATACAGTATTGTTTTTGAAGCTTTTAAATATACAAGCTACTTAAATTTTCAAAAGTAATAACATCACCAACATATGTATTTTTTCTGTCTTTATTCCTTTTCAAAATTATTACTTTTAAATAATACCTTGTAGATAATTCTTTCACATTAATTGCACATTAGCTAATCCTATTACGGATTTTTCAGTTTTCAAATAATATAATGCTTTTATTTTTAAAAGTGAAAAATATCACAAAACACTTTTTTGGAAGATTTTTAATAAGTTGACCATTCACTAGTAATAATTCTAAGCAAGTATTGGCTTAAAAATAAAGTCATGAAATTGCTTTTGCATGCAAAAGTCCAATGAGCTTATCAAAAATGTACATGTTAAAAGCTTCATTTCAAAATGAAATTGTAAATGTTAGCTCTTGAAATATTCTCTTATCTAAAAATAGGTATAGTGAGTGATACTTTAATTTTAAAAAAGTAAACGTTTTGTGGGGATACTACCAATTGTAAATGAAATAATTATTTAAGAGGCAAAGTTTGAGATGAAGCATGTTTCATCCTCAGCAAGTGAAAAAAAGATTTGCCATTTAGCTATGGCAAATGCTGTATACACCATCTTCGAACACAGAATTTTTTATCCCAAATAAATCTTTACAGATTGCTCAAAATCAGTGAACAGAAACGAGAATTTTAAAAGCATTCCTAATATTTTTGGAGAAATTTTTTAAATGATCTGAAGAGACTTGTTTTCTGTCCGAGATGCATATTGTTGAAAACTAATCCAACAAGGATAGATAAAAAATATTAAGTAATTACTTTAAAAGCCTTATTAGTTGACTAACTCTTATTTCAAGTAAACATTTAAGTTTTGAACATGAAAAACTATTAATAAATATAGCTTAAATTGTGCTGGCATTTTTATGAAACAAGAGCAATGTTTTCCTCAATATACTCACAATCAGAAAAACAGTCTACACTTTTCTTCAGCTTCTTTTTAAAAATTTGTTGCTGAAAACAAATATTCAACAAGCCTTAACAAATGCGAATTTTGAGAGGGGTAGAAATCTAGAAGGAATGTGTCCAATCACAGACTTGACATTTATTATCATAAAGAGATGATTAATTCACACACTTTTTTAAAAAAGTATAATCTTAGGTCAGAAATTTTCTTTTTTCTGCAAAAGAGGCACTGAATTTGTGTAGCAGTAGCTGGGTGGAGCTGGATCATTGCGGAAGGCTGCACATCTCACAGGTGGTAGTGTGCGGCTGGTTGAGGAAGGTGCAATATTGGCAGATCCACAAGGAAGTGTCACTAGTGCCACCACTTGCATTCTCAGAGGGAGGAGAAGGGGTACCTGAAAAATAGTGATATGGGTACTTTGATAATCCAAGCTTATAAAAAATTCAGAAGTACCACACAAAGCTATTTTTAAAGAATTTAATTTCATGTTTAAATTGAAATATTACTAACAAAATGCAGAATGTACTTGCTATGTTTCAGTTACTTTTTCTTGAATCGATGCATTTCTTAAAGAGGTTTCGAAGAAAACGTTATTGACTGCAGACACTAATTGCACTAACACAACTGTTACTTGAACAAAATCTATTTTCTTAAACACAAAAAGAATCCTTGTCCAAATTAGATTAACAGGGAAAATTTTAAATTCACCTCAGTCTCATATTTTTATTAAAAACCAAAAATGCACAAACTATAAGCGTTTTTTTTTTGAAGTCCTAAAAACTATTAATATGAAAACTAAAAATTTACATACAAAAATGAAATGACTTAATGAAGAGAAATTCTAATTATAGAGAAAATTATAAATTAAGATGCATTTATCACCATATTTCATTCCTTAGATTCAAGGATTGTTACAGTTTTACAAAGATGCTCTTATCCTTTAGAATGTAAGCCAACAAATATTTAACATTACTACAAGAAAAAGACAATCTAAATTTAGAAAACAACCATTTGACTTGAGACAATGCAACAAAAAGAGAATTCATTGTCCAGATGCCCTTTTTTTGCTATTACATTGGCTTGGAAATATACAGGAGCTATTCATACAATTTTAGGAGAACAATTACCACACAAATAAGTACTTTACATATTCTAAAACAAAATACTAAAAAATTGCAAATAATATTCATGTATTGATTACAATATGGAATACATGTTTTTTGCATGGGTTAAATTTTTAAGCAATTATTATTTAAATATGCAAGCATAACATTTTTTAATGAAAGTCAAATGCAGTATAAGATAACATATTCAAAAATTCATTATATATTTTAATGGAGGCTTTTAATTTTTTTGTGGATTGCAGTTTGTCCTTAATGAAAACATTTAACAAAATATGCATTTTAAAGTAAAATAGAAAATAAACGTACTGAAAAGATAAATTAAAACAAACTAAGGAAAAAACTTTTACAAAAAGTAATAACAGCAGTTGACAGTCTGAGCACTGCTCTAACTCAGGAACAATTAACCTAATTGTAAATTAAATTTTGGAATCCTAAAACCAGCACTAAGCATATTTCACAAAATTTACCATAAAAAATACCATCAGAAATAACATGTATGAGGCAGCCTTAAACCGGAAAAGAAAGTATAAGCATTAACAGTATAAGCCATATAAAGTATATAAGAAAGTATAAGCATTAGTTACCTAAGACATATACAATGGTCTAAGTTCTGATAAAACTGTTACCAGTAACAATATGCATGAAAAAACACAAATTATGTTGACAAACCTAAAATGAATTTTTTGCTATGATAAATTTTAAACAGAACTACAGCTTTTAATTTTAAAAATACTTAAAAGGAATATAATAAAACAATTCATAAACATAATAATGAATAGCCAAAACTGAAAGTACTAAATGTGCTGCCAAAACAAAAATTCAATTGCTGAAAAAATAATTTTTAAAACATGATTTATGCAATTTTTATCTAAATGAATAAACATAATAAATAAATATAATTAATTAAAAACATGTAAGAATCCTCAAAAAACTACATAAAGAATAACTGACTACATTTAGAATCATCCCCCAAACCATGAAAAATCAGATCAAAATTTAATTTTTGGAAAGTTTAAAAATCTTTTCGAGGTACAAATCATTATCACTCATAAGTTCAGAGTGCCAAATTACACATGTCTGGTTCTTTAAGTTTCTGCTTTTATGATACATTGTATACCAGTTTGGGCACAAACTTTTGATCTTATTATTAAAGACAAGCAATTTGATTGCAAGCATACTGGGAATAAATATAAAATACTCAAGGTATGAAAACTCAAAATAGTCAAACAATAATAATTAATAACATGTGCAAATATATATATATATATGTAATAATTAAGGTTGATAAAAGCAACTGTGATATCTATTGTTCAAATCTAGTTCTATCTCTAGATCAAATTTACACAAATTATGTACATTAAAGAAATTCAAAAACTCAAATGAAAAGAATCTTACAAAACAAAAAAGAATGCAGGAAAAGAAAAAACACAAAATCCTGAAGAGACATTTCCCATGAACCTTAAGTTACTAAATTAGGCATTTGCCCCCCTCCCACCTTTCAATTCTTATATATTTAAAACTTACTTCTTGAAATTTTTTTAATCTAAATGAGAAAAGTAGACACACACATATATATACTCAATAATCATACAAATTGCCATATAAATCTATCCATCTGTATTTGTAAAAAATATTGTAACTTGAAAAATAATTTTTTTTAAAAAACCAGAAAGATGAACCTGTAAACTTTTGAGGAAAATTAAAAGAATGTACCTTCACTGTCCAACAGATGTTCCACTGTTGCCCAGCGCTCACTCTTGGACCACTTGGCGGCAAGTTCTCTGTCTTTGTTACGAATGGCTTCCAGTAATGAACCAAGATCATCCTGCAAAAGCATTAACCTCACTTAAAGTAGCAGATATGAAAATCAGGTTTCTTTAAAAATTAAAGAGGTATTCCTAATCAATTAATTCATTTCTAAATTTCTATTACATCTTCATAAATTTTTTATGTATATTCTATAATAATTCATTTCCATTCTATCTTTAATCTTAATAACTTTGTGTCTTTTGAGATATGTAAAAAAATTATCACAAATGTTTAAAAAAATATGGCTTAAAGCTAATAACAGTATCATTAAATAGATATAACCTATGAAGCTTTTGCAATTGATAAATCTCTGAGAATTGTGTATCAATTCATTTTCAGCTGAGATTGGAAATTGAATAATCGTTCACAAATAAAAATATTTTTTTAAATAACAATTTCAAATAAACATCTTACAATGAATGTCAAGAATAATCTAGATATATTAATTTTTTATTAAATGAGGATAAATAACTTACTAGCAACACCTGAATGCCATTGCATACAACCTCCACAGCTAAACTTTTACAAAAATTTTATAATTATTATTTACAGAACTAAATTGTCAATCATTTTTGTGATATTTTTTAAAACATGTGCAACTATGCAAATCACAAAAAAAAATTCATGATCCCCCCTCCCCCCTTTCAGTTGTAGCAAATATTTGAGGGAAAAGAAAAATAGATAGTAAAGTAAAAAGATAATTGGTTAATATTTTTCAATGGAGAGAAATAAAAAGACATCAAAAACAATATGATATAATGGCCTTGAAAAGTTCTGAAGAGTCACCAAACTTTGCTGATCTAAAATTACAAATACATGGTAAACACCTTCCAGAAATCGATTTTGAGATTTTGATATTTCTCAAATCTCCAAATTAAGCCCTTTCCAATGATATAACATACTAGTCAATTTTTGAATTAGAAGTATTTTAAAATGTTTTTTAAAAAATAATCAACTGATTTGCCACGCCTACTTTGACAGATAGAAATGTAAACATTGGCCTTTTAAAACTGAGATGCTCTTGCAAAGCCATTATCTGTTTTATTTATTCCCACGAAATTAACTGTAGAATAACTGCAAGTGTAACTGTTAAGGTTGTTTACCTATTTTTGGCGCTTTCGAACACGTTGTGTTTGAGCACTTGTCGTTTATCGATACTTAAAATTTCTGAAATTTTGAAATGCAAATTTGCAAAAAGTTTTCAAGAAACGCAAAGGTAAGTATTATCCACGTAAGAATACTATTAATAGCAAAATAAGTACCACTGATTGTAAATTAAATGCTCAAGCTGAACATGCACATGATTCAAAGCAGTCATGTGCAAAAGAAAAGAAAATACCCGATTTAAATGAGAGTTTTTCTTCTTTTGGTGATAGCGTAGGTATTTTAAATGCAATCATGAATTTGAATATTCTTGCTTTTGTTTCAAGAATGAAGTTCACTGTAAAATGTGCAACAGTGGTTTAGACATGCAAGTTTTAAAAGGTAAGTCTGGACTGGCTATTACGTTTGTCCTGAAATGTTTTGCTTGTCCATATCGTGTAGAATTCTCTTCTTCAAATTTTCATGAAGGAACACAAATTGCTACAATAAATATCAGGTTTGTGTATGCTATGCGTTCAATTGGAAAAGGTGCAGAAGCAGGGAGAATGTTCTGTGGCGTAATGATTCTTCCACAACCACCTAAAAGGTTTTCTCCTTACGGTAAGCAAATTTTAAATGCTGCTAAACTTGTTTATGAGGATTCAATTCAAAATGCTGCGAAGGAAACTATTTGTGAAAATGAAGGTAACAAAAATATAGCAGTAGCTGTAGATGGGACATGGCAGAAGCGTGGTTACACATCCTTGAATGGTGTATTTACTGTGACCAGCATTGATACAGGTAAGGTGATACATGTTGATATTCTTTCGAAATATTGCGCTTGTAAAAACTTGCCTTTTCATGAAAAGGATTGTAAAAGGAACTACGTTAGATCTAGTGGAGCGATGGAAATCCAAGGTGCGTCTAAAATTTTTCAACGGTCATTATCTTTACATAATGCCCGATATATTACGTACTTAGGAGATGGGGATTGCAAAGCATATGATGAGGTAAAAAAGAAAAACATTTATGGAAATGAATATCCAATTGAAAAATTGGAGTGTATTGACCATGTAATGAAGCGCATGGGAACAAGATTACGCCGATTAAAAGCTCAATTGAAAGGGCAAATCTTGTCAGACGGTAAGTGTTTAAGTTGGAAAATCGTTTGACTGAACATGAAATTGATAACTTGCAGTCATTCTATGGATCAGCTATTCGGAGAAATCACAGCAGTGTTCAGAATATGCGGCAAGCTATCTGGGCCATTTTTCTGCATAAGTTATCAACTGATGAATATCCTCAACATGGTTTTTGTCCCATCGGGAAGATTCATGGTGTGGATTTAAAAAGGCTGAAGCATCAGGTAAGTCTTACAAACATAAAAACAGTCTTCCGGTCGCTGTTGTTGAAGCAATGCGTCCTATATTTAGAGATCTTTCCCATCCTGATCTGTTGAAAAAATGTTTGCATGGAAAAACACAAAACCCGAATGAAAGTTTTCATAATGTTGTTTGGTCACGTGTTCCCAAAGCAACATTTGTACAGATTGAAACACTTTCACTTGGTGTTTATGATGCTGTTTGTTCCTTTAATGATGGTAATGTATCGAAATTAAAAATGCTTCAAAAAATGGGCGTAGAACCAGGGGAATTTTCAGTAAGTGCCATGAAACTTCTCGATAGGGAAAGACTAATGAAAGCAATTTATGCTTTTTCTGGACGCTCGAAGAAAATTAGAAAAGATAAAAGAAGAAAAAGAAAGAAGATAATATTAAGAAAAATAAGGTAAAAACCGGTTACAGTTCACTATCTTTTTGATGAGGTAAAAATTTATACAAAAGCTACTGTGTTTTCTAATTAATATATTTTTCAAGTAATCTGTTCTTTTTTCTTTAAATCTACTGTATGCATGAATTGGAGACTTTTACTATATATTTCATATATATTGTTGTGTGTTCTTATTCTTTATGCAAAATTTTTTAAATATTTCGTTGACATTTTTCACTAATGAACACATGTCGTAACACAGAAAATGACTATTTTTATTAAATTGTGTATTCTTTTTTTTCTATAAATCTACCGTATGCATGAACTGGAAATTTTTACTATATTTTTCATATGTATTGTGTGTTTTTTATTCTTTATGCAAAAATTTTTTAAATATTTCTTTGACATTTTTCACTAATGAACACATGTCGTAACACAGAAAATGACGATTTTTATTAAATTGTGTATTCTTTTTTTCTATAAATCTACCATATGCATGAACTGGAAATTTTTACTATATATTTCATATGTATTGTATGTTTTTATTCTTTATGCAAAAAATATTTCTCAGACATTTTTCACTAATGAACATATGTCGTGACACAGAAAATGACAGTTTTTAATAAATTGTGTATTCCTTTTTCTATACTTCTACTGTATGCATGAACTGGAAATTTTTACTATATATTTCATATGTATTGTGTATTTATACAAATTTTTAAGCTTTGGTGTTCAATAGTTTTTTAGTAAAAGGTTTATAAATATCTAAAAATGCAATGCCTTTTTTTTCGTTGCACATAGCTTGTTTCATATATAAAAATACATAAATTTCATGTTCAAGAAATCCGTTTTTATGTTTTTGTTGTTTTGAATACCATTTACCAAATATTTAAAGAAAATTTTTAATTCTGCTGCTGTAAAACATTGTGTTAACAGGTGAATATATAAAACACTAATGAAACTTTTCGAAATAGTGTATAATCATGTATTACCAAAGCCATATTTTCATGTATTGACACATTTTCACATGGTATTTATGATGCTTTATAGTCAAAATTTGATGAAAGTAATGTATCAGAACTGAAAATTCCTCAAAAATTGATACAGAATTTGAGTAAAATAATTAAACGCTAAAAAATACCTCGATAGCTTAAAAGTGAAAAATGCTATAAATGTATTTTCTGAGAAATCTAAGTATAAGAAAAAAACTAAAAAGCCTTAAAAGTAATAGAGAATAAGCTAATATTTAATAAAATAGGGCAAATACTTGTTGTAATTCATTATTTTTGTGATCAAGTGCTTTTTTACACTAAAAATGCAATTATCTCAAAATGGTTGTTTTCAAACTGCGGGTACAGTTTTCTCAAAATCTACAGAATGAGTGCTCATGCAATTTTTACTGCACATAAATAATATGTAACTCTATATACTAAGCTTATTTTTTTGGAGATTTTCCTGAAATATTTTGCTGAAAAGCAGTTATCGTAAAAAATTTGACAGTTTTCAAAAATTTCAAGGTGATACTTTTACGATGAATTTTTTTGAAAAAAGTAAACAATATATTTTAAATATATTTACCAGTATTTAAATAAAAAAGCCTAATTAATATACAGACAAAATTTGAAGTTTATATATTTAACAGTTTCTGAGAAACTTGAACCTAAAATGGCTCAATTTAACATTGTCGGTATAGGCCCTACCGACTTCCCTTAATAACATCTTCTCAACAGCAGGACAATAATTTTATGCTACAAATATTAATAATTTAAATGTCTCTCAGAATTACATTTGACTGATTCAAATTGTTCACATTCTTTTTCAAAGCCCAAATTTTTGAAAATTTAATAATTGGTCTATTTTCTCAACAAATACAAGAACAAGCAAATTTATCATTAAAAAAATTATAAATTTAAATGCTTGTGAAATTTAGTATTTTATCCCTGCTTTCTAAATATGTCTTAAAAAAAGCTAATCCAGTTCAATCTGAAACCTAGAATAAGAAAATGATTTTATAGACTCAACATATAGATTACTTTACCAAGAGTGGTAAGAGGTCCATGGTGGCCAGATAGATGATTAGGTGAAAGTCGGACATCGCTTCCAGAAATTGGTGGGGACCAAACTGACGCAGATATGACACCAAGTTAGAAAAATCCTGGGAGGGAAAAGTTCATATGAAACAAAACTTAAAATTAAATAGACAAAATACTAAAGGAAGATATAAGTGATAAAATATCTCCACATTTTAACTTCGTTATATAAAGTATGACAGTGAAAATGTGTGTGTGCATGGGAGGGGGCTGTTATTTAAAGATTTAATAGTTGTGCTTAAGAAAATGAACACAAATAGCTGAACTTAAAATAAATGACACAAACACACAAAAGCTATTTTTTATCAAGACATAGAAGATGATGTCAAGAGAAAATAGCATACCTTCCTGTTTTGAAATTTAGCATTTCAGGTACATTTTTTTTTTTTTTTTTTTTTTTTTTTTTTTTTTTTTTTTGTTCATTAACTACTTCAAAATGTAAGATAGCCAATTTCACAGCAATTTAATGACAACTTACAAGTTAAACAGATAATAAAAATAAACACCTGACTGAAACAATTCACCAGATAATTGTTTAGTATATTTCAGTTACGGGAACCATAGGTTGGTAGTTTTTTTTTCAAGTTGTTGCCATTATTTTTGTTCCAATTTGTAGTTGCTTCTGGGATATAATTTATCAGATCTTGACAGTACAATGAAGAAGTATGTTCATCAACCCCAATATCAATGTAAATAAAGCATAAGATTTCAATAAAGGAAATCTTAATTTATAAATCCTCAAGAACTAATTAGTCATAAAACCAACAGTACGCTGCCTACCAATGTTTCCAGCAACACTTCTCACTATTTGAATAACTGCATCAACTACATTCATTGGTAAATTCCACATTTTCAGCATTGTAGCAAAATAATAGAAAAATTAGGATATTAGTGTAATGAAAAGACAATGGCATTTAAATTCATATTAACTGCTACTAACAAATTGATAGCATTTAAAAATTGTACCACTTATTTATAATATTAGCAAAGAGTATAAGCTAGGATTTGGATTGTTTTCTTTGTGTAACTATGCTTGGTTTTTTAAATTTTATAAATTTAAAATTGCTTTTGAAAACTTTGTCATCCACATAATAAATAAAACTGTCTTCATTTCTTGTGTGTCAATATGAATTCAATTGCTGCAAATTATAATATATATGTGAATAGTAGTCACAAAATACTTTATATTTTAATAGCACTTTTAATGATGTGTTTACTTTTGCATATATTTAACCCTCCGGGTGGTTTGCTTCCTCGTGAAAAATCATTCCAAAAGCGAAGACTTATTTTGCCATCTCCTTCAAAATTGCAACAGACTTCATTCCTTTCCCTCTTTTAAAACTTGGGAAGTCGAACGGGGACAATTTTATGACTTAGTTCGTCCTCTTTATCAAGTGAGAACCAGGAAATCCCTCGTTTACAGCTAGCTGTTAAGTAGTTGCCTTGGGCAATCTTACATGAAAGTTGTAGTTCCACTTGGTTGTTTTCCCAATATGTTTAGTCACAGTAAAATTAGAACAAAATGAAGGGTAAAAAAAGAAAGAAATGAAATAAATGGCGTGCTAGAAGTTTAAAAATAATTATATTTTCTTCAAACAAAACTTATTTTTCTGTCATTTTTAAAAATTAAAAAAAAATTATTTTGGTATTGCGATTTGAACCAGAAAAAAGTATTATGTATATGAATATGAGAATAAGAAAACGTGCTCACTTTCCTGTTTTTAAACAAGTAATGAGGTAAAAAGAGTAAAGAGGCCCTATCTCTTTTTTTAAACAATAAGACAATAAATGGTGATAAGGTGATATACATACGATGATTATATTTATGAAATAAAACCAATCTTTCTCTGTTCAACTATATTTTTAATTTAAAATAACATAAAAAAATGTTCTTCAATGTTGCATTATTAACAAATTTTCAATCATAAAATACTCTGCATTTTTACGCAATAAGATGTAAATGATGTGTGTTTGTGTGTACTGAATTTGCAAGCATAAACTCTAATTTGTTTGGTTGGAAGAATACTATAACTAAGCTGTTAATGATGTCAATGTGGCTTATCTGTTACGGAAATTTTTTATGCTATTAACAAAATCCTCCTCTCTATTCTGGACATCAAACATCATTAAAGTAGAGTAAAAGTAAGATAAGACTCACCTGCACTTGTCCATCTAGCAATCTGTTTTCAATAGGAAAAGGTTTCTTGGAAACATCTGCAAAGAAGGTGAATTGAGGTTCGTTGGGGGTAGAAACTGGTACATCCACCAGAAGGTACTCAATAGGCAAGGGACGGGCAACCTGGATCACTTCATTGCCATATGAATCCTTCACCTGATATTTATGCAAGAGAAATAATCACATATTACTTTATTTCTAATTACCTAACAGTAATAAAATGAATAATAATTATATGTTATGATTCCCATAGATAAAAGATAGAGTTACAATGATTTATTCATGTACATGCACACACACACACATTTCTCCATTTACAATTACATCCCTTCACTGAATCAAAGCACAATGGTCAAAAAATAAGAAAATTTAACTATAACTGGGAACAGTTAGGAAAACAAATGAAAGCACCTAATTTAAAAATATCATCTGATAGAATTTACCTTTCTCAAAAATTGAGGAATTACTTCATTTATACTAAAAGTGGTTTTAATTGTGATTTTCTAACTTGATTTAATTTTGTAAGCAAACATGCTATATATAACTAGCCAAACAGATTTTCAAACCAGACAGTACTTCTATTATCAGAAAAGGAAACACTGTCAAGCCTCATGTGATTAACAAGAGAATCAAAGTAAAAAGAAAAAAAAAGAATGCAATCTTGAAGTCAGATCTCACCTATGCAGAACTGATTTTCTGGAAAATACTTAATTAAAGGAACGCTTCCAAATAGGACAACAAATGTAAAATGAAATATTCTAACTTATTCATATAAATAGAATTTTAACAAAACTGATAAGTATGATCACACCCAACATTACACAGTGAAAATAAACTGAATAAAAAATATAGATAGAAAGAAATTTACATTTCCCATGAAGCTTTCTCTCTATATATTAACTAATAAAAGGCTTAGACTGACCTTATAAAAGACATCGGGGACATACTGCTCGTTAGAGGACTCTCTGACGTAAGCAAGCTCGGGAGCATCGAGAGTAGGCAAGAGGCAGTTGTCTTTGACCAAAGCCATGCATTGGTTGGACACTTGATAACCCTCCATATGGACATGCTGATTTACATCTCCTGCAAAAAAAATATATATTAGATTCCTTCACAGATATATGTTGTGAGTATAATGAATATTTAACTTAGTAATTATGATTACTGAAATCAAACCTTCTCTCAGTGTTATTTTGCTTTAAAATGATAACATCACTGACCTTATATAGCAATTTCAAATAAGATTTCTCTTCATTTTTATATCATACACATGACTAGTATGAAAAAGTACTACATATTTCTTCATGGGTTACCAAATGTTAATTATTAAACATTCCAATTCAAAGAAATACAATGAAATAAAAAAAAGCATCCTTTTAAATTAAAGTTAGCATGCACAACCCATTATTTTAAAACTGTTGATCATAAATTTTGATTTGGGAACAAAAACTCACAGATGACAATTTCTTAATATCTATACTATGTCACATGAAAATAAATATTAATAAAAATAATGCCTAAAAATTGCACTTCACCTGTAAAGCAAATCGTGACAAATTTGGATCCAAAATATCCATCAGGTGAGAGCTTGCATGGATTTGGATGCTTATTTTGAAAGTAACCAGCCATGATACACTCCTGGGCACTTAGGAAATGAGAATTCTAGAACAGATATCATTGTAAACTTGTTATTTAGTATATAAGTCTAATAATAAAAATATTTAAGCATGGTAAGGTATGCCCATCATAGATAAACCAATATTTTATTTAATCAAATTTCTATAGCCAGGCGTACACTAAAAAAACAGACTTTAGCATATTGACAGAAATAATAAATTGATCATTTGAACTGTGAACATACCACAGAGTGTTTGAATCTAAAAGCCCAAATAATCAGTTCATTCTACTCCCTAGGGTAATTAATTTAGAGTTCATACATGAAACATTGACAATAGTATTCAGTATCAACTAAAAATCCCATGGTATTCAATCAATACCTAATCAAAGTTATGTAAAAAATATATTTCACTTGTTACAGCATTTCCAAATACTAACTTTGCCATAAATTATATTACAAGAAGGATAACAAGTTAGACTTGAAATTACTTACAATGTTGCGTATGTGTTTGACTGTTCCTTTTTGAAGGTTTTCGGGTATGAGGTCAGTGAAAATCCATCCCACTTTCACCAAACCTAGTTCTCTGGCAATGCGATCCACAAGGGGTGCCTTCTCATCTGGAAGAAGACGCAGGAAATCCCTTGAACCTTCCTAGGGAGGAATTACAATTGCTTGCAGAAAACAAACTAGATAATATTTTATTTTTTAACCAGCAACAAATTGATTAATATTTTTGAATACGAAAAAAAATACTTCTTAGAACTTAAACAGATTTTTATCTTCAGTTAAAGAATTAAACTGTAGTAAATTCCTCATGAAAGTATCATCACTTAAAATCAATTCTACAAACATGATTCTTGAAACTAGAATATGCTACAATATAATAAAACATGAAAAACATGAGAGGGAAGAAATACACAAGAATGATTACAATCCTGTATTTTTACAAAATCCATTGTCCTTAGCAGATCTCTACTTAACAAAAGAAACATGTGCCAAATTTCAAGTCTGTCAGTCAAATTGTTATGAAGATTTTCTAATGAATGAGTTGCTAGTTTCCAATATACATAGATAAAGTATCTTAAATGGAAAATGTTATTACTATCTGCTCTAACAAGGACAAGGTCAAAACATACTATCACATAATAAAATAAAAACGATGAATAAAATATATTCTTGTAAAAGAATGACAAGTGGTGAATGTATGAAATATATCAGCCATAAGGGCATTGATTGTTAATAACATAAGTAGCTAGTTCTTTTCTTTATATTTTCATAATTTCAGAGTCATTTTAATTATACTAATATATTTTTTGCACGTTCAAGATACAACAGCAAAAAGAATATTGTTGTTTCAAATTTCCTTGGAGTAGGAAAGCCTACACCATGTCCATTTGATCTTTCTGCAAAAGAATGTCAGAAACCAGGTCTTGATCTCAAAACAACTGTCTCAGGGAAATGCCCCAGCAGTCCAGGAGATAGCAGTGACAGATAAAGAAAAACTTTACCCCTTGCACAAAGGTCATGAAACGCAGATGACTACTTCTAAAGCGCACCAAGACCGTCTGAGAAGGCCTGGATCCCTGGATAGGTCAGATATATTTTTTGCATGTTCAATATACAACAGCAAAAAGAACATTAAAATGCACATTTTACATGACTTTTTCATGAAATGTTACCCAGTGTTAAAATGAGATATGGCTGGTGTTTTAAAGAGTAGCAAGATTTCAGGCATCCCAGTGTTAACCACATTGAAAAGGAATTTTCCATTAATCCAGTTATTAAATGCTTTTTCTACTGTCTTTTACAAGTTGCAATGTAGCAGTAATGAACAGTAATTTATTCAAAGCTGAAAAAGAAAAACTACCTGAGGTGGCTCATAGATAGCAGTGACTGTAGCCTTGATGCCCAATGGCACATCTTTGTGTGGCTCATAGAATCCATATAACATACCAATCCGTTGATGTCCTGTGCATCGCCAGTAGTTGAGAAACCTTTCTACTAGAAATGGATTTTCAAATACCACATTGTCCACATGCCTGTAAGGCTAAAAAGCAATATCTATGTTAAGCTATAGAAAAAAATACTATAACAATATTATTCTTACATTGCTTCCAAGTAATTTTTAAGTATGAAATTGTATGATTTCTCAAAAGAAATTTCAGGCTCATACTTTCTCAGTCACTTATGGTGAATTCATTTTAAAATCTTCCAAAGAAATTTTCGAAACATGACATTTAATGTTTGGTTTTTGACACTGTTACTCATATATATACACTAGCTGGTATACCCGTTCTTCAAACGGGTGAACTGAAAAATTAAACAACACAGATTGAAGGAAAAAGAAGTTTTTAATGAGTTAATTTTATGTGAATTGCAAATTAAACAAAAAAAGCTTTTTCTATACCTCAGCTAAACAAAAAAAAAGAAAAAAAAAACACCTTTGTTAAATTTTAAGTATGTAGATTTAATAGCTCATAAAAATATTTTTTTTATTCATAATTCCTCGTAACACTCTTGAGGGTCGCGATTTTTCAAAATACCTCCCTAAGCTGATCTCTACTCACCAAAAATAACACATTGTTAAAAGTTTTGCGTAATGAACGCTTAAAATAGTGTAAATAATTTATATCTATCTGAAAGCGTAATACATTAATATTACTTTCTGTTGTCTTTATTTTATGTTAAAATTGTAATATTGGCAAGCAACGCCGTTTCTTAAATTATAATGGCGATTCAATGAAAACATAGCCAATTTGTAACGATAGAGTCAAGTTGGCAAATGCCTAGCTACTTTCGTAGCTCGAGCTTTATTAGAGCTTTGTAAGACCCGCCGTGAAGGGGAGAAATGCACTTTAATACTTTATCCAACCGCATTATGATTTACTGCAGTTTTTTCATACAATATTTTTTTTTTGATCACTACATTTACAAATTAAGGGATATATATAAACAAAATACTCCACTTTGGAAAATTTAATCCGTTAGAGCTAATAAATTAATTAAAGATATTCCACTGTAAAATTAATTATGTATACCATTCACTTAAAATAAGTAGTCAAATCATTTTCTAAGGTCTTCATTAACATACAAAAACATAAGACACTTAAATTTTGGCAAACTATTTTTTCTGCTAAAATACTCATCATGGAACCAACCCGTGCTGCCATGTATCTTGGAAGAGTGGATTTCAAAGAATATGCCTGCTAAGTATTGGTAGAATATTCCTTCTAAGTTGGTGTGGTGTGGTAGTTAGGAGAAGAGGGTGCCAGCTCAGGTGTCGTCCACGTCACTTGACCATGGTTCAAAATTACGTGATCCGTTGCCAAAAGCCCTCGTGTAGCTGAACAGTGCGACATTAATATTCACTCACTCTCACACTCCAAAAAATACAATACAGTAGTTATTGCATTTTTAAGTATAAAAATAATTATATCTGTCTATTCAATTAAAATTATAGCGTTATAATTAACTACTAATCACAAACAAATTTTGAAAATTTGTCCAAATGATGCAGTGTGAAAGAGAAAGTTTATTTACTTTAAGTATCATAACTGATAAAAGCATTTATTTGGAAAAAAAGATCAATTTCTTACTACCAAATGTGCATAATAAAATCATAAAAAAACATTAAAATAAAGAGAGATTTATAACAACCTCTCCCTTCAAAACTTAATTTTATTCTGAAATAAAAAAATAGGCATTATGCTGATCAGCGGAATTAATTAGAAGCGAGCACCTTGTGTAGCCAAAACAAAAAAAAAAGTTCTATCACAAACAAAAGATAGATATATGCAAACGTGGGCTTTTTTGCAGCACAAGCTAGAATTGCTCGCAGATGGCTGAATTTTTTCCTACTTACTTGACAAATATCGTTATATTTTGGGCACTTCATACAATATCTTTATAAATTATAGTCTATGCTATAAATTATAGCCTATGTGCTATTCTGATGTATAAGCTATATTACTGAAACTATATATTATATAGTTTCATTAAAATCCATTCAGTTGTTTTTGCGTGAAAGACCCACAAAGATACTCACAAACTTTCACATTTATAATATATATTAGATGTCATATTTCGAGACAGAATCAAATTAAATTTTTAAAAAGGAAGTTCTTTATTCAATCATTTCTACATCTCTTCCGATGCTGAGAGCAGAGAGGAAAAAGCACGCCACAGTGTAGGTTTCAAGTGGATAACACTTGAAAAACAGATGCGGTAAGTATCTTATCACAGATTTTATGATTGTACTTGAAAGTTAATGCTGACATATGGGGACTATTAAATCTAACTATCTGGAATTAGACATGTTTATTGGCAAAGCCATATGTTCAGAAGAAATAAATGGGTGATTAGTTTCGATACTTGAAGATGTAAACTGAGAAAGATGAGTTAGGTGCTAGATAGGGAATTTAATTTTTAATCTAATTTAATTATCCTTACATTTGCCCCCCTCCCCAATTTTAAAAGGGAGTCATGGCGTGGTTTTTTTAGAAAGACATTACACAGTAGAAATATTTAAGCAGTAGGAATACTAAATTCAAAATGCAATACAATAAACGAAACTATAACAACAAACACAGTAATGACACTTCCTAAATATTAATTGATAAAAATGAATTTCCATACATATAATTGAAGATTAGCTAGTTCAAATCTATTCGACATCCAGAATAAGAGCTCGCATTTCCTTCTATTCCTTCATAATAATAGATTTGTATTATAGCTAGTAGATAACGTTTTAAAAAAAATTTTATGTTGGAAAATAATATATCAAACAATAAGATAGTAAATATAAAAATACATGATATCATACAAATGTTAAAATAATTTTGGATAAAAATCTACTCTGGCGCCATCATAGTAATTCCTTATATTGTTACACAAATTTTGCATATATGAAATAATTTTTTAAAAAGATAAATATATATATATATATATACACTACTAAAATGAAATTATTAATAATATGAAAATGGTGTACAACAATTTATATGCACTATTCAACACAAAAAACAATATTTTATTTCATATGCATTATAAAATATAAGAATATAAAAATATAAGAGTAAAGTAATGGTTTGCTAGAGCAGCGGTGCCGTTCTTTGGCGGTCGTAACATCACGATGGATGACGTCACAGAAAAGACGGCTGTCTGTTAACGTTGATCGAGTGGTTTCCTAGGATAGCGGTCTGCTGTCCGTAGCTGTAAACAATCTTAAAGTGGATGATTTGGATGTAGCGAACATTTCTTTTTTATATTTTACCTATATATTGAACATATTTTTTTTATATATTGTACCTATATATTGAACATATTTTTTTTATACGAGTATATTGTACCTATATAATTGAACATATTTTTTAAATATTTTATACACATTTTTTATATAGTAGAACCTGTTTTTGTGCAGTCCTTTTCTAAGCGGTATACGAATTCAACACCTTTGCCACCACTGTAATGTGTGTGTGTGTTTTCGATGATTTCACATAAGAGTATGTACACATCAAGATGCATTGTTCATTTTTTATGAACTTTCTCCTGATTGCACGTTCAATTGCTTTCTAGATGATAGATTTGAATTTCAAAAAGAGCTTTAATCATGCATATCTGGTAATCGTGAAGTTTGCAAAAACTTATCACTTAAAGGTGTCGAAAAATAAATCGATTGAAATTGTATCTTCAAGTGACGAAAGCAATTTTTAACTAATTACTGTGTTGTACATACTTTACATATATTGTTATTTTATTATATCAATAAATGAAATCAAAGAATTTTGATTATTTGTTGCATTAGTTCATTGAAATTAAAGAATTACAAATAACCATATATTATTTCTAAGTAATTCCAAGGATTAATTTTCATAAAATTCTTTTTCTCAAAAGTAAACATTTGGAAAAGTTTAAAAGAATCTGTAAAATTCCCAAAACTTCTAGTCAAATCCCACATATAACACATTATACTAATACCAATATTTTTGTATTGAATTGGGTAAACAGTTAACTGACTTCAAATGCTTTTATAATACAAAAAAAAGACAATATGCTCCAAAGAAGTGTTGCATATAGTTGTAAAGAAAATACAATCATGACATGATTTAATAGTTTTATTCATATATTTCTTTTTTTTCACAGTTTAAATTTTTACAGATTAAAAATTAATTTAAACACTGAACAACAAAAAAATACAAATGAAAAAATACAATTTTGATAAGTGAATTATAAGTTAAGTTATAAGTTACTTCCTTTATTTACATTAAAATAAGAGAATTTAATTTAAACACTGAACAACAAAAAAAATGAAAAAAATACAATTTTGATAAATGAATTATAAGTTAAGTTATAAGTTATACTTCCTTTATTTACATTAAAATAAGAGAATTTAATTTAAACACTGAACAACAACAAAAAAAAATGAAAAATATGCAATTTTGATATTTGCAACTTAGACAAATATTCCGAAACATTGGCTTCATCCTCTTCAGGGATCCAGAAAATATTGGAACTCATTTTTTTTTGCCACCGCTATCGAGAAAAACGTTCAACAAACTGTTGCTGCCGCTATGACGATCGTAACGACCTGCAACTTCACATTCCGTTCCCATCCACCGCTCTCTAGGAAACCACGCCTATCTATTTACACAGGCGACGTTTTAGTGACGTCATCCACCGTAATGTTACGGACGTTAAAGAACGGCACCGTTGCTCTAGGAAACCATAGCTAAAAGAATATATAAGAGCCCCTTTTATTATTTTTGAGTCGGAAAAGTGGACTCACTTCAATAATCACCTTTAATATTTAGGAAAATTTTCCCAATTATTCACTGTAACTTAACAATATCGCATACAATTATTTTGAATCTCTCCGGAACCTTCTTAATATTTGTTTTATAGATAAAAATTCTTTCTCTTACATCACACATTCACAAAAATATAAACTGTATCACATTACTTAATTTTGAACACATCTCTGAGAAATCTGCATGATCAACTCACAGATGTTCAGGGATGCTGATAAGAAACATAAGAGGTGTACATATCAAACTAAACACGCTTGTCCTCTTAATGCTTCAAGACATATACAAAATTATAATGATTGTATTCTCCCTTATCCATTGTATAATATCCAAAAATAAACTTCAAGTTATTAAATTAATTTTAATTTTAGCTAAGGAAAATTTCGAAAAATAGTGAATTTTGATATATGGCCAGTATATCAAAACACACAGTTCCAAAATAAAAAAATTTTAATGACATGCAATAAGATTTCTGCAGAATAAAATAATTAACAAAACAATGAAATTCAGTGGAGAAAAATAAATACAACATGACTTTACTTTTGTTTCTAATAAAAATCAATATCACTAGTATTAGTACATTAGTCATTTTTCTAAAAACTTAATTTATATCTTTCAACTTTAAAACACCAATTTCTATCATAATTGTTAACTCATTCGACATCTTAAGATAAAATTATGAGAAGTATATTAAAATTTCTCAAAATTTGTATGACAAAACCTATATACTGTTTTCTCAATTAAAATATAAAGAATACCTCATTTAACACAACTATATTATAAAAATTAAATATATCATATATTATTCTTTTTTGCAAAGTTCTGTTCAGCAAAACTCAGTTACTTCAATGTTACTAAAATTGGAAATATATAATTTAACTGACCTCCACTTCGCAGCGGCAGAAACCCCTGGTGAACAGCAATCCAGATGTTGTTATCACTTTATTTCACCAGTAAAATTTTATCCATTTATTTTCCCCCCAATGTTGGCACCTTACTATTATTTGATGGTGGTCAAATTCACAGTATTACCATGCAGACTTTCCGGCGAAGATTTTTTTTTCCCCTGGCAGAAGAAAGCGACGTCTGTCTTCACGAGGATAGGGGATTCCCGCTTCCTTTTTTTTTCTCTCTCTTCATTAGAATGCTTCTTTTCATGGTATATATATAAACTGGGTAGCCTATTCAGCAAAGACAGAAATATCATTCAGCGGTAAATCGGTTTCTTCTTGGGGTTAAGAGCAATGTTCTTACGGGGATTTTACTAGCGCTTTTCTTCTTTTTCCGTACCATTCCTCTTAATTCCGGCAACTTGATGTACTCAGCAAAGAGGTATATGGCGCAGTCGGTGTTCCATCAAATTCTTCATTGCATTTATTACTGCAGTTGGCGCTCGTTTTTATATTAAAATTATTTTATAAAAAAGATAAGTTTTTTACATTAAGATATGAAATTCATTTGCAGATAAAAAAATCCTGCCTGCTTTAATTATGTCATATTTCGAGACAGAATCAAATTAAATTTTTAAAAAGGAAGATCTTTATTCAATCATTTCTACATCTCTTCTGATGCTGAGAGCAGGGAGGAAAAAGCACACGGTGTTGGTTTCAAGTGGATAACACTTGAAAAACAGATGCGGTAAGTATCTTATCATGGATTTTATGATTGTACTTGAAAGTTAATGCTGACATATGGGGACTATTAAATCTAACGAGCTGGAATTAGACATGTTTATTGGCTAGGCCATATGTTCGGAGGAAATAAATGGGCGATTAGTTTCGATACTCGAAGATGTGAACTGAGAAAGATGAGTTAAGTGCTAGATAGGGAATTTAATTTTTAAACTAATTTAATTAACCTTACATACATCAATATCATTTATCTTACCAATTTAATAAGCCTTCATTACAGTTTATTTTTAAAAAATATAAGTAGTACTACATTCCATTTTGTTTAACTCTATTCCTTTTTATTTTATCGAGACATATGTTGAATTGCTATCATGCGCTATAGGAATAATTCAAGTAAAATAAGAAAAATATTTTTTTTGGGGGGGGAGGAGGTTAAAAAAGATGATAATTTACCAAATTATATTGTTCATATATTTTAATTTTCATGATTTGCAATTTTCAACTTTCGATCTTTCATTTTTTTTTTTTTTAAATTTTGTCAATGCTTATTCTACTATGTTTTTATACTTTCCAAATTTACATAAAAAACATAAGAAAAAATTTATTCTAATAAAGTCTTTACAAAAATTTCAACTATTTTTTTAGTTTATAATTTTTCTCTTTACAATAAATTTTTAAAAAAATAAGTATAAGTTACTTTCCTCGTTTTTAAAAAAAAACTTGAAAACTTTTTTTTTTCCAGCTCATATCATAAATTAAATAAATAAAGAACATTCTGAAATCATAACTTTTTTCTAAAATAGAGCCCCCCCCCTTCCTTTTTTAGGTAATGAATGCAATTGTATTCATTATCAACATACTGCAACATTAGTAGAACAATCTTTTTTTCAATCAATGTTACTGAAATCCTTGCTAAAAGTAATGAAATGCTTAACTTTTGAAAAAATAAAATTATATAAAATGATTATTCATCAGCATAAGGTAAGCCTATTTTTGAATTCCACGCACGCAGAATTCATTAGAATAATTAATATCAATACACAGCAAAAACACCTTCAAAAACATCTCTAACAAAATATCATCTTATATATTAAAATTCGTAGGTAAACAAAGTATCTATGTAGGGATGTATATATCCCAATTTTCTCAAGAACCACAAGACGCAGAAACCAGCAGAAGGTATCAAAATTTCGGGAATGATCCGAGGAATCCATTTTGACCATTTATATTCCGATATTCCAATTAGTTAAAAAGATATTAATTAAAAACATTCAAACGCATTTATTATGCGCGTGGCGCCATCTGCAGAGAATCGGAAAGATCATTTATTTCCAGAGGAAAATTCGGAACTTCTTTTTTTTTTTTCCCAGAGGTTTTTAAAAATATTTAAAAATTAATTCAGGCAGAATTTCTCTCTCTTTTTGAATAACACATTCTTAACAATTCAAACGAATTACACTGTAAATGGTTTTCATTAACTATTTTTTTTAAAAAAAAGTGAAATTTTTTTTCTTTTGCATTAATGAATAAAATATTCTACACTAAAAAAAGTTCATGCTTTTCTTTTTTTTTCGACGTGTAGAACAATATTATACATAATCTGTACAAAGATTGATAAAATATCTTAAAAATTACGGTTAAAAAAATATGTGTTTTTCAACTTTTTTCTCTTTTGCGATAAATATGTAAACATTTACTTTTTTTTTTAAAGTTTTCTGTTTAAAAATTACCGTTGATTGCAATATATATATGAAGGTAAAAAGCATTAACTTAAAAATGAAGCCCGAAAATTTTTTTAACTTTAACAAAAAACGGAATGAGAAATTGACAAAAATCTTCCGATATTTTAAAGATTATTTTACCGTTCTACCCGAAGGAAATCGTGGCATGGTTGCTTAAGGCGCTGCTTTATAAAACGGCAGTTCCCAGGTTCGAACCTGAAGAGGAATAACGAAACGGAATATCAAAAAAATTTAATTTTTATTTTAAAGGTATTAATCACCAAAATTTTGGGAATGATCCGAGGAATCCGTTTTGACCATTTATATTCCGCTATTCCAATTAGCTAAAAAGATATTAATTAAAAACCTTTAAACTCATCGTGGCGCCATCTACAAAGAATATCAGAAAGAAATTCTGTTTTTACAAAACAACAAAACTTTGCATATAAATAAATTTATTTAAAAATTAATATAATAAAATTACATATATATCTTTCTTTCAATTTAATTATTTTACAATTTTTTTAAAATAAAAAACGAGTCGAAATCGGTTCCTTTAATACAAGCTGTTCCGCTTGAACTTTCTTTTGCGTTAATGAAAAAAATATTTTACACTAAAAAAAAGTTCATGCTTTTCTTTCTTTTCCACGTGTAGAGCAATATTATCGTAATCTGTACAAAGATTGATAAAATATCTTAAAAATTACTGTTAAAAAAAAACAATATCTTTCTTTCAATTGAATTATTTTACAATTTTCTTTAAATATTTTTGGAACTTCTTTTTTTTTCAGAAGTTTTTAAAACACGATCTAATAGTTTTGTAATTTTGAAAAATTTCTATTTTTCTGTTTATTTCCATACATAAACTATTCTTTAAAAAAAAAATGTACTTTTGCGTTTCCGGTGGCTGCAAAATTAAATGAAAAAAATTGCCTAAAATGTCAGTAATAATTAATTCTAATTACATTCTTTATTTTTGTTTCAAACTTTTTGATCACAAAAGCAATCATTTCAATAGCTATCTGTAAATTTTTCTTTTATTAATTACTTATAGAAATTTGACTTCAATAAATATATATATGTTTTTTTAAAAGGATTATTTCTATTATTTTATTACTAAATGAATTCTTTGATAGTTAAAAAGTACATTGTCTATTATTTATAAGAAGTTTGAAAGCATTAACGTAAAAATAAAGCTCGAAAAAAAATCTTTTACTTTAACGAATAACGAAATGGGATATTGAAAGAAATCTACCTTTATTTTAAAGCTTAATTCAATGCTTTTTTCTGAAGGAACCGACGGTGTGATTGTTAAATAGGCTGCTTTATGAAAAAGCAGTTCCCAGATTCGAAACGGAGAGAGAAACTTTCAATTTCGCATTACGCTACTTTTTAAAGCTTTACTCTTAGCATCACAATCGTTTTCTTTTTATTATTGCTTCACATTAATAATTTTTTTAATTCTAAGGCAATATTTTTTTTTAGTCATACATCAAAATTTGAAGCTATATCTTATCTGTGAGAAGGAGGGGAAGATAGAACAATAATTTTACACTAAAAAAAATTGTGTTCGGGCTATAGAGAGGGGAAAGAAACCTGTCTTAAATCAAAAATAAGTGGAATGGAACAAATTTCGAAAAGAGTGAAATTTTTTGACATAATTTTAGAAATCATTCACATTGTGCACGTACAAATACACACACAGAAATGCTGGTGTCACGAGGAAAAGAGAAAGCCCGAGCAATGCTGGGCTAAGCGGTGGAGGGAAAGGGGAAGTCATTTTGAAAATGAGTATTAGAAGCTCTGATTTTGTGAAAGAAAGGGAAAATTTATAACAGTAGAGATAGCCCGTGCAACGCCGGACCATGCAGCTATTTCGAAAAAGTGAAATTTTTTTACACAATTTTAGAAATCACTCACATTGTGCGCGTACAAACACACACACACACAGAAATACTGGTGTCATGAGGAAAAGAGAAAGCCCGAGCAATGCTGGGCTAAGAGGTGGAGGGGGAAGTCATTTTGAAAATGAGTATTAGAAGCTCTGATTTTGTGAAAGAAAGGGAAAATTTATAACAGTAGAGATAGCCCATGCAACACCAGGCCATGCAGCTAGTTCCAATTATAACTTTTGCCACCAAAAATAATTATTTTAATTTTTAATAATTATGATAATCATTTTAATTGAGCAATGTTTGTTATTAATATTGCCTTTAGAGCTTATGCTTACTGCTTTTGAATTGCTAAAATGAATATTTTACACCCATTTTGTATTCAGATGTTAAGGTAATAAAAATGCTTTTTTAGCAAAAAGTTAGTGTTTCTTGCCTACTGCAAACAAAATATTTCCTAAATAATTTTTTTTACTACTAACAACCACTAAAAAGAAAACAAATCTAAAATTTAAGTATCATAGTTTATATACATGATCAAAATTTCATACATTTTCAATAAGACAGATTTTCATATTTTCTACTTCAAAGAAATAATTTTAAAAAATATCATGATTTAGATTTTTCTTACAATTATATGCATAAATAAATTTCTAAAACCTAAAAATATATTTATAGTTTCCTCATCATGAATTAAATACTTTTTAAAGTAACAAATTGATAATAATGAGCTCTTACTGCTTAGAAACATTGAATGTACTTGTAGATCACTGAATTTGGCTTGAGTTAGTCGTTCTTTGATTTGTGATGTGATCTATGCATGTTGAAAAGCATGATAGGTATGTACCTTTATTCGAAAAGTAATAACAAATGCCGATTTATCTATTATAATATTCTGTATTTTATTCAGTATTATAAATCAAAGGGAAAAATTGGCTAGCTGCTAAAACTGGCTTTAACTCTGCCAAAAGCTGTGATCAACCTGGCACTTTTACAGTTGCTGTAGCCTCCATCTTGAATTTTGAGGGTACTTCTTTATTTCAAGTTTTTGTACACATATGAACAAATATGACTTTTCAGTAACAACTAAACTTCCACAGCCCCGATCATGCAGAAATGCCACCTAAATAAGCATATGAATACTCTTTGGCATATCTCACCTGTCTATTGAGAGTAAGGGCACTGGGCTGACACTTTGTGCAGATTCCCTGTGGCCAAGGTGGGTGCTCCTTGCAGCCATCTTTGATCTTGCAGCTAATGTTCTCCAATGCAGCAAACTTGCCCCTGCACAAAATGTATTTGCATATTAAGATATATCTTTAATGTCTTAGTTTTAAAAGGAAGCAAAAATTGTAATGTAAAATAATTTACACTAAATAGATGTATGAATCAAAATGTGATAATTTTTTTCCAACTAACAAATATATGTTTGAAATTTTGATTGTAAACTTTTCATAATTGATCAGAGGTCAGCATACCATGACTTGTGAGTGACATGATGCTTATCTAACAGACTGTTATGGCTCTTCAGATCTCTGTCTCGATGTATTATTTAAAAAGTAACTTTCTCCTAAAAGTAACCTTGCCTTTCTCTCTTTACTTTACGCCATATTTACTTGAATATAAGCCGCACCGCAAATTCTCAAAATGCTTTTGTGAAAAAATGTTCTTGTCGATTCTAAGCTGCAACCCCAATTCTCTCGGTTTTTTTAGAAAAAATAAAAAATTACGTAAAAGGTTAATCAATATACAATACTTAAGAAATTTTTTAAAAAAAAAATTAATGAAGAACAAGAAGCTAACAATTTATTTTACAAGCATCAAAACCTTTTGAATACATACATGAACCTATAATTACTCTAACCATAAATATTTTTCGAAAATGATTTTTCACTCCCATTGTCACAGCTGACTTCAGAATTGGTGCCAGGGTTGCCATTTTCCTACAGTGTTGTCTTTCAGGCCATCCAACGCATTTGTTAAGCAGTCTTTTTTTTAATGTATTACAGAAGAATGTAAAAGAATTATTAAAAACTTGAACATTTACAGCCCTATTTCCTTCTTTTTCAGCATATAAAATTGCCTCCTTTTTCATACTTGCATCATAGTGAACTCGTCTTGATGCTATTACCAAACTTTTATGTTTAGGTGATTAAAAGAAAGTATATGCAAAAAAATTTCTTAAATACGAGCAGATAACAATGTTTAGGATAGACTGAATACTGGAAATTAACAGCAGAATGAAATAAGTCATCAATACAAGTGGCCAGAATGGACAATTACATTTTTTTTTTTTTGAAAGGGTGGAAAATGCATTGCCATCCTTCCAACAAATGTTTTGCCTTTGATTCTAAGCTGCACCCAGTTTTCAGTAACATTAACAATGGAAAAATAGTGTGGCTTAGATTTGAGTAAATACAGGATATTGAAAAAGTTAACAGTAAACATATATACACTCATGTCCATAAATTAAGGATAATTCAGAATCACACAGAAATTGAACTCTAAAATAAAAATTTCACCTGTAGAATTATCACACACATCTTGAAGAAGAATATGCAAATTACAGGAAACCACCAGATGGCGCTGATAGTACGTCACAATGACGAGAGTGTAAGAGAGGGGTATATAAGGAATGGTGGCAAAGAAGTAAAATTGTTCACAAGCGCTTTAAAAGCCTTTCAGTGCAATAACAGAATAGTTATGGCACAAAGGAAGCATTTGGATGATTTTTTACGTGGTACAATTATTGGACAACTGGAATGTGGACGTACCCAGCTGGAAGTATCCAAGGAACTTGGAATCGCCCACAGTGTCATCTCCAGGCTTTGGCAACGATTTCAAGATGATGGTAATGTGAGTAGATGTTACAGCACAGGTCGCCCCCAAGTTACAATGCCGAACGAGGACCTGTATATATTTGGCAATTACTGCCAAAAGAAACAGACGGAGCACGACATCAAACCTGTCTCATCAACTCTCTTCAGCTACCAGTACAAAAGTTTCAAGGCAGACCGTGTAGACGCTTAGGGCACATTGGTCTATATGCTCGTAGGCCTGTCAGATGTGTTCCACTAACCGCAACTCACTGTTGCCTGCAATTAACCTGGAGTAGAGAGCATGCAATGTGGACACCACAACAGTGTCTTGTGTGATGTTTTCCGATGAGTCCAGGTTTAGTTTGCAGTCTGATTCTCGCCGGACTTTAATATGGAGAGCGCCAGGTACCCGTTACCACCAAGAGAACACCATTGAACGACACCGTTACAGTGGTGCAGGATGGCTCGTTTGGGGACTAATTATTCTAGGTTCCAGAACTGACCTGCATGTTCAGAGTGTAACGATGACAGGCCACATCTATCGGGATGTCATTCTGGAACAACATGTACGTTTGTTTTGGGGCGCCATGGGTGCTGAATTTCAGTTTATGGATGACAACGCCCGTCCTCACCATGCAAACATTGTAGACGAATGCCTTCAATCGGAAGATATCATCCGTATGGATTGGCCAGCATACTCACCAGACTTGAATCTAATAGAGCATGTGTGGGATATGCTTAGCCGACAAATTGCAGCCCGTCAACCCTCTCCCACCTGTCTACCGGAACTTCGGAGGGCATTGCTTGATGAGTGGTGTAATATTCCCCAAGATCAGATTGATAATTTGATACTCAGCATGCCTAGGCATTGTAAGGCCTGTATTGCATTGTCCGGGAGACATACTCTGTATTAACCATCATACTAACCATGTTATACTGTTTTTTGTAAATAGGTTCTTTTTTGCAATTTGCTCTAGGAAGTAAAAATCGCAATTTTTATTAATTATGTCAAACATATAGCATCTTTTTTGCTCTTTACCTTTTGTTTAATAAATAGACTTTACAAATAAGTCAAATTTGTTTTGCTTCTGTCTCTTTCTTTGCCTGAACTTCCTTATCCTTAATTTATGGACATGAGTGTATTTAAAAAAAAAAAGACATGGTGCATCTAACATCTTGACTAGGAGGATCTAAATTAACAATGGATGAATTAGTAATGCAAGAACAAACAATATGAACTTTATATGAAGATAATATTAGATTACGTATTTGGCAAAAAAGTTTCCTAACCTTTATGTACAAGAACAAATAAAATCAATTTCAGTTATCAGTGTAAACATTAAAATACAGAATAAAGCAATTAAGCCGTTATTGGTAAAAAAATTTCTTCATCGAGCTTGCAAGTTTTAATCCCAACCTGATATTTTGACATTAATTGTTCTTGCATTGAGCCATAAAAATATCTTCAACAGTTTTTAATTCTTGAAGGGTTGAAAAATGTTACTGTGGGTTAAGACTTTATTTAAATAATATTCAAAATGACTAATTGAAACATGACAGTCTTGATCACAACCATCACTGGAGGACTTTGCCCCACACGTGGTACATGCATGCATATATATAAATGGCTATTTAATACCTTAGTTATCTTGTTTCACTAACAACTTGGCTTCTCTCTCAAAAGTCTGTCAACCCCTGACCTAGGTAATTGGAAAATGACTTAAAGGATAAATTTTAATACAATTAAAGCCTTTTGATACTTAGACCTTATAAAAGAAATGATTCCAGTGAATCAAAAATAGTTTCCTGTTTATTATACAACTAATGAAAGCAAACATTTTACAGCTGATATTGAATTAATTTTTTCCAACTTCTTTATGATCTTACATCTGAACAACAAATATTTTTGCAGACATATTTGTTTTACCAACTTGATTGAAAAATCTTATATTCTAGAAACCAAAATGCAATTCAAGAAAGAAATATTGCTTTAAAAAATGGATATCAGCAGAAAAACCTCTGTAATCCTAATAAAAGTTCCAAATAGTTTTTTTTTAAAAAAATTCAGAAATATTTGATAATTTATTTCTGATTCAATAACCTTTACTGTTCATTAAAATTTAATTTCTTCCTTTTAAAATGGAGGTTCAGAAATTTTTAAAAAGAAAAATGATACTTTGGTATAATATCTTATTTTATATATACTGTGCATGCAAATCCTATTATTTTCAATTCATAATGTGTGAACCTGTAACAAATTAAATTTTTATAATAACGATACTCACAAGAAATTCCGCCAACTCCATTCTAAAGAAATAAAACAAAAATATTCTTTGATAGAAGATATTTATTGATTGTATTAATATTCTAAAATAATTAGTTTGACTGAGAAGGATAGATTTATGTAAGGGCTACTTATGAGACCTCACAATTTAAAACCTAGATTAGAAAAGATTATTACCCAAGTTGGTATCTCTTTTCCCAATTTTCTCATTGAACAAAAGGAAAACTTAAGAGCTCAATTCAACATCACATGCAGCAACCATGCTTATCCTGCCTTATGATGTTTGGTGGAATCCTGGTTCAAACCCATTAGAACATCATCCCTCAATGGGTTTGCAATTATGATTTACTGGGTTACCTAGTCCCAAAACAATGGCAAGATTCAACTAATTTGGCAAAGCTTTGATTCTCTTAAAAATTGATACTAATATCAAAATTGTTGATTTACATTCCTTATTACACATTCTAAAAGTTAGTGAGAAAAATCAGAACAATATTTGTAATTATTTTTAAAATTTTTGCAAAATATTTTTTATCTTTGATGAAATGGTAAACAAAAATATCCAAATAATTTGGTGTGATATTTCTCACTTAAAGTGAATGCTTATTAACGTCACTCCATAATAATTGTGATGGATCTTGTAATTTTGAACATCAATCGACAAGGGCAACATCTGAGCTGACATCTCCCTCTCCAAACTGCCACACCACAACAGGAGGACTTTGAGCTACCACAGATTTAATGTACATCAGCCCCTCTACAAGGTGAATCTTAAGTGACAGCAGGGTTTGAACTTGTGAAACGCGAGCCACGAGTTTGTAACCATATAACCATATAACCACGACCACATGCTTCACTTAAAATGCTACATGAATGTTATAAAATTCTCATAAGATAGTTTACAAGCTGGTTCACATTTTTCAGATATTAATTTTTATATTTCTTGTTACATTTTTAAAATTTTATTTATAATACAAGACTTTATTTATAAGGCTTTATTAACTTTTATTTATAAGACTTGATTGTCTTATGTCAACTTTGTATAGTGCTTTTTAAATAACTACCTTAAGCAGCTTTGTTTTTACTCTTAAAATTATTTTAACCAGATTTTTCTTTAATATCTAAATCTCATCAATAATCCAAAATAAAAATAGAAATAAAATTTCCAATAATAATTGCAACTTTAGGAAGAAACAATTAATAAATGTAGCAGAGCCTCTCAGACTGCAACCTCTAAATTGAAAAGTGGCCACATAAAGAGTCTTTCCTTTTGTGGAGGCAGGAAGACTTTTGCTCTTTGCACCAAATGCAAGACTCAGCAAGCCTCTCCAGATCACATCTTGGACTGCTTGGGACTTTCAAGGGAGGACCTTTTCTCCTCTCTCTTCCCTCCCCTCCTGGTATTGGATTTCTTAAGGGTTAATGGTCTTTTGGGTCTTGTCTGACTCCGTCAGACAGACTGAGGATTAGCCACAACAATTAATACATTTTCTATTAATCAAAGAGGTAATAATTTATAAAATTTAATCTTCATTATAAACTATATTATAATATTTTCCCCTACCTTTTTCTTATTAATAAATTAAAATAAGTAAAACATTAGAAAGCTATCAGTAATTAAATTGGAGAATTCAAATACTTTTTTTGTAAAAAAAATAGTTAACATTTTACTGTTAATGCCAATTCAGAAAAAATCCAACACAAAATGCAAAATTCTCATTTAATATTTTTGTTATTCACACCTAAGATTTTTGAAACCACTAAATGCCAAATAATAATTTCAAAGAGTAATTAACAGAAATCAGTACAAAAACAAACTTAATTCATACTTCTCCAGTATTTAAAAATAACTTAAAAAGTTATAATTAAGTCAAGGTAATAAAAGAAATTTGCATAAAAGTTACAGCATAAGAGTTAAGAAAATCACAACTGATTCAGTGCTAATAAGGAAAAGATGAAAAGTTACTCAAAAATGCAAATGCAACATATTCTGCCTAAAGAAGATTCTATCAAAAACTGATGTTAAGTTGGCAACACACACACACACATAGAGAAAACAATATACTTCAAAAGTTACCATTGCAAAAACAGTTTTTTAAATTAAAAAAAAATTCCCGCACTTACTTGTCTATTCCTCCTGTCAGCTTGCGTAAATATGAGTGGAAAGACATATGTTTGATATTTTGTTCATGCAGATAAGCTTCATTATAGGGCTAAGAAAAAAGTAAAAGAAATAAACATTTTTTTTAAGTATAAACAAATCTTAAATATTATTCTCTTTTACACTTAAGCAGTAAATAAAAAGTTTACACATATGAGAGTGATAGGGAAAAAACCTAAAATATTTTTTCTAATAAATTATTTAATATTTCTTGAGAAATATTATAAATCTGAATTTTTTAAACTACATTCAGATTTCCTCTTGTTTTGAAGCAGAATTGGTATAAATTTATAATCTAAATAAAGGTTAAAAAAATGGTTAATGTTAATTATATCAATGTTTTCAAGAATCTAAGAAGTGAAATAAACCTTTTTAATGCCCAATTTTTAAAATGAAATAAGCAACCCATAATAAAGTTCTTATTTATTCTAAAATTGCTTTCCCCTTGTAATAGATAAAACACAACTCCATTTTCCTTCTTGTCTCTTACTGCAGAATAATCTGCCATAAATGAAGCTAAGTGTTCAAAGGGTATTCCACACTTTTTAAATTCATCCATTATGAGATACCTAATATTTTCTCATGTGGAATTCCCAATCAAATTTGAAAATGCAAAAAGGCCACTTAGAAATGAACATTTTGCAGGGTCAAAGTAAGTGAACCCAATGTGACATAATTTGCAGTCTGTATCATTATGCCATCAAATGGGGCTGGAAAAAAACCTTGTTTCATGTTTTCAATCATATTCTCTTTCCAATTAGAAGCTAGTTGATCATTCACAGTGAATGTTTTAATCCTTACACATTTATACTGCTCAGCACACACAATATCAAACTTTAAAAATATTTTCAAAAAACAGGATCAACATGAATATAGCTGCAGTTAAAGGTACAGAAAAGATATAAATAGTACTTCAAACCTTATAACACTTAATCCACACGCTGACAAATAATCTTGAAAAACTTATCCAATTTTGAACAGCAACTTCATTTCTTATTTGTGGTATGGTATGAAGTTTTCACACGACAGGTAATATAATATTGGCCTTCAAAAGAAATGATGCAAGTTCAACAAATATTACAAATGCATACTTTATTTCCTTTGGAGAAGTGTTAATACAACCAAATTTCCTTTTAATTATATTCTTCATATGCTTGAAAGTACCTTTTGCTTTTGTTAGACAACAAGGTAAACAAAATAGCCATATGAAGCATTACTAACATGTGCAAAGCAAAAAATTGTCTGAGTTCTAGAAAGTTGCTACAGAAAAAAAAATTTAATTTTGCTTAATAAATACACACTTAAGAATCAGTAAGGAACCAATGGCTAAAGAAGTACAATATCCAGGAAGGACAATTTCCTAATTTTTTTGAAAAACTTGATGGCAAAGAGTTCTAAAATTTTTGAATAATTTTCTAGTCACTTTGCATATGAAATAAGCTATGAAAGAGATAATGTCGAAGGATGACAGAAATTTTACAAAAATGTGTAAAAATTAATGAACAGGATGCTAAAGCCTAATGGAAGGCTAAAAACTGTAAATCTTACCAGCAGTATATAAAACTTGGTCAATATGAAACTTCATTTATATTAATTATCTTTCCATTTATTTTACAAATGCCAGGCCATTGACCATCAGGTCATTAGGCAACGGGCTCTCCAATACCTTTTTACAATGCAGTTAAGATCATTCAGTGCAGAGCACTCGTCCAAATGAGCGGCAGTCATGTCTTGTCCAGTGTCACACAAAACGCAGATAGGTGAAGTCACTAAGTTAAAACGAAACAGATGAGCACAAAGGCAGTCATGTCCGGTTAAAAGTCTAAATTTAGCCACAGCAGCAGCACGAGGAGAACTTGGAATACCGTGGGATTTCTTACATAGTGTACTCCAAGGCTTATCACGAGCAACACGAGAAGCTGTAAGGCGAAATGATTCCCTAAAAATCCTTTTAATTTCCAGTTTGGCAGAATGAAGTGTCAGGTCTCTGCGAAAGTTCTGAAGGATACCCGTTCCCTTTTTGCCAAAAAGTCTGCCCTCTCATTTCCCAAAAGACCACAGTGGGATGGTACCCATTGAAAGACGATCTTTCCTTTTATCTTTCCCAGGAGTTCTCTACAGTTCTGCACACGTAAACAATTATTCTCATTATAGTTGGACAAAGCCTGTAGGGCAGAAGTAGAATCTGAAAGAATTACAGCTCTTTCAATGGGGGGAAGACAAACAGCAAGTTGCTGAAGGGCTATATGTATAGCTTCAACCTCACCATCAAAGTGAGTTGTCAAAGGGCCGGTGTGTAAATAGAAGGAGAAGAGGTGACTAAAAACACCAATGCCAGCGCCTTGGCAAAGTCCAAGCGTGAGCCATCTGTGTAAATGTGAAGCCACTCCTCCTGTGGGAAGCGGGTATTGATAGTTTCCAAAGCTATAGCGTGAAGAGCAGTTGGACTTAGATCACGTTTTCTCACATTCAGAACAAGGTCCAATCTGATGTCGAGTGTTGCGTAGTCGAGTGGGTTAGCAAAAGACAGTAATTCAAAGGGCACATCATTAATGACTTTATATTGAATGTTCTTACGAACACATTGAATAAAGCCCTTTTGAGTCTTAAGATTATGTCCTCCATCGGAATCATAGTCCCGCCAGAATGAATTATTTGGGAGTCTAATAAGTCTATTGAAGAGAATAGCAGCATTCTTCTCAATTATATTAGTGAATGGCTGAAGGTCGCAAAGTAACTGCATGGCAAGAACTGGAGTAGTTTTAACTCCGCCAGTGATCATGCGAAGGGCTTGGTTATGGAAAGTGTCAAGAAGTTTTCTAACGTTCTCTGAGGCAGAGATCAGCACCTCATTGCAATAATTTAGAACTGGTTGAATATATGTCTTGTAAGTTGTATTTAAGGTATCCCTATTGCATCCCCATTTAACTCCGGTCAATCTTTTAAGAATGGAGAGTCGCTTTCTTGCCTTAGAAACAACAAGCTCAGCATGTTTAGTCCATTTCAATTTGTTATCAAGAGCGCAACCCAAATAAATTGAAACATCACTCTGTTGAACAGGCATACTGTTATAAACCAATTGGGGACTGAATGGTTGTCTATTTAAAGTGAAGAACTGACAAGTATTCTTCTTTAGGTTTACAGTCATATTATTTTCAATACACCAAAGGTGTAATCTTTCAAGGGTCAGATTTAGGATGGTATTTAGTTTGGACTGATCCCTCTTTGGTGTGCTGCACCACATGGCAAGGTCATCCGCAAATAGAGCCATATTGGTCAGTCCATCAGATGCCAAGAGATCAGGGAGATCATTAATAAAGATGTTGAATAAGATAGGACTAATCACAGTGCCTTGGGGCAGGCCAGTTTCACTTTGTTTAAAACTGGAAATAGCATTTCCAAAACGAATGGCCGAGAAACGCTGAGAAATGAAGTTCCTTACCCACATAAGCATATTATTGCACACACCCAGGGTCTGCAATTTTTGAATACATTTAAGCCACCAAACTTTATCAAAGGCTGCTTCAAAATCCACAAATAGAGCAAGAGCAGAGTGTCTCTGATCAAGGGCGTCCTTGATGGACTGGCCAAGAAAAACAACTTGTTGGTTTGTGGACTGACATTTTCTAAAGCCAGCCTGAGAAGAGGTCAGGAGATTATTAGTTTCGAGGTACCAGTCGAGTCGAGAAGTGATCATTCTTTCCATGACCATAGATAAGATACTTGTTAGTGAGATGGGGCGATAACTGTTTAAATCATCCAGAGGTTTGTTCTTTTTAGGAATAGGAACAACTATTGCCTTCTTCCAGATTGCAGGCACACCATACTTCCAGCTATGGTTATACAGTGTCAAAAGCACAGAAAGTGCATTTCAGCCAAGGTGTTTCAAAAATTCAGGGTGAAAATTATCTGGTCCGGGACTCTTAGCACACCTTATGTGCCCAACAGCCTCTCTTAGCTCTGAAATACTAAAATTTCGATGGAAAATCTCATGTCCATGAGATTGAGACGAAGCAATATTACGGATTTCTCGCCCAATAATTTTCTGTCTGATCTTAAGGCTCTTTTTTAGGCATTGTTTAGTTGAATAAAATGAATTAAAGGAGTTGGAAATATCCATGTCGTTAGCTAAAACACGATTACCGACTCTCAAAGGTTCCGTCGAAGAAGTATTCGCCCTATTCTGAATCTTGTTTACAAAATTAAAAACCTTTTTTCCATCCTTCCTGTAATCGATTTTTGTTATAAAATTATTGAAACAATTACGTTTCATGGTAAGAATTTCCTTTCGAAGGAGGGCGACACTCTTTCTCCAGTTTTGGACATCCTCTGGATTTTTACTTTGTTCAGCAATAAAACGGGCAGTAGAAGATTTCTCTTTTAAAGCAGCGAGATTTTCATTCCAAAAGGGTTTATAGTTAAACTGCTTGCCCCTAGGAATCCATTTCTTAGCAGTTTCAAAGATAACTTTTACAAATCTGGAGAAAACTCTATCGACGCTTTCACCGGCCTTACGGAAACTCGAAACGGATTCGAAAATAGTCTCGTTTTCCAAAGTAAAGTTCTTTCAGTCGGCCCTGGCGAAATTCCATCTATTTCTAAAGGGTCTCTTTGAAGAATTACTTGTGTCAAAACCAATCCCAGTAATAATCATGCGGTGGCCTGAGCCAGGATCGCAAATGACTTCTCTTTCTACATCATCAGCGATATCCACGGAAGCTAAAGTCAGATCTGGGTTAGTACCATTGCCATTGTAGTGCAAGTAGGTTGGGATATCTGAGTCATCATACAAAAGTTCCATTTGGTCAGCAATCAAAAGATCTTACATAACTTTACCAGCGGAATTCAGATCACTGTAGTTCCAGCGCTTGCTGTGAGCATTAAAGTCACCGCATAGTATTGTTTTACTGGTAAAAGTCAGGAGGCTAAAGTCAAGCTTAGTGTTACCAGGTGGGCTGTAGCAACCGTAAACTTTGAAGTGTCTCTTCTGCTTCCATACATCCAATTTGATGATTTCAGCACCATTATAGGAAGAGAGATTACTAATTTCATGAAAATCCGAAATCAAGCCAGCTGAAATCTTTCCATATTAGCTGAATCTTTGAATTATCTTTCCATAATTAGTACAACCATTCCAAAGCAAAATACCAAAAATATAAAACACTACAACAAAGTGAAGATCAACATTCTCTAATTTCAAATCATTTCACTATAACAGAGAAGGGATCGCATCTAATGGCAAGAAAAAAATACTAATTAAATGCTCAATCTGAAAATCCATATATGACATGCCCATCCATGAGAAACTTTTCTAAGGTTTGCATATTTAACTCGCCTATTGCAAAAAAAGGTTTAAATTACAAAAAAAATCGAACTTTCAATGTAACTATGGGATATTCTCAGCATTTTAAAAGTAAAGATATGAATTTTCTGATGAACTAACATCAAAATATTCTAATAACACAATAGGAGGAATGACACAAACTACAAAAATTTCCCCAAGAAGCTGTTTGAAAACTTAGGCTTAGTTTAATTTAAGAAACCATGTATTATTTCCACTGATAGTTAAAGAAATGTCTTTTTAAGTTAAATTATTTTAATTGTAAAAATTCCATGTCTACAGTTCCTTTGAAATATGAAATAAATGACATAAAATACGCATTGAAATTGTTTATATAAAGGCTTGATTATTTAGAACATTCAAAATTCATCTACATAATTTAGAATAACACTATTTATTTATAATAGACTTCTATCATAATTTTAATTTTTATTTTATAAATAATTTTTAAAATGTGGTGATAGTAAATTTCCTTCCAATAAATAAGGTATCAAGAATAACAGTAACATATCAAAATTTGAGAAGCAATATTTGAGTGATGTTCTGTAAAACTGAAATTTTAGAATACTTTTGTGAGTAAAATTAATTCGTAATAGCAATAGATAAGATTTTTATATAATTTTCCCCTTTTTATTTATGGACAATTATTATGTAAAAATATGAAATACATTTTGAATACCTGGCAAGATATCTAGGCATTATTCTACATTTTAGTTTAAACTTGGCAACACTTATTTAGATGAGACAAAATACAATATCTTTTAGTATGGATGTAATAATATTAGATTTTTAAAGAATTTGACATACATTGCAATAATATTTTTATAGCAAATATACAAGAATGGTCACTTCAAAGTTGCATCATCCATGGCCAAGTGCTTATAGTGTGTGGAATAGAGTATCAATTAAACATTCCTAATTTGACAAGATGAATGATTTTTTATCCCATTGGTTTTCAGCAAAGTCATTTTAATTTTATAAACTGCTGTTAGACTCCATACATTTTACACCGAAATAAAATTCAGTTTTTTAGGACATAACTTAATGTTCATAATTTGTAAAAAAGACAATAATATTATGCCTTATAAAAAAGAATATAACCCATCAAAAAGAGAAAAAGTTACTTCTTGAAAAAATACGTTTGGTATTGTCCATCATTTGTTTTTTATCAACCCACTGATTTGATTGTTTATTAACACTGCAATTACTAGCAACACAATGGAGACCTCAGACATCAGACCTCCAAAATTTGAACTAGTCTAGTGACGAGCTTAACACCTGCATGACCCCCCCTCCCCCTATAAATTTTCCCTCAACACTATAGTGAAGATGTTGGGCTTTCACAAGTTTAGCGTGCATCAGCTCAGCTACATGTCAGAATTTTACATGCCACAAATCAAACTGATAACTTGACTGCAACGATGTAGGCACAAGCTGATCACCATTGCCACTTGACTACTACAACCACATTTTTCTTCAAGCAGTTACTCCAAAAACTAGAAATAACCAACATTAAGTGCCTTCTACTTGTGCAAATTTTGTGTGTTTACACTAAAAGTATCTACTTGGCTTAACAAAAAAGAACTAAAAATTCAATGATTTTGTGATTCGTGAAATAAATTAAAATATTACCTCCACTGGGATGCAATGAACGCATTTTCCTTTAGGTCCATGTTGACACCTGGGAAAAGGAAAAATATTATCTATATAACCTTTAAAAATAACATAATAATAACATAAACAATAAATAATTTATTTTAACCTTAATTTGAAATCATAATTTTATTATGAATCTCATGAAATGGCCTAACACTGTTTAGATTAAATAAATAAATCTTAAATTTTAGGGGGAAAATGAGTTTTTAAATAAAATACATTTATGAGAAACCCTAGTTCAATATATAGCTTGTAAACTTCAAATATTTTTTTAAAATATAATTAAACACAGTTAATAATATAAAACTATAATTAATTATAATTGTTAAAATTACAAATATATTAAAAGTAAAATTAGTAATTAAAAATATAATTAATAATTAAAAATGTAATTAAATATTTTAACAAAAACTAATAAATTCTTTAAAAATTATTTTACTGAAAAAAAAAGTAATGCTTGGAAAAACCTAAATTCTTTAATGATCTGGCCAATGTTTAGAATTACCTAAGTGCCGAATTTCATGTAAATATCTGCTAATATGGTTTATAATGAAGTACAGCGAGACAAATTGTAATACAGTTTATACAAAGGTATCTATTTAGGATATTATATTAAATAAAATTCCGCTTGAAAATGTGTCTCTACAGTTTCTATTTAATAGTATTGTAATAAAATGGTATTGAAATGTTTAATGGTATATTGAGATTAATAATTTTTTAAAATATTAACCAATGAACTAAAATTTTCTAATTAAAATTTAGTAATCAAATGGAGAAATAGATGTACTAATAATTCATTAAAATGGCTTAAATCTCACTTTCATTAAGATCTGACAAAGATCAGTATTTCATAAACATGTTTAGAAGCCAAAATACAAAAATAATTCAAAATAGTTCTTTATCAAATTATTTTTAAAAAAAGATTAAGTTACTCTAGGGAACCTTAAAAAATAGATACGTATTACAAAAATAACAAACATTACATAAAATGGTACTACTATCTCTGCTCTATTAATAGTTCTATTGTTCTAATACTTCTGTTCTACACAGAAAAGTGTTGATAGCTGTATTCTTAAATGTTTAACATAATCATAAAGAAAACTGATAATAGATCATAAAGAGTTACAAACATTGAAAATATGATCTAATAGAAATCCTTAATACTGGAGGTCATATGATCGGAATATATGTTCAAATATCTACTATTCATCAACATTATCACTATCTAGGTCCTAGAATAATAAGTATTAAAAAGTAATTAAGATTACATACAGTTTGGGATCTCTCTCCCTCTGTATGGATCCATTCTGTTTGTAAAGGTATGTGTCCACTTTGTCTTCCTCAAGGCCTAGGACATCTGAATCCCTCCTCGAGGTTTCCTCGGGTGAGGACTTGTTTTCAGAATTTGTTGGCTGGAATGTTAAGTAAAGGGTGTCACCTTGCCTAGAAAATGAAACAGCCTTTCTTAAACAATTTTTCATTTTTGTTGCCATAGTCAACAGGAACATGGAAACATTTATTAAAAAGTGAACATATAATGAAATAATAAAAATAATGCTTGTAACATTTTATTTAAAGTCACACTTTGTTTAAATATAACTATAATTTAAGTATGTGTGAAACTTCAACTGATCAGATGCAAAAACATGTAAAATGTCTAACGATCTAGCCTTTAAAAAATTTTAAAGCTTTGAAAACATTAAATAATATTAATAGAAAAATAATATCAGAAAATTTTCAAGACTTGTGAATATTTTTAAGATGATTCTGTAAACATAAAAGACAAGATTTTCCCTCTTGGTAACAATTGAAACTAATTGAAGAACAGTTTTTAAAACAAACTAGTATAATCATTGTGCACAAAAACAATTTACATTATATTAGCAAATATATTCAAAATTTAGCAAAAAAAAAAATAGAGAAAATATTTTCAAAATCTACAATTGTTTTTAATTTAATTCCCCCCCTCATTGAGCAATCAAAGAGAACAAGAAAATCTAAAACAGCATAAAAAGTATGGAAAATATATCTATCTACAATATTATTTAACATTGTTCAGGTAAACTAATTCACCCTGAAAATAAAAACTGCACTTTACAGTATTTATACACACTCTGACAGTCATTTAATCCAAATATATGCTGTTATTTTTCCATATTTTTTTTTGTATTAACATAAGCATATATATATATATATATTTAAAATAAACTGATAAGTAATCCGTAATCAATATTACATGCACAATAAGACTTAACTGCTTCTTAAAAAAAATTAAATATTTTTTTTTCTGTACTTCATCAGTTCTTTTTAGAAACAGAATAAACTCTGAACACTACATTATAATGAATATATTATATAGGAGAGCAAAAAAAAGAAAAAAATTTCATAAATTATTTTGAAGTTTTAACTGCATGTATTAGTAGCAGCATTTGTGCTCCAATATGGCTTTGGGACTAAATATCTTTTTATAGCAACACAAAAAAGCTCCCTAAATGATGAAATAAATGCATCCTTAAAGCAAATTATGTGGGGAAAATAATTTCTAAATTTTTCATTTTTTTCTACTCTAGTATTAAATTGCATGCAAATTCCACAGAAAAGAATAAATGTGTTACTGTTTGATAGTGTGTATATATAGTGAACTTTAAAATCACTTTTGTTTTTAGATCTGTTGGTTCAGTTAGATTAGAATACAATAAATATTTTCAAACATGGCATAATTTCTCTTCAAAGCAAGACTATGTCCCATTCAATAACTAAATACAAATTTTACAGAAATACAAATTCACTAAGGAAATACAAGCAAATATATGAAATCTGCTATTACTTTATGCCATAATTTACAAGTTGCTTTCTATCAGAAGATAATAAGGGAATTTTTCTATTTCTCTCCTTGTAAATTGTGAAAGTACTGTCAAGATTGAAGGCACCTTTCACCTGAAACAAAATGTATAAATTAATAAAATGTACAAACCAAATGTATCAAATATATAAATTAATCTAATAAATGAAATTGGATAAAAATGGCTAAATCATGAAAGGAAGATTTTATCTAAAAAGGAATCAATATTCAAAAGAAAAATGTTTAAATGTATGTTAATTTTAATCAAAAATTTTTAATTTACTTTAAAGTAAATTTAAAAAATAACAGCAACTAATTTTTGAAAACATATTTTATTTAAAATGATCAAATTGTAATGATTAACTATGTTAAACCTATAATACTTCTAGGACTCTCAGAGAATAATTCTTATCTAACTATGTAACAAAATGGATGAAACTTCAAAAATTTATATCTAAACATTCAATTTTAATATTCATAAATACCAACATATAGTACAACTTTATTATTTCATTACTGTCTTAACAGATGAACAAAAAGTACCCAGGAGTACTGAATAGGAATCAAATATTTACTACAGTAAGAATACTTACATTATATTTGAAATTCGACAGAAATACTAAAAATGTAAAATGAATAGAAGTCATAGTCTTTAATTCATCCATGAGATACTTAAAGCTCCAAGAAGTGCAGAAAAATGTGTTCACTTTATTAGTTTTACTTATTTCTTATTAAATAAACAAAGGGAATATCTATGTAATTGTATTCTTTTTTTAATGCTCTTTAATATTTCATTCAACACATCTCAATTGTAATTATCAATCAAATTACAGTATAAAAAAAAACAGGAACAAATATTTGGAGTTATGGAAGAAGTAAAATACTCATTTAGTTAAAAAAAAAATTGCACACATGAAATATTACTCATTCAAATTTTCGGCTTTTTTTCCCAACCCCAATGAACTCAGTATAACATATTGTGACTCACATTTTAAAATACTTCACATATGCATGGAAGCTCAGCTGCATTAAGTGGAAGTCTACACTTGAATGCCATCTTCATAAATGAACTACAGTCGAACCTGTTTTTGTTCCGTCCTTTTTTCATGCGATTTTATTTTTGTGCGGCTGTATAAAAAAAATTTCAAAGGTATTTCGACGAATTGGCTTGTTATATGTAAGAATTCATGAAATTCTCAAATATTTTTTTTGTTCGGTTATTTCTATGTGGTTTTTATCTACAGCACAAAAACAGGTTAAACTGCATGTAGGTCAAAATTACAAAATCCTTCCTCTGCTCACTAATCAATAATAACCTTCCCCTAAACTGAGTATTAATGGCTATGTTGCTGTAAACTCAATTACATTCTATTCTCTCCTTAATGCTGCTTCATAGTGACAGTAATGTGTAAGTCTTAAGATTTCCCTTTTAAAACTAGCTTCGGGTTGTCTTTTAATTTTATTGAAAGTTTGATTTTTCTTTTTGTAAAGGAAAAGTATTAACTATACCTTTTCAGGAGTGAATTGCTATATAAAGTGATTAAAAGTTAGTAATAATAGTGTTAAAATATACTGATGCTAATCAAACAATAGTGCAGATTTTCATTACCTCCAGTTTGTCATTTTGAAGAAATATCTTCAAGGTTTGATCAGAGATAGTGTTGATGCTTATTAGAAATGTACCAGTTGTCTCTTTTAGTTATATCAGACAAGTAGTTTAAACATTTGTAATAGATTACAAATACTGATCCTCTCATTGTAAACTTGGCCCTTTCATAATGATTGCGTCAATCAAGAAAAAGCTCTCAGAATGGCACACTAACAGAATGCAGTCTTGTGGGGACCGGCAATTTGTGCTGCTAAGTCTAATTTTAGAAAAGCTTTTGGTTCAATTGTTTGATTTTTTGCTTCATTGTTGGTAGAGTAGTTACATTCAGATAATTATCAGGGGTAAATTTTAAAACATTATATTAGATGTAAATATTCCATAAAATAATTAATTTTATGCAAGAAATATTTTGTGATTTCAACTAAATATACATGAAAAAAATATTCAAATTATCACATTTTATTTTCCACAACATATTAATCAAAACACAAATTAAAATTTGGTATGCCCATAAAATCAAATGATTTTAAATCTTGAAGAGTCACTCCAAAAGGTGTCCACTGAAGTGATGTTGCAAGCGATAGAAAGAACACATGCTTCAACATTCTAGTCCTTTAAAAATACCATCACTGTCAGTGAATGACATATTTAGCATTCTTGTATTATATATATATATATATATATATATATATATATATATGTAAGGATAATTAAATTAAACTAAAAATTAAATTCCCTATCAAGCACTTAACTCTTATTTTTCATTTCATCTTCAAGTATCACATTAATCACCCATTTATTTCTTCGAAACATATGGCCTATCTAATAAACACTTCTAAGAACAGATCATTATATTTAATAGCCCTATATGTCAGCATTAACTTTCAAGTACACTCATAAAATCCATGATACTTATCACATCTGTGATTTAAGTGTTAACCCACTTACAACACACCTGCTTTTTCCTCTCTGCTCTTAGCATTAGAATATGTCTAACTTTCATCAAATAAAGATCCTTTTTAAAACTAAGTCTGATTCTGGCTCCAAAACATGTCATATATATATTCTATGAATACCATTTTCATTTGACCATTTGAAGTACAAGGTAAACAAAAAGTTATTGCTGTTTTTAATGACCCAAAAGAGCATGACATACAAACAGCATAGCCTATTGTTAGTCCTTTAAGTAATCATCAGCATCCAGCACCTTCTGCCAATGTGTCTCCAGCTGTTCAATCCCCTTGCGGTAAAACTCGGGGGGGGTACGCAAAGAAGTCCGTGAGACCTTGGGGCATGTCTGCTTCATTGGTGAAGGATTTGCCATGATGATTGTCCAGGGAATGGAAGAGGTGGTAATCTGATGGTGCAAGGTCAGGTGAGTAAGGAGGATGGCACAAAGTCTCCCAACCAAGTCACTGTATCGTATTCCTGGCCACCCGCATGACATGCAGCCTCACATTATCATGTAATAAACTACACCCTTTCGATTAACCAGTGCTGGCTCCTTCTGATGCAGTGCCTGTTGTACATGTTCCAATTACTGTGAATACAGGTCCGCAGTGACCGTTTGGCCCGTTGGTAGCAACTCATAGTGAACCACTTGATGACAAGTCCACCAGACACAAAGCATAATCTTGTGTGGGTGCATAGGTTGCATTGTGCGGGACAGTATCCTGGGGTGACAACCAATATTTGGAACACTTGGGTGTGTCACACAGGACCCACTTTTCATTACTGGTCAGCACTCGATTGAATATGGATGCGCTACAGTGGTGAGAAAGCAACGATAAACAGGCTGCCACTCGTCGTTGCTTATGGACTTCCAACAGTGTGTGAGGAACCCACTTGCTCAGCCTGTACATCTTACCTAAGCGATGCAGATGAAGTCCAACCGTTTCACTGGAAGTGTTGAATTGTCTGGCAAGTTCACCCCACATTTGACTACTGTCATCCTCAATGGCCACTTGCAGGGCTTCATCATCCAAGGCCTGTAGTCGTTCTGTTCAAACTTTATCACAGAGGGACAAATCTCCCGACTTGAATTTCTGAAAACAATGCCTTACTGTATGTTCATTGACAGCACTATCCCCAAACACTTGACATATTCAATGACTTGATGCAGTGACTGATAAGCCCACTTTGAAGTCATAAAGTAAACAGCCCCGAAGGAACTCCTTCGATATGTCCATTTCGCTTCCCTACTGTAAGAGTTCTGATTGATGAATGTGAGCAGTGGACCTGCATTTAAAACAACCGATATTCCTACTCTTGACTGATGGTTTCTCAATCATGTCATACACGAATTTGCATACTTATTTTCACTTCCTTCAATGGAAATGTGCAAACGGCAAGAACTTTTCTGTTTACCTTGTATAACAAATATTTTGTTAAATGTGATGCACAAAACATTTCTTTGAATTCTAGCAACTGCAAGGAGAATGAAATCAAGCACTAAAACTAGAGATCAACTGTCCTTCGATCACCAAAAACAAAAATATTCCAAAGTCTCACGAATATGTGCATGTATTTATAACATCAGATGCAGTTAAAGAGCGAGCTATGTTTTTTTAGATTGCTCGTCCTTACATGATTTTCACTTTCATACCAAAACAAAACACTAAAAATAAAAAAAATGCAACAAAATGAAGGTCAACATTCTAGTCTCGGAACATTTTATTGTAACAGACATAGGACAACATCTGGCAAGAAAAAATATATAAACGTTATTAATAAATATGCATATCCTCAGAATCAGTTTAAATGGTGATTCATATTTGACAAACTTGGCTGTGAAGTAATGTTGCTACCAATGCACAAAGAATATGCCATTCCCTATCCAGTGTAATGGATAGCAACGCTGACTGCTGTGCCATAGGGCCTAGGTTATGTATAAATGTATAGTACCTTTAAGGCATGGAGTATTCTAAAGTCATTGAGCTGCAAGTCCTCTTGTGAGGTTGGTGGAAGGGAAAGACAGGTGGAAGGTCCCTGACCACCCCTAGGGTGTTCTCCCTCAAAATTCGGGTGGAACCTAGTCAAAATGTACTGTCACCTGGATGGTGCTCAAAGCTATGGCTAATGATAGATGTACAACTGGCCCTTTGCCCCAATTAATTTCGTGGACCTGGATCTGACATTGTCAGATAGGTGGCATAAGTAACAACAACAAAATACAAAACACATATTATCAACAGAACTTGTGTGATTCATACTTACAAAACATTGAAGATGAAATTTGTACCAGAATCTTGATGTTATTAGAATCTATCATACTATAATCAAAAAAATCCTTGGAAAAACAAATATTATTTAGATTTCACTGAATTACACTTTCATCTCAGACAAAAAGGTAGGGAAGCAATAATCTATATTATAACTACTTCTAAAATTTTTACAATCCGCTAATTATAATTTGTTCTTTTTAAATACTTCTAGATTTTTTAATTCTTTTTTGGTATAATGAAACAACAAATACACTCACTTCCAAAAGTTAAGCACAGAGAGAAAAATGCTAATTTCCAGAAGCCAATCAGAATTGAAGAGGATGTAATTCGCTGCAGAGGTAGATGGAAGTATGCAAATATGTTAGGTAACAGCCAATCGTGCTTTTATGTCAAGAAATATGCAAAAAAGGCAGTCTTATAAGAAGTCAGCTTTATGAAGAGTTATAGAAGTTGATTGTAAGTGTTGATAGGTGTTTAAAACTTTTGTACAATTTGTTTTCAAGACATACATGTTTCTACGACTTCCAGAAAATGAATGGAAGATTCTGAGCGCTAGTGTGCTGTGCGACACATTGAAGCAGGACAGTCGATCACAGATGTTGCTCTTTTCTTCGGCATTCATCATTCTGTAATTTCACGTTTATGGAAACAATTCCAAACCACACAAACAGTTGTCCGAAGGCCCGTAGCCAGTCGCCCAAGGTTACAACCCCCTCAAAAGATCGATATATTGCTATTGTAGCCAAGTGGAATCGCAGAGCGACCTCCACACGTGTGACATCTATGGTTACAACATCCATTGGTAAGGCTATATCTACAGCTACTGTACACCGAAGATTACATATGAATGGACTGTATGCCCGGGTACCTCGAGTTTGTGTTCCTCCATCCGTCCAGTCAAAAGGGGCATGATTAAAGTGGTGCTGGGCACATGGCAATTGGACAGTGTATGACTGGGGCAATGTCATGTTTACTGATGAGTCAATATTTGCTCTGGAGCCAGATGATAAGCGTATAAGGATATGGCATAAACAAGGAACATGAAATCAGCCCCAAAACATCACCATTCCGAGGCGGGAGCATTATGGTGTGGGCAGGGATATCATTAGGATATCGCACCAACCTGCACATCTTTAAACGGAGTTCTGTGACTGCTGTCCAGGTATCGAGATGAAGTCCTAGAACCCATTGTGAGATTGTACGCTGCAGCAGTTAGCCCTACTTTTGTTTTAATGGACGATAATGCACGGCCCCATAAAGCTGACATTGTCGATGACTACCTGGAGAGTGAAGGGATTGCACGTATGGCGTGGCCAGCATATTCACCCGACCTTAATCCCATTGAAAATCTTTGAGGTGCTCTCGGCCGTGCTGTATCTTCACATTTCCCATCTCCAGCCACTCTTATTGAGCTGGAAACTGCTCTACAAGAAGAATGGTGATTGCTATTGTTAATGGCGCTTAATTCTGCAGTGGTTGACCACCTGATTGAAAGCATGGTCAGAAGGTGTAAACTTTGCATACAGATGAGGGGGGATCACATACCCTATTAATGTCCTTTTTTTCATTTTATGCTGTTTATTTTCACTTTATACATAATTCTGTTTAAGTCTCCAGTATGACATTATCTGATAACTTACAAAAATTTAATATTGTTTTCATTTTTGTACATAATTATTGATTTTGTTTTATGTACAGATATATATGCAACTTTACTGCCAAATTTTGTGTCAATCAAAGCAGTATTTGTTGATTCTTTTGCATTTTACATCTCTGTGCTTAACTTTTCGAAGCGAGTGTAGATGGAACACTTGGTCACCTTAATTACATTCTTTGCAGAAGTTAAAATCCTCATGAAATATAGCTCAGTAATGACAAAAATAATACATATTACAAATGCACAGCAAATAAACTTACTTTTGTTAAAAAAGAAACAATACTCTCATTTGATCTACATTCAATGCGTTTGGTGCCTTCTGGAGATTGCACTGCCACTAACTGCCAATAGAATCATTATGAATAACAATATAAATCATTAAATTAACATAAGACATAAATTTTAATCATTTCATTTACATGAAGAATAAAAAAAAATTTCTGTAAAATGTTAATCAAATTCAAACAATGGGCATTTAAAAACATTCATTTTTACAGCTGAGTGACATGTTAAATCCCATAGAAAATATATAAAACACAATTTAAGAAAGAAGAGGTAATCCCACAACTATTCATACAACAGCTTAAATAAACACTGAAATGGGAAATAAAACTGAACTATAAATCAGCTTAGAAAAAGAAAGTAACTCAGAAGTAAACCAAAGAAAAAATTTATAAAAAAAGGTTAGATGTATGCGAGTAGGGTAGCAGACGTTCCCTCGGTGAAAAATATTCACATTTTAAACAGCAACATAGTTAAAGAATTCAACAATTGTGTCCAATGAGTCTGTACTCTGTCTGTATCAGTCTCTGCACACATAAATATATAGTTATTTTCACTGCAAGCTTAAAAGTAACTCAGATTATAATATCTAATAATCACTAGTATTTTAGTCCGTTTAAGAGAGATATAAGTATTTCACTGCAAATCAAGCAATATAGGATGATGTAGAAGAAAATTCTAACTAGAGTATGTGTCCTCTCAAAAAGTTATCCCAGCAATACCATATGATACATCTTTTTAATTAATCAGCCATTTTGTTTAACTCTGTTTTTTTAATGGTATTAAACTTTTTATAATGATCTCTAAGTAAAATTAAGGTTTGATATATTTTTTATAAATTTTTATTTCAATCATATACACCAGCGGTTCTTAAACTGTGGATTGTGGACCCTTGGGGATCTACGGAGTCTCTCATGTACATTGGGATTTCTTTCTTTTACAGATTCTGAAAGGCCTCATGGAAAAATTGAAAGATGTGTCATACTAGATTACTAAATAGTTACCAATGAAAAATCTCTACTAGAATTTGTATTTTGACTAAGAATATGAAGTAGGGGAGGGATGTACAAAATCTTGGGAGAATACATAAAGGGAGGTAGCAGTGATTGAAAGTTTGAGGACCACTGATTTAAATAATTTTAATATTGGTATTCAAGACAAAAATATATTAATACAGAAATGACAACATTTATGTAACTATGCAAGATCCATGAGTTGGATAAAAGAAATCTTAAGTATAAAAAATATCCAAATATATTACATAATACATTTATAAATAGTTATATTTTAAAAAATAAAAATATAACATTCTTTTTTTTTACAATGTAAAATGAGCAATTGCCAAGATAACCTGTAAACTACTACATAATGACTCAGCTTTGCCACTTGTTACATGCTTCAAAACAAAATGTAAAAATAACTTTTAAAACCCAGTAATTTATAAAATATTAAAATGCTTAAGCAATTTTTTAAAATGCATCAAAACATTTGAAGCTTTCTTCATTATATAAGTCTTGATACTATAAATATATTTGATGAAAAGATTTAGGAATTTCTCAGAGTTATTACAAGAAGGAAATAAAATCTTTCAATGTTAAAAAGGAACAATATATTTTTATTTAATCATATCAATTTAACAAATTTCATTTGCATGTTTGTAAGTTTACAAAAAAATAACATTTGCTAATTAGCACATATATATATTCATGTTAGTGAAATTTTGTATATGCAATAGTGAGATAATGAACAGATGAAAAATTGTGAAATATAGAAACTTGAAATTTTTTTTAAATATAATGTTGCTGCCGTTGTATTAATGATACAAGGCCCCTAAGGTCAGCTATGCGGGCCCCAACATATGTAAGCAAAAAATCTCACTAGGGGTCCCTAAAAATGTCTCCAAGGAATTTTGATACAGGGCCCAATCAGAACTAGCTTCTCAAATGTGAATATAAAAAAAAATGAATCTCCCACTTTTTTAGCCAATTTTATTAGATTTATAAATTCAGATGTATACTGTGATCCTTTCAACAATTCTACAATTAAATACTTTTCTTTTGAAAAGATACTAACTTCTTTTTTTACTTTGAATAAATTAAATATCAGAATTTTCCAAACATAAATTTTTTCCAGAAAACAAAATATAGAAATTTTAATGTATTTATTTATTGTAGATGACAACATGTAGAAACTGGTTTATACTTAATAATGTAAAGTAGAGGTCCCCAAACTTTATCTCATAGACCCTTTGCCATGTTTTTCGGTTTGGGATAGACCCCTGCTTAGTTAATATAGAATTTTTGCAAATTTATCAACTTAAATGTTTTTTTGATAGCTGGTACTAATACCCCCACTTTAAAAGAATTTTCTAACTGTAAGGAGTGTTTAAAATTTAAAAACCACATATTAAGTAATTAAATCAAAAGTTAATTAATAAATAAAACTGTTAATTAAGTAATAAACAAATGATTTTGATCGGAGGGATGAATCTGGTGCTACAATATCAAATTTTTAACATTTGGAATCAATCTTCCTTGTTAGTAGTATCCAGTTTTCTTTTTTTGTTTTGGAGATTGGCAACCACACTGAAACCCTTTACACTAGGAAAAGCAATTAAATATTTCCTCACAATATTCTATAATTCAGGACAAATAACATGTTTGACTTTTTAATGCCAAAATTGCTGACATCCGTCGCTATACTTTAAGATCTTCGTTAATGTTTACTACGATTAGTTCCTATTGTATATATATAATGGACATTTTCTTTTCAATGTGACCATATAAATTCATTGCCTATTGGGGTATTACCATAATCAAAACACTCTCAAACCTGGTTCCAAAATCTGAATAAAAAGTATTTAAATTTTGAATGTAGGTTAAAAAGTACTGACAGATTGTGCCAAATTCAGAAAATTCAGGATCTCCAGGATTATACTTCTTTAGCTGAACTCAGGAGAGAAACCCTGAAATGGTTCTTGTTTTAATAAAATTTTTGCTGTCCCCTTGTAACTGTAAATTAACCTAATTAAATTTTAAATAAATCTGCTAAATAGGTAAAATTTGGTTTCCACTTGATTAAATTTCCTTTTAGAATTAAAGTCACAATCTAGTTTAATGAGAGCCACTATCATGAACCTTTCTTACACCTCATGGACTCCCAAATTATTTTTTTGCTGACGTGGACCCCTTGAAGGTCATCACAGACCCCTGGGGGTCTATATAGACCATTTTAGAAATCACTGATATAAAGAAATGGAGGCATCATTAAAAAAAATCCATTATTTTTTCCTTTTTTACTAAAAAGAAAACATATCAACATTTTTTTTAATTGACAACAAAAATATCTGAACCCACTTGAATACAGTAATGGCACTGCACCTTTAAACAGAAATAAAGAGTTTTATTCTAAAACACATGTATAAAAAGAATAAGAAAAAAGTACATATTGTTTTTTCTCTGTTTTAATTAATACTTAATGCCAATCTTGAAATATAGTAGGAGAAAATTACTATGTGAAAAATCTTACGAACCAAACTTCAACTGAAAATTATAATCATTAAGCGGTGATTAAAGTTTTAAGATGGTGAGCTATATCATATAGCTGTTTTAAATTATAAGATATTCTATACATGTACAACTTTCATTGTAAGAATCTTACAATTATTAATATTTTGTCATGTGCTGTGTATTTTGTCTTGGTTAACCTTATGATCAGTCTAAGTATTTTTTGATGAAACAAAACCTATTGGAATTTGTCTAAATTTACCATAATTAAACCTATTTCTTTATAGAGTTCAGGCAATTCTCTATTATTATTTTACTTCATTAGAACATGGAAAATACAAACATAATAGTAACACAATACCAAGCAATTTTACATTAAAAGTTAGTCATCAAAAATTGTAACATTAAAGGCAAACAACATTTTGGTTGAATTACTTTAAACCTTTTTTAAAAAGAACAAAATCAGATGCTTCACAAGATTGTTTTAAAAGAAGTTCAAAACAGTTATTTCATTTATTACTTTTTCCTCTAATACATATTTTTCTTGATTTCTATTTTTACAAATTGGCATCATCATATGTCATTAGTTTCAAAATATCTGACTTGACGGATAAAAATACTTCCCTAAATACTAAATGCAAAATTAAACATTTCAAAAGTACAAAGACACGACGGAGAAAAATCCTGTATACCATCCAACAGTCATATTTCATCATACTATTTCGTATCTTGGTAAGTTATGGTAAAGTCCAATTACATTTTTGTCATTAGAATCATAAATTTAATTAAATTAAATATAATCTTGTTCAATTCGTCAAAAAAACTTAAGACAAAAGCTGTCAGTCAGACTAAAATAAAATGTCCAAAAAGTTTCCATTCGTCGAAAATAAGCATTTCTATAGCAAATGATATGAAAAATTTTTGCATAGCAATTTAAAATAAATTATTAAAAAATATATTGAAAAATTATCGAGGAAAACATTTTATTTGATAAGTAGTTTTGAAATAAAATTTCGAAATATAAAAATAACATTTTTCAAAAAATATGCGTATTCAAGAAAAAAACTAGGAGATCAAAAACATTTAATACCATATTTCCCTTTTAAATAACGCCTCTTAATTGGAAAAAATAAAAATTGAAAGTAATTTCATTTTTCGGTAGAAATTTTCGATATTTTCGTGACTGTAACAAACCATTAGATATACATGACAAAAATAATAAATGTTAAGTTGCCAGAGTAAATTGCTCAATATAGTGAAACGGAGGAAAAAATGATGGTCAGAAAAAGTGGATGTATGAATTCAATTCCTTCTTGCTTGTTTGTTGCGGTAGAATTCTTAATCTTTTATATACAAGAAACGATCACATTTCTTATACATCAGAGATGCATTTAAAAAAATGTTACAAAACTGGGGTTCAGTTTTCCTTGAGTAGTCTTTCAGGAATTAACGAAGTTTTGCTTAAAATTAAGAGTATTCAAATTTTTGCTGATTACATCCGGTCTTTTCAATGTCTTTCTAACGTATGGTCAGCCTTAATGATCTTTTCTTTTCTTTTTTTTTTCGTAATCACAGTTCCGTTATCTCTAATAAACTTGTTGATTATCCGAGTTGTAATCATTAAAATGTGCATGACACAGCATTCTACATTGTGAAATGTTTGTCAAAAAAAATTAGGCCTCAGATTATTTTTTGAAAAAATTTATCTCAATTTTCCTAAAAGTAAAATAATTAAAAATTCTTCAAATGACAATAAAAATATATAAACAGGAAGATAAATAACTAAAACTCTTTAACAGCCAAGCTGCCGCTACAAAAATTCCGAATGCATATAGTTGGTTTAATTCTGGTCGTGAATTCGTAATTCAGATTTTGGAAATTCTTATTTGATTTCATAAAATGAACATTTCCATGTGTTATTTTTTAAAGTATCATTACATCTATTTAGAGAATGTTTTTTTTTTTTTTTTTACAATTTTGAAAGTTCATATATATATATAAACTAGAGGACCCGACAGACGTTGTCCTGTACACACATCTTAAATTCAAAAATTCCAAATTTTTATGAATAAACTTTAACAATCTGGGCCGTTTTGAGTAGAATTTGTATTAAAAAGTTATTTCAATGTCTAACGTCATTACACATGTACGGTTATCACAATTCAATCAATCGATAGCGTGTGAGTATGTGTATACTATGAGCGAAGTTAAATGTAAAGGCTGTGTGAATAAAAACTTAAACTTGTTTTAATTAAAGGTGAAAAAGTTGAGACTCAAACTATTTTATAACAGGTATATTTATTAAATTGTACATAAAATGTATAGTTTTTTATGCACACTTCAAAAGTCTTCAAACACTAATTACATCTAAATGTAATAATTTAATTAACACACGATTTATTTCAATAAAATAATAACACGAAGTGACAAAATATTTTTATGAAATGATCACAGCACCAACTGTCGGGACCAACTTGAATTATAATAAAAGATTTTTGAATATTCTCGATACTGCGATCTTAGCGCAGTCTGCCGGATCCAATGTAAAACATTCCAAGATCAACAATTTATAAATAAAAAATTAATTAAACATTTCTAAACCGAATATAAATCCAAACCATTCTCGAGCCCACTGGAACAGGCTTAGATTCAGCATTGAATATGTATAAATTAAAAAGATATATTCTCGTCCTTTTTTACTTTTTTATTTACATGAACAAAGAATACTTCTATATAATTTTGTCTGCTCCATTGCACGCTTTCGTGATGATTCTGTTTGCACCGTCGAGTCCAAACACATTACGAACACCTCCACATTTTCCAATGAACTCGTCTGGATTATATGGAAGCCAAGTGATTAAGAGATAATAGTATTTAACTGCTTGTGGAGAAGATCAGCTCTCTATCAGCTGCATTTGCGAGTGAGAGGAAAGGCGGCTGGTATAAGCGAATTTGAAAGAGGGCAGATTGTAATGGCTAAAAGACTCGGATCGAGTGTCTCCGAAACATCATGACTAGTAGGCTGTTCGTGTTCTGCTGTTCTTAGTATTTGTGCAAACTGAATAAATAACGGTGACACCAGGAGAACACACCTAGCTGTGTTGGATATCAACGCATCATCAAAGAAAAAGACGTCAGAAATGGTCCGGCTTCGTAAAGCAAAATTGGTGCCAGACAGTGGATCAGTTGACAGCCAAATATGATACAGGTCCAAATGTTTCAGAACATAGTTAAGTGGACACTGTTCGGTATGGGGCTGCACAGCAAACTTTTCCCTCGTGGCCTCTGTTGACCAAGCGTCATTGGCAACTACGCCTAGAGTGGGCTCACAGATACATATATATATTGTGACTTGATCGTAAATAAGTGGAAGAGAGCTTTCTGTTTGGATGAATCCCGATTTTTTCTTCATCACATCGATAGTTGTGTCAAGGTGCGCCGTCTTCCACATTCGAACGGTTGTTGCCTCCAGGTACACAGACTGGCGATATCACTGCTATGCTTTGGAGAACGTTCTCATGTGTGACTTTGGGACCTTTAGTTCTGGTAAAAGGGACTGTATAAGCTATTTGAGCATAAGAGCTGATCAGCTGCACCCTTATATGGTGCCTGTTTTCCCAACTGGAAATAGGATCTCCCAGCAGGACAGCGGCCCATTTAAAAGACTAGAATCCTGTTGAACGTTTTGAGGAGTATAAAAATGAATTCCAATTAATATTCTGGACACCTAACGCGAAGAATCTGATAGGGCACATTTGGGTTTTCATCCAAAGGCAGCTCAGAGATCAAATATCTTCATTTAGGAAAATTTTGATTTTATGCGACCATTCTTAAAACAACAGGTACAACCTGTCTCTAGTCATCTACCAAGAACTTTTTGTATCCATGCCAAAATGAGTTGCAGCTGTTTCGAAGGAAAAAAGTGGTGTAACATGTTATCGAGTAGGTGTTCATAATGTTTTGTCTCTTCGGTGTATATTTCGCCTATAAAATAAAATTGAACATGTATCTTATCCACGCATTTTTATTCGTAAAGAAGCATCCACCCTCCTTTTTTTTCGCAGGTTTTGTGTCTTATTTTGTTCAAACCTAGGGTCGTCTACAAATTTGATATCACTTATAACAAATTTGGGAAGGGAAAAAATGAAGATTTACTACACTAGAGATCTAATGTACCCTGCCTCTACCGAAATAAGAACCAATCTTATTTCTCGTTTTTCTTGAAAAAGATGTATAGGGCTTATTTTAAGGATATGTATTATTTTTCGTGCTTGATAATTGACGTTTGACACGTGTTCAAAAATCCTATTCATTTTGCGTATTCATGCACAAAGATTTACATTCTTTAAGCACAACCTTACCGTCTTCGGATACATATTCTAGTTAACATTGCTCTCTCTCTCTCTGAGGGAAGTAATTCCTTCAGCTTTAAATTATTTTTGTCTAATAAGAGTGCCAGATTAAATGAGAAAATGCCTGAAGATCAACCCTATTGAATATTTTTAGCGCTGGTTGCGTCACAGTGGCGCAACGTGCACTTCCGCGTTGCAGGAATCTAGGTATCCCATACGTATCCTTTGTGAGATGTGGCTTGGGGCCCCAAGACCTGACTTTGCAGGGGGGTCTAATGTTCTCCATTACGCCACTGTAGCGTCACCTCCTGGTGAAGTTGAAAAACTTTTCAAACTGATTGAAAACGTTTAAAGATGCGGTACTAGAAATACTAAATGAGAATGATCCAGCCACAATCGGAAGCGGTTTCAGAAGTCAGAACAATGTTTAAAGAATCCGACTACGTTCGGAACAGTGATATTGCAAAAGGGTATAAATGAATAATATTTATATTTAGTGTCACTTAGATTAGAAAATGTATATAAATTGTTTTAAGAATAGTATTACAATAAAAGATTATTTAAGTACAATATTTTGACAAAAAAAAATGAACATATAAGCACCCATTTTCAAAATATTCTCCTTTCGTGAAAAATGCTTCTATTATAATAATATTTTGCCTGTATATAGCCCAGACCTCTGTATAGAGGCTCAACTAGAATTTTTGAAATATAAAACTTAGAAGTTGATTTATCCATGTTTTACGACAACAGAGGGGAGAAATTTTAAGGAAAAAAAAGCATAGTTGAGACTCTGTACAGAGGTCTGAGCTATATACAAGCAAAATATTATTATTATGGAAGCATTTTTCACAAAAGGAGAACATTTTGAAGAAAGGTTGTTCTAAGTTAATTTTTAGCCGAAATATTGTATTTAAATAATTTTATTTTGCCAAAATGTCCTTAAAACAATTTTATGTATGTATTGTAACCTAAGTGATACTAAATATCATGAAAATTATCCATCTATGCGCTTTTTTAAAATCACGGTTCTGAACGTAGTCGAATACCTTAAAAAGTAACTATTCACGAACGACTAAAGATAAACCCTGATTTGTACAAAATGGATTTTGAAAAAGCAGAAATTTTTTTGATGAAATAAAAAAAAAGAGAAACCCAGTAACGAAAAATGGTAGTGCATCGCGCTTCCACACCACAGGTCCGAGGTTCAAACCCCTGGCTGGACCTTTCATCCCTTCAGTGGGTCGATAAATTAGTACTAAGCTAGCTTGGGAACTTAACACTGGGGGTATCGTGTGAGACTAACCACCTGACCGGAACATTAGGCCATGCACCTCAGGGCTCAAGGTCACGTATACTGAGATGGGCACATTAGACCTTGGCCCTCATGAGCTGTTGGACCACCGAGTTAAGTTTTAAAAAATGAATAGTTCCTTATTTGGAAACCACAAATTGTGTGCAAGTGATAATGTAAGGAAGGTCATATATAAGGACATTTATAGTTGTGATGTCCGTCATTCGGAAACACAGATGTCAGACAACACTATTCACAGCATTACTTGCGGCAGATTCATGTCGGTAGATGGCATCTTTCAATATTGACAATGATATCGGTTTGTCTAAATACATTTTTGAGTTATAGAATCATCACAACCACGTAGTATAGATCTTTTTATGTTTAATTGTGTGTGTAATGGGGAGTATTCTGTAAATATAATCATTGAATATAATCTATTGAATAGAAAAGAGCTTCTCCATTTATGACTGAATTATTTTGAATTATCATTTGAAGGTACAATAAGAAGTCTATAAAGGTAAAAAAAGGTGAAATTTTTGTCTCCTTTTTTCTTAATGGAATCAGTATGGAACGATTTCGGATCTTTGATTATTCCTTCCCGTTTATGATACCGAAACTGGGACATTTCTGAAACGAATGATGAGGCTTCAGAAGTCAGAAGGAGAGCAGTTAGTGGAAAGGAAGTCAGCTGCTAAGGAACAGGAAGAGAAAAATAAATTTATAAAAACACTCACTATACGCACATTTAAAGACGCGAAACTACGAAGTTATTAAACAAGATTTGTGGGGACATCGTGTCCTGGGCTAAAATATGGATGTTAAAGAAGACGCTGATGCACGTTAAATCTGTCTCGTCTCAGTGTCATTACGTTGGTGTGGTGTAGAAGTTTGGAGAATGGATGTCGTCTTCGCCACTTGGCCAGGATTCAAAATTACGAGGTCCATCACTAACTGTCCAAGTGTTGCTTCTGAGAGTCCGACCTTCATGAAAAATTCAATCCAAACACTAAGTCTAACACGTATTAAATGATCTAATTCAGAATTCGGTACCAGGAAAACTTTTAAAAACTAACTTTGAGTGTTGTTTTTTTTTTCAAATAAATGAAAGAATTTAATATTTAGAGTGATACATGTTACTTCAGTAACACTTGAATTAGGTTAGCCTCACAGCTTTAATTTTTCTGATCTCGAAATTTAATAGATGAAATTAATATTATATGAATCGGTCAATAGAACTTTACGTTTCTGTCGGAACCGCTAGCGCAGAGCTGTGGCAGCCCAGTGGTCAAGGGGGCATGAGTTCGAGCCCAGTACCACTCAAGACCTGCAGTGATGCACGCTAAATCTGTCGAGAGCTCAAACGTCCTCCCGTTGGCGTGGTAGTTAGGGAGGGGGGTGCCAGCTCAGGTGTCGTCTACGTCACTGGACCATGGTTCAAAATGACGTGGTCCGTCGCCAAAAGCTGAACAGTGCGACGTTAATATTCACTGACCCCTTCATGTGCATTTATTTTTGCTTCCCCTTTACGGGAGGGGGGGGGTATAGTAAAATAGTAAAAAATATTAAAAACAGTCGAGAGCTTGAAGCTTCTCTTTTTATGCGTTAATATAATAGCTTTTCAACCTTGTCATCGTTTTGAGCTATCCGTTTCCCCCAACGCTTTCGGAGGCCGTCTTTGTAGAGCTTAATATATTGCACTGAAAAAGCCATTGTTTTACCACTTGAATGACGTCATTTATGTTGTCGAACCTTCTGAGCCAAATTTAAAAAGTTCCGCATTCTTTTGACTCCCCAATCACACTTCGACACCTGTATTGTGTTGTTTCTCAATCAAGCAATTTATTCTGGGTGGGGGTGAAAGTTAGGAGAGGAGGTGGGGGGCGCCGGCCCAGATGTCATCCTCGTCACTTGATCATGGTTCAAAATGACGAGGTCCGTCGCCAAAATTCCTCGTGTCACTGAATAGCGCGACTCGCTCCCTCATGCAATTTATTCAGCGATGCTCAATAATAGGCCCTAGTGATGATTTATTCTTTCTTCTGGTAGTCTCTTAAAATAATTGTACGACAGTCTCAAAATACTTACCTTGTAGATATTTATACCTTAGCCTATTGGGGGAAGGGGGAAGGGAGGGGAAGGTGGAATCAAAGGATTTGGAATCCTTGCTCAACCTTTTGGTCTCTGAATTATATTGATAAAACCAAGACCCATTTTAACTACTTGACCCCAAAAGTCAAGTCCTTTTCGTCGTGTTCCAAACTATTGAATATTTCCCTTGACAGGTCACGCCGTGGAGTGAGTAATCGAGAAATCCAGCATGCTGCCTCTTTTGCAGGAATAATTTCCACACACTGCCGTTACTAACATTAGTCTCCATCTTCATCATTTGGATGTTGACCATTTGAAGTCATTTGGATAAAGTTCTGTCCTCTTACTTCATTGGGGCAGCCTGAGTGATCATCTGCTTCTTGGATCGTCTGTGAGGGACCTACAATTCTTTCTCGAAACAGTGTCATGTGACAAACTATCATTTATATAAGCAATTCTAATTTATTGATGACGTGCCGGGTATTAGAGAAGGAGCTTATTCCTGCTTCGAACATATATCGTCCCTATACTGGATTATTTTAATGCTTCTTAAAACCAAATAAATCAATATTAATAGCTGTGATTTACAATATTATGAACAAAAGGATTAATTAATATGAAGAATAAATTTTTATTTCTTTGTTTTTATTAATTAGTAATAATAAAAACTTTACATTAACGCATACATTGGTAGTTAATTGTAAAATAGAACTGTTAACCTATATTATTTATCGGATTATAGAAAGTGCGCACAATAAGTAAAAAAATTAATTTATTTACTGATCAAAATGATTTAAGTGACCTTATCTCACTTAGATTTTATTCTTTGTCTTATTTGGGAGAATCAAGATGAATCGTTCAACTTCCCATATCGAGGTACAAAATTTGATTACAAGCAAAACCGTAATGGAATAAAGAGTTTCCAAATACTTTTGAAACCTTAAAAGTGATAAAGAGCTTATGAAAAGAGTTGGTCAACTCTGAAAGTAACATGATTACTATTTTATTCAAAAACAAATAAAGACCTCAAATTGCGAAGCGAAACCCTACAGTTTTTACGCAAAGAAATAGAAATTAAAATTTATCAACATTAAAATGTCGCTAATTTGTCTATTCCTCGTAATTGGGGAAAATGGAATTTTTTTACTTCCGATTCGGTCTATGCAACATATCCCGAGCATAGACCAAATATTAAATGTCCTGGACATTGCAAATAGGATGTGGGGAGACTTCCCGTTGAGATTCCAATAAGGGGTGGCTGCAGAGTCACAGGAAGCTATTAATCGCAAACTCGACCTTTCTCCAGTTTTGCTACTTCTCGGCGTGAATCTGTCAGAAAACTTTGGTTTGTTAATCATTGTATCTAGTTTTTAATTGACAAACCTCGTTAGTGTTTTCTTTCTTTCCAATGGGCTGCATTTTGACAGCTAAGCCTTTGCCCCAAGTAGGAGAGCCATTTCATGGGTAGCACCGTGAAATGACGGTTTCCGCAACCAAATTTTGACGCTCTTCAAGCTCTTGTTGGATGCCAAATATTGCCATGATTTAATTTTGCTGAGAGTACCAGAGCCAAATGGATACTCAAGGGATCTTTTACATGCCACATAATCATGTGAAATATGTACCTACGATGTTTGCATCCAGAAAATCTATTGACTTCAGCTGGACTTACGAGGCGGCACGTTACCTCTAAGCCACAGACTTGACTCATCAGTTCTCTTGAGGGCTTTTCATTTAACAAAATACTGTCAAAACAATTGTGACTATTCCAAACCGTGTATAAATTCTCACAGCCCCAGTTTCTTAATCTCGTGTGCATTTATTAAAGAAAAAAACAATATCTCAATTCAGATGTAACCAACACTTATCTTTGGGAGTGAATGAATATTAACGTCGCACTGTTCAGCTACACGAGGGCTTTTGGTGACCAACCTCGTCATTTTGAACCATGGCAAGTGACGTGGACGACACCTGAGCTGGCACCCCCTCTTCTAACTACCACACCACACCAACGAGAAGACGTTTCAGCTCTCGACAGATTTAGCATGCATCGCTGCCCTAAACGGCGGGTCTTTAGTGGTATTGGGCTCGAACTCGTGACAAAGCCAGCCACGATTCGATACCTATACCACTTGGCTACCGCGGCCATTATCTTTGGAAGTAGCACTTCGGTTTACTAGAACTGAAAGTAACTTAACCTTGCTGTAAGCTACTCCAGCAGGTCGAAATATTCAGAATTTGTTTGAAGCAAATTGAATAGTAAACATGTTTCCAAGTAACTGCATCTATAATAGAAAAGATTCAAAGAACGATCTCGATTACGCATCTGTTCAATATTTTAGAAATAGGAAGACGAACTCTATCGCCCAGTAGAAAAACTAAAGTATCTTCTGGGATTAAACATTCTTCTGAGACCCAGAGGGCAGCGATGATTGATTGATTGAATATTAACGTCACACTGTTCAGCTACACGAGGGCTTTTGGCGACGTGCCACGTAATTTTGAACCATGGTCAAGTGTGGTGGACGACACCTGAGCTGGCACCCCCCTCTCCTAACTACCACACCACACCAACGGGAGGACGTTTCAGCTCTCGACAGATTTAACGTGCATCGCTGCCCTACACGGTGGATCTTTAGTGGTACTGGGCTCGAACCCGTGACAAAGCAAGCCACGGTCCGATACCTATACCACTCGGCTACCGCGGCCACCAGAGGGCAGCGATGCATCTAATAATATGGACATCAGATGTAAATGGGCCAAATAATTTTGATGCAAATATGATTCCCAAATTATTTTACATTTTCGTTATGAATGTAACTTTTGATAAATGTAAATTATTTTCTATTACTTTCGTTGCAATAGAATTAGAAAAGCATTGGCACTGAATCCCTCTGGTAAAACATCTTTCTCTTTTTACTTTCATGTTTCAAGAAACACATTTTAAGGAAGGATAAGAAACTTCTTAAAAATGTTCTTTTTCGAATGGATGGACAAGGAGGCGGATTGCTAATTTCAGTAACAGCATGCCGACAATTATATTTGAAGATACTTCTTGTTTTAAAACAGGTAATATAAAAAAGAAAATTTTAAGTCAATTCCTACTTATAAATCAACAAAGAAAATTTTTATTTTAGCTAACTTTTTTAAATAGTTACAATTAATATAAATATGTATATACATAGGACAGAATCACAGCATTAAGTGATAACTCATTTTTATTTATTGTCATTAAGGTATTGTATTGCCATCCAAAACAATCGTGTCTATAAAATTTCAGTACAACTGAATGCTTTAAGACGTGAGAAAAAAAACTTTTTCCAGTTTTGACACAAGTCGTCAAAAGGGTCGCTAAGTCGACAATGTGGCTGTATTTGTAATTCTTTCAATAATTAGCTTTAATCAATTAATTTTTATTAATTATTATAAAATTATTGTATTATCATCTAAAATAATCTTGTATATAAAATTTCAGCTCAATTGAGCGCTATAAAATGTATTTTATGAGAACGATTGAAAATTTCATCAAGATAAATAAATAAGCAAATAAATAAAGAGAGTGTGAGCTAATAGTTGGAATTGAATAAGTCGCCAACGTGGCTGTATTTGTAATTCTTTAAATAATTCATTTTAATCAATTAATTTTTATTAATTATAATTAAATTATTGTATTGTCCTCCAAAATAATCATGTATATTAAATTTCAGCTCAGTTAAACGCTTCAAAATGTATTTTATTAACGATTGAAAATTCCACCAAGATAAATAAATAAATAAACAAATAAATATATAGAGTGTGTGAGTTAATAGTAGGAATTGAAAAAGAAGTAAATATCTGTAAAATTTTCTTTTATGTCATAAATAAGCACGGAAAATAAATCTATTAATGAAATCTTTTACGGCCGTATTGACAGATCGTTGACTGACTATCACTGATAAACGAGTGAGAGGGAAGACTTCACACAAAAAAGCAACGCGATGGACCTCATCAATTTGAATCTCAGTCAAGTGATGAGGATGACGCTTGAGCTGGCACCACTTCTCTAACATCCCCACCACACCACCAGGAGGACGTTTGAACCTCGATAGATTTAATGTTCAGCGGCCCATTTTACATGGTGGGTCTTCAGCGGTAATAGCCACGAATCCATGACCTTGACCACTAGGTTACCGCGGCCACAGTTAAATCAAAATGCTTACGTTGGCGTGTGTTGAAAACAAGGAGAGTGGAGTGCCAGCTCAGGTGCTATCCTCGTGACTTGATTGAGGTTCAAACTGGCGAAGTCTATCACCATTTGGAATGTTTATAAAACACAATTAATTAATCAGCCGAAAAAAATGAGCCAATATATTTTCCATTTCTCCGATTTTTGATAGAGATTTTTATTGGATGCATCATAGTTGCCCTGGTGAAATGAAGCTCAAAAGATTGGAGGGAAATAAAAATGTCATCAATGTACTTTTCCGTTTGAACATTAATTAGTAAATTATCCAACATTACACAAATAATATCGGTTTTCAAGATAAATATTTGCCAGTCTCCCCTGTAAGTGTAAGAAACGATTTCCATGATTCTTTTTTTTTCTCCATGGGGGTGACGGATGCTTCAAAAAGTCGCGATGTTTCATTTATCACGCGCACAGTCTCTTTTTTTTCTTACAGAATTAATTCTAGTCACTCCATGTGGCTGCGGTAGCCGAGTGCTATAGGTATCGGATCGTGGCTTGCCTTGTCACGAGTTCGAGCTCAGTACCACTAAAGACCCGCCGTGTAGGGCAGCGATGCACGATAAATCTGACGAGAGCTGAAACGTCCTCCCGTTGGTGTGGTAGTTAGGAAAGGGGGTGCCAGCTCAGGTGTCGTCCACGTCACTTGACCATGGTTCAAAATCACGCGGTCCGTCGCCAAAGCCCTCGTGTAGCTAAACAGTGCGATGTTAATATTCAATCAATCAATCTAGTCACTCCATTTTTGTGGTAGATGGTGTGAATATTATTCTTTTTAAAGACATTGACTGTTACTAGATTTTATAAGGTGTAAAATCATAGATTAAATTATGATTTCCAATAGAAATCATAATTTTAACAGCAGAGTTCTACAGTGACATCTAATAGGTTTATTTATTTCAGATTATTTGTCCCAGAGTCAGCGGAGCAAAAACTTACTACTGCTGTTAACTTTTTTTTGGTATATAATACGTATGTGCACATTTTCATTCGTTCATTTCTATATTTATCTTTTGGACATATTAGTTTTCTCTTTTAGAGATTCGAATATACGTTTAAGTCAAATCATTCTTTACTTTAAAACAAATAACTGTTTGCTTGCAAATATTTAAAATGCGAGCACTCTTTAAAAATTATTTTAGATTTTTGGGTGAGTGAGTGAATATTAACGTCGCACTGTTCAGCTATACGAGGGCTTTTTGGCGACGGACCACGTCATTTTGAACTATGGTCAAGTGACGTGAACGACACCTGATCTGGCACCCCCTCTCCTAACTACCACACCATACCAACGGGAGGACGTTTCAGCCCTCGACAGATGTAACGTGCATCACTCCCTTACACGGCGGGTCTTTAGTGGTACTGGGCTCGAACTCATGGCAGGCCTACCATGATCCGATACCTTGACCACTGGGCTACCACGACCACTTTAGATTTTTGGACACATTGTATTGTTTATCCCTTCTTAAAAATGTTTGCTAGCCGAATTTTATTTTTAAAAAATTTAACCCATACAACGAAAAATTAGTACATCAGTAATAAATTTCTGTGCGTAAATAATTTTCTGTGGATAAATATAAAACTGCTAATAATTTGTATCCATAACATTTTATTATTTTCAACATGACAACATTCATGTTGACAACAAGTGTCATGACATTTTATTATTATTTGACGACAACAACAAGTTACGAATTTAATTTTTTCGACTTTTAAGATACCCTGATTTATAAAAATTTAATTTTTTAGTGAAATTTATCGCATGGCAGATTCAATTTCAAACTCTATTTCGCAAATTCAAGAAATACAATGTATTGAAATTTTTATCTGCTAGCCAAAATCTAAGAAAGAAAGCTCTTATTTGAAAAAAATACTACTTTGTGTAAGTTTCCGCACGATCAGATTTCGAAGTCTATCCCAATGTGCGTAGGGCTTCATAAACATAAGAATACGCAGTCTAAGCAAGAACTGAATGACACTAAAATGAAACTGTCTTTCCGAAATAGAAAGGAAATACCCCCCGAAACTAAAAGTTGTACGATGCATGTTTTGAGTGAAAATGATTTGTTAAGCATATCAATGCATTGAGAAAAACAATTGCTGCTGTTGAACTGGACAGACGTAAAACGCGAAATCATTTTGAAAAATAAAAACAAATGATGCTGTCATGTCATTCAGTGCGTGGGACGATGATTTTTCACGTATTTTTGCTGTTAGATCTGTGAAGGTTTCAAATGTTGCTTTTTGCTTTCCTGTCCGCATGAACGTTCAGAATATCATTTCTAAGTTTAATATTATTAAAATAATTGGAATCAAGGAGTTTAAATACATCACAAGCTTAAAGTCGCCAATGAGGCGAGAAATTGAGGGTTGCCGAAAGGCTGTTTGTCAACAGGACGCAGCTGCACTCATTCGATTGTGTAAATCGGAAAGGAAAAACTGGATGGTTGCGCTTGCGCCCGTTTAATTTTTTGTTCTAAAATTGTTGTCTCATTCGACACAGTGATAATTATTGCTCATTGCGAGCTCTTTCATAAAAGTGACATGGAAAAATAAATCAGCAGTTTTTTACAGATTGTAGACAATTAAAAGTAGTTTTAGGTCATTAAATTTCTTGCGCATCTTTTTATCCCTTTTTTTTTAAAAAAAAAGACAAAAAAAAATCGATATCCATAAGGTTTATTAAAATCACCCTCCCCTCCGTGTGTTACAGTTCAATTAATGGTATAAGCGCAAAGTTGTGTGTGTCGCTATTTTTCATTCCCCATAGGGTACCTCTTACTTTCATTGCACATGACTGCACAAGTTGCATAAATAAACCGTCATTGTTGAATAATCCACTTAATTTAATTTCATTACATTGGAATTATCTAACAATTCAAAACTTTAAAAAATGGTTGTTTTGTAAAGTTATTAAACCTTTATGTGTGAGGAATATTGGGGAAAATGTAACAAACGTCTGCTGGGATTTTATGATTACCTTTTATTTTCCCCTCACCTTTTCTTTTTATGATAATCGGAAGCACACACAAAATATTATCTCCCAGCAAACTTAAGTTTCAGTCTGGAATTTTATCACTTGTGAGTTTGTTTCATTAGAAAGCCAATATATTTCAGCATTATCAAGAATGTAAAGAAATTTTTTTTCCCTATTAATAGAAAGATAAAACATGTGCAAAAAGGAAGATTGCTAATTGTGTTATTTTTTGTTTCACATACTTCGAAGAGAGAGGTTTTCTTATCAGCGCGATGATCGAAGCGCACAAACAAGCGTTTTGTGTGATGGGGAAGCAACTATTTGTAAACACTCTGGTTCTCTCGTGGAACATTTCCGGGAATTTCGGAGAAGTGTTTGGTCCCTATCGTCTGCTGTCCCAAAAGAGTCAGACGGCCTCTTCCGATTCTGGATACAGGGATTGAGTAAGCTTCGGTGTTTTGATTTCGAAAAGGATTGATTTGCCCTCTATCGATCGAAGAAGAGGGAGAAGGACAATGAAATGATTTAATCGCAATCGTTACGTTTTTATATTTTTCGAATGCAATTTTTAAATAAACAGTTAAAACTGCAAAACAAAAAGTCGTGATTTGATTGGAGACGTAGGGATGAGGGAGTAAGCGTAGCCGGCTTGAATTTTGTTGGTATATTAATTAATGAGAATATCCCACTGCGAAGCTACATGGGGCTGCGGTAGCCCAGTGGTCAAGGTACTGTATCATGGCAGGCATGTCATGAGTTCGAGCCCAGTACTACTAAAGACCCACCGTGTAGGGCAGCGATGCACGTTAAATCTGTCGAGAGCTGAAACATCCTTCCGTTGGTGTGGTGTGGTACTTAGGAGAGAAGGATTCCAGCTCAGGTGTCTTCCTCGTCACTTGAACATGGCTCAAAATGACGAGGTCCGTCGCCAAAAGCCCTCGTGTGGCTGAACAGTGTGACGTTAATTTTCACTCACTCACGCGAAGCTACATGAGGACTATTAACAATGGACCTCATCATTTTAAACTACACTTAAGCGACTAGCACCTCACTCTTCAAACTTCCACACCACGCAAACGGGAGACCTTTAGTCTCTTCAGATTTAACGAGATGATGGGTCTTTAGTGACCACAGGACTCGAAACCATGACTTACAAAAAACAGTGCCTGTCTCGAGTTCACGACTATGACCATCCTGCTGCGCGGCCTCGCGTACTGTTCGTAGATTGAGTTATCAAGTGATTGTTTATTTACGCCGTTGCATTTCAGAGCAACATAAGGGCTATTGAGGATGAATCCCGTAAAATGTTTGTGTGGTCAAGTGCCGAAAGAAGCATTTAGTCGAACTCTCCAAGCCCAGCCAACGAAAGGATATTGATCCTCGACAAATTTGGTGCACATCCGCCTTTCTACTCGTCTGAATTTCAGTAGCACCAGGACTCGAACCTACGACACTCCGGCCACGAGTTCGTGACCATAGTCATTAGGCTGCGCAGCCGCTTTTCCGCTTAGGCACATGCCTAGGGCCCGAAAAATTGGAGGGCAGAAAAAAGAGAGAAAATTAAAATTATAGCAAACGTTCTACCACCTAGCAAGAGAGAGTAAAAACTGAAATGAGATCTACTATTTAAAAAAACAAAGCTAACATTTTGATGTTGTTATGCACTCGAAATGATTTTGGAATGGAAATTGATTGTAATGATGTCCTTAATGATTTTGGAAGGATCAAAGCTTGAAGAAAAGATTTTGTTGTACAAGTACAGCGACTCAACAAAGAATGAGAATATCTAAAAGTAAAAGATAGTACAGCGATAGGTGATGAAAAAGATGATAATTAACTTGAAAACAATTCATACAATAATGTGTACTCTATAGTGTAATTGAAAACGATTTCATTCATTTACAAAAGGGGGAAGGTAAGAAATGAACAAGAGTTCCTTTTCTTATGGTTGCCAGCCCAGGAGACGGGAGGTCCATAGGGGTGGAAACTCCAAAGAGCCAAAATAAAGGAAAAGGAGAGTAAATCTCTCCCGAACCAAAACTGGCATGGTAAGAACTGGAAGAAGGGGGTAGTGCTTTGAAAATAGTGGGGAGTAACGATTTGAAGCGTCTAGGACGCCTGGGAGGTTATAAACGGCCCTACCACGATAAGAATTTTAAGCCTCATCTCGCTTGTATTTACAAAAAAAAAATTTTCTGTTGTCCGATATTCTTTACAATGTTTCTAATTTGGCCGTCTAGAATTAGAACCTTTATTGTCGATTTAGGTTTTATTTCCTTATCTGAAGCAACGTTACCACAAATGATCCATTTATTTGATACAAAGCTTTATTCATTTCTCGGTATCCCCTCCCTCCTTCAACATGGAATTAAAGCTACACGATTCGTTTTCTGGATAGTCTTTAGTTTTCAAATTTGAAATTATTTAAAAAAATATTATCCATTTTTTTATGTTTTCTGGTTCTAGTACATTTTGATAAAATAAAAATATTTTTCTTGGTTGTTAAAGGATTTACTCGTTGCGTCCTTTTTTCTGTGATCTAGAAAAAAAAAAAAAAAAACGCGCGAACGAGTAAATCCTTTTATTACGATATCAAATTTAACATAAAAAAATGGACTTAAGCGCATTGGCTTCTGAGCTACTCATATATATATAGAAGTACATAATGTACTCCTATCATCAATACGGCTAAATTGATTTAATGTTCGGAATAAATGATGAAAAGAATGCAAGTTCATGAAAGCAGGCGACAGCTATTAAGGGTTCAAAATATTTTCCTCTCCTGCAGCCGAACTAAAAACAAAACTACCGATGACGATCAAACGTTGGAGTACATCTGAAAATGCACCCAAGAGGAGATGTTGGAAGACTTGACGATCCCACTTACCGAAGATGACGCAGAGCATCCATCCGCTTGGTTAAAAATGGGGATGCGCTTTGGCAGCTTCTGTTGGCTGAAGGTACTGGCTGCTTCTCTCTCTCTGAGATTCTGCAATGAATTCACAGCTCTCTCTTTTTAACTCGATAAATACGCTCCTGGAAAACAAATTTAAAACCGTGATTTGTAGAGTAAAACGAGGAATGCGCGCTGCATGTTTTTTCAAAAAAACTGAGTAAGATGAAATAAAGAACGTTATGGAATTTGAAAAACGCCGTATAAAAAAATGATGAAAAATCAACTGAGATAAGGTTCTTGTGTATCTACACATTTGCGTATATGTTCTTTTAGCTTTATGAAAGTTATATTAAATTTATGTAAGTTTTAGTTGCTAATTAAAATAAAATTAAAACCGCACATGTATTGCCTCAAGGAAGGATCAAAACATTAAATTAAAAATACTAAAAGCAATATCAATTAATTATTTCACACTACTTGTAGGTAAAAAGCGCATCTGTGTATAGCCGAATGAATCGAAATCGCAGTCGTTGCCAGAAAGAGCTACCGCATCCGCAATGCTTTCATTTTTGGTACTGACCAGAAAATCTGCTATTTATTTCTTGTTTGCTTTTGGGGTTTTGCAACTTATTTTCGCACCTAGCGAAACAAATCTTCCAATTTTGTTGTAATTTTATGACGCGTTCTATGGTTGATCCAATGTTTAATATTTTCCTTACTTGCTCTGTTTAAAGCCCTCAAAATATAAACTGGTAGCTATTGGATGCATTTTATTCTTCTCCTTCTGCGCAATAATCGGCGATCCTAAAGATTTTGGCCAAACTGCTGAAGAGTTAGAAGAGGGGGCGCCAGCTCAGGTGTCGTCCTCATCATTTGACAAAGGTTCAAATTTCGAGGTCCGTCGCCAAAAGCCCACTTGTACCTGAATAGTGTGACGTTAATATTCACTCACTCACTCAGCAGAAAGGTGACTCGTGTGCAAATATCAGGAACAAAACGTCATAGAGGACGTGAGTGCACGTAAAACACGTGGGGTCGGCGAGTGCAGCTCAAGACTAGAATAAAAGGAAGAATAGAAGTGCAATTAAAGATATTCGCTGCAAGTGCGAGTGAGTTCTTTCGTGAAAAATATCTAGACGAAATCTCCTGGACGACTTCACTTGTGGAAGAAAAATCAGAAAGCTGGAGGAGGACGTAATTTAATCAGTGTAGGTAAAGAGTTCCGAATCAACAAAAGTCTCATTTCGAGCGTTTGGAAAGCCTTCCAAACCAAAAGTCCAGCTGTTATAAAAGTTGGGGGTGGCCGCTCTAGGAAAAAAATTACAGTGGATGACCGATATATCGTCCTACAGGTGATAAGAGCCCGCTACCAGTCAGAAAGCTCCATTGTTCAGCAACTGTGTACAGCAAGAGGGCGAGAAGTGTCGCGGTTTGCTGTCACCAGCTGCCTTCACAAAGGTGATCTATTCGCCCGCCGATCTGAACGTTGCATTCCTTTGAAAGGGTCATCGACGGTACCGTTTTGAGGGTGTAAGGAGCACAAAAACTGGACATCTCATTTATAGACGTTTCACTGCCAGAAGAGAGTCTCAACGCCAGTTCATTTTGAGGTTAGGTCGGGAAATGGTTTCATCCAACTTCACGGAAAGAGTCCGCTCCGTTGGTCCAGGAGATTTCGTGCGGGGAGGCATTATTCTGAGTGGGTGGACTGAGCTCTAAGTTTTCGACAGATGTCCTGTAACCAGAGATTGTTATTGTAAGAGGTGAGCCTTTCACATGTGCGTCTGTTTCGAGGTCCTATTGGACCAAACTTCGCTTTTATTGATGACAACTCATGTCCCTACTGGACTGCCAATGTTCAACAGCTACTGGAAAGTGAAGATATCACTTGAATGGATTAGCAAGCATTCTCCACTGATTTAAATCCCTTAGATAAGGGGTTCTTAACCCCGTGCCCATGGTCGCCAATGTGTCCACGAAGCTATTTTTGTGTGCCCTTGACTGTTCGCAATATACTACATCAATATCAACTGTGGCCTGCCGATCACCATAAATGTAAATCTTTTGAACTTTTTTTTACCTTTTTAATGTATGATATTGTTTATGAGGCTTACGATTGCAATAAAATAAAGAAATATATTAAGAATCGTTATATTTTTTGAACTGAGCCCGCTAGCATTTTCCTTTTTGTTAGATGTGCCCATATGGGGAATAAGGTTAAAAACCCATGCCTTAGAACATGTGTGAGAGGCCTCTCGGCACGACTATATCCTCCGGGGAGCACCCAACAACTGAAACAGATACTGATTGAGAAATGGGCACTCTTACCTCAAGAACTGATGGGAAATCTGGTGTTGAGTATGGAAAGATGGTGCGAAGCAACCACTGAAGCAAGGAAAGGGCATATCCCATACTAAAGAACATCTGCTTCTTGTTCTTCCTCTTGAATAGACAATCATGTGTAACTATGCTTTGAGTTCAACAAAGCATTTTTTTTGTTGTGTTTGATTCCATACCATATGCATTGTATTCATTTTTGCGCCGCTATGCTTTCGACATAATTCAAGTACAAAATGCTGTCTCTCATTTCGGAATTTCATGTCTGTCAGATGATTTCTCAGGCAAAAAGAAAAAAAAAATTACTTCTAGCTTAAGTTTTGAACACCAGTATAAAATACGCTTGCGAAAATCAACACAGTAAAAGAAAGAAAAAGAAACGTGACCCTTTATTGAACCTTGTTATTTCAAAATTGTATTTTTTTCAGATTAGTTCTTAAAATATTTTACAAAAAAACCTGGGAGTTAAGCAGTTTTTAAATTGATTTTTGTAGAAAAGCTAAAATTAGAGGACACAGAAGTGTTTTTAGAACCTGATATTGTAAAATTCGTCAAATGGGTTGGTCATCTGGCTAGAATGAATGAAGATCGTTGCTGGAAGAAAATTTTTCTGGCAAAGCCCAGGGGAAGCAGATCTCGAGGCAGACCCCCACCAAGATAAATTGATTGTATCGAAAGAGATCTCAATATTTTAAAGGTTAAAAACTGGAGAACTGTTTCCCAAAGTAGAGATGCCTGAAGAAGGTCAGGGTTCACTCAGGGCGAACAATTAAAGAAGAAGAATATTATTTTTTCCGGGTGCTGACTTCGACATTTTTAGTTTGCCTGTTATAGCTAGTGACGTCAGAAAAATCTGAACACAAAAATGGCAAATTTAAAACTTAAAATTCTGAGATAGCTATTACAGTAACAATACTTTTAATGAAGCGTTTGTATTTAAATTCAAAAGAGAGAGAAAGAGGCTTTGTCTGGCATCCACTTATACCTCTCTCTACCCTTTAATCAGTAAAGTGTTCTTTAAGAATTCTATTTAAAATGAGGGATTAGGTTTTAAAGTATATTTCTCAGTCATATTTTAAATTAGTCTGGATGGTAGATTGCTTTATATATTTCGAAAAGAATCTTTCCCTCTAATAAAACTAGAATTCAACTTGATTCCTCAGTGACCTAATATATGAACAAAAGTTCTCTCTTTTTCATCAACTGTATAAATGTGTCACATTCGTTCCACTGCCTCTTCTGCTAACGGTCTGCGTTGGAACACTCGTTCCACAGGGCTTCATACCACCTCTCATTTGGGTAAACCTTCTCCCCATTCGTTCTGCAAAGAAACCGCTTGAATATATGCCTGTTGATTCAAATTCATTATTCCGATACATTTTGTTTGTTTCTGCTTTAGAAAAAACGATTATTCAGTTTTTTAAAACTTATTTATGAATGTGTCTTTGTAAGCGAGAGGGTTGAACAGTCCTAATGAAATCAAGTAGAATGTTATAAGAGAATATTATGTACGCTGTGTTCCAGAAATTTAATAAAATTTCGCATCAAATTTGCGATATATCAACGTACGAAGAATAATTTTTAAATCATGAATATTCGTGTTTTGCAAGGTTTTTATTTTCTTTCAATAAAAGGTTGGAGTGTATAGCTGAGTTAAATAAACCTAAGAATAAAAAAACCTCTTATGATACTAAGAGAGATTCCTTCTGTGTTTTTTCTTTCTTAGTTATACAAAGCCTCGGTATGCGGGTAATAAATATGACTGTAAGTCTAAATATGACTAAAAAATTGAAATCTGTCCGCGCCGAAGCATGTAGTCCAAAAAAGTAAAGCAGGTAACATTTTAATAAAAGTCATTGGGGAATAAATAAGAACAAAAAACGTATCTATACTTAACAGTATGACTCTGCACACAAATGAACAAAAAAAATTCATTTTTTATAAAAGATAGATTGTAAGTAAACAACGGCTTGAGATTACAGACTTTTTTTCTTTATCAAAGTTTTAATAAATGATTCCTTCTTATTATAATTATTTTTACAGTGGTTAGAACATCGGACTCCAGACCGGAAGGCCTGGGTTCGATGCCCGATGTCACCAAATACCCTCCGAGTATACACGGAGTACGTACTCGTTAAATCAGTTGATCCGAAGTCTTGTGGGCTGAGTCACGAGCGCAGGGACTGGAGAATATTTCCCTCCCCATCAGTCCCTTGCAGAAATTGTGGAGGTGGAGATAGGTGGTGTCGCCATCTATCGTCCCTTCGGGGAATTTCGCCGAGTTAAATCGTACTGTTACTTGTATAGCGCTCAAGGCCAATGACAGGCGTACTTCTTGCCCCTTGCCACGCTGAATTTCGTGGGCCTCGATTTGACTACGTCAGACAGGTGGCATTAAAAACAACAACATTTTCTTTCAAATATAAGGTAAAAAATAATACCAAATGCATTTTATGTATTAGAAAGAGAGAACTTTACTCTTCTTTTTTTTTACTCTTGCTTTTATAAAAAAAAGAGAAAAAAAACAGCATTTTTTTTCTTTTGTATCTGCTATGTTTTGATAAACAAAAAAACGGAATTAAAGTTTATTAAAAAAAGCAATAACCAAACAAAACTATGAAAAGCTAAGTGAATTTAATTAAACATTATTTAAAACGATGAAGATTACTAATGGAAGTTCTGTTGTTTTGGATTTTATGGTTATCGAAAAAAAAATTACATGTAGGAATTACAAATTGCTACTCCTTATATTTACTCGTATTATGTGCAAGACCTCTCCCGAGCAGCTCTGTCGCTGATCAAGGAGTCACTTCTATGATTTTGAAAGGAAGAGGGGTCTTTCTTCTGTAGCTCAAAGGAAAGGAACGCCATTGTGCCCAGCTTTCTGATGATCGATCAAAGTACAAATCTCCAGGATTCGCAGGAAATCTTGAAGGAATCATTAAACAACCTTGGCAACGAATTGCTTCATTTTTTTTAAACGTTCCCGAACCATTTACTTGTGTACAACTGAACACTGAGAACAGAATTACGCTGAGGGAGGGGGAGAGAAGAACCATTTCTCTTGTAAATAGCCGTTATGAACTGACGGGGAGGGGGGGATATTTGGAAGGGAAGAGGGCTTCCATTTCAATTCCTGACACTAATTAATTTTATTAGTGTCAGAAGTGACACTATTGATTGTATCTTGAAGTAATACTCATATATCTATTCATCTATATCCGTAGTTTAAATTATTTATGTATATATGCGATTTTTCTAAACCTTTGTTGTTGATGCTGAGCTAATTTAAATATTTTTGATAAGATCTTTGATCACATGTGATTACACTTCCAGCTTATTACCTTGGTGATGAGTAACAAAAACTCGATCTCTCCTTGAGGAAGAAAATTAGTTGTTTCAATTTAAGCCAAATAATATTTATATGTTCCACAAAAATATCTGCTTCATCTGTTTACTTAGAAAAAAGGCCATCTGGGCTTTCTTTTAAAAACGTCAACGGTTACCTTGGTTTTAAAACGTGATCATATACATCCTTTTTTCCCCCGAAGCATATTCGAAACATTCCGTTTTCAAAAAGGAAGAAATATACTAATTTATTTTTAAAAAATATGAACTCGGGTTACATATAAAAAGCTTTGTGGGGGTATATAGAATACACACACACATATAAATAGTATGGTTATGAGGGCGCACGCATTGCATCGGTCGGAATGATAGTGTTTTCTTATTAATGTCTCATTCTGAATCAACACGGTGGCCGATCCACGTGAAGTATATCGAGGCTCAATATCCTCCCTCCCATTGATGTGATGTCGTAGTTGGAAGCTAGACGGAGAGCCAGTTGACGCGCCCTCATCCCTTGGTCGAGGTTCAAAATAACGAGGGTCGTCGCTAATAACTCTCTTATTGCTCTGTAACGCGATTTGAATATAAATCTCACTCACTGAAGACACATGAGAGTTATTAGCGACGGATCTAGTCATTGTGAGCAATAGTTCAATGACACCCAAACATCCTCACCGATTGAGGAATTTCAGTTTCGAGAGATTTAACCCTGCACTACGACGTTTCGAGGCCAGAGAAGATTTTTGAGACCCTGGGCCCGTATGAAAAGTAGGCCCTACCTGAGCATGCATGTTGAGACACATTAATTTAAAACGTCATTGTCCAACACATTTATTAAATTGTGCACATTAATTTGAAACAAATAAAAGTGCACAACCCCCAATCTCAAAAGCCTAGGCCCAAACTGGCTCTACCGATGGCCACATTTTGGCTAAATGAAGTAAATGATTGTTTATGGTATTAGATCTAGGCCTAGACATGGACTTGATTCATCACATAATAATATGATCTTACCACTTTTGCCAGTTGACATGCAGTTTGAAATGACTTGTTTTTCAGAGAATATAAACGGAAATAATACTTGACCACACATTAAAATGATCCGGATCATGACTTTTTTTCAAGACAGAATTGAGGCCTTGACCCCTGCCTTAAGACACTCCTACTCGAACCCTTAACTAGCTAGAAACAATTCTGTTCCCATGAACTCAGCCAATTAGATTCTGGAGAAGTCAGCTAGCCCATTTTACACTCATGCCCATAAATTAAGGATACTTCAGAATCACACAGAAATGGAACTCTAAAATAAAAATTTCACCTGTAGAATTATCACACACACCTTGAAGAAGAATATGCAAATTACAGGAAACCATCAGATGGCACGGATAGTACGTCACAATGACGAGAGTGTAAGAGAGGGGTATATAAGGAATGGTGGCAAAGAAGTAAAATTGTTCACGAGCGCTTTAAAAGCCTTTCAGTGCAATAACAGAATAGTTATGGCACAAAGGAAGCATTTAGATGATTTTTTACGTGGTACAATTATTGGACGACTGGAATGTGGACGTACCCAGCTGGAAGTATCCGAGGAACTTGGAATCGCCCAGAGTGTCATCTCCAGGCTTTGGCAACGATTTCAAGATGATGGTAATGTGAGCAGATATTACAGCACAGGTCACCCCCGAGATGCAAAGCCGAATGAGGATCGGTATATCCGGCAGTTACTGCCAAAAGAAACAGATGAAGCACAGCATCAGACATGTCTCGTTGGCTCTCTTCAGCCACTGATACGACAGTTTCCATTCAGACGCTTCGGGCACATTGGTCTATGTGCTCGTACACCTGTCAAATGTGTTCTACTTACTGCAACCCACTGTTGCCTGCAGTTAGCCTGGAGTGGAGAGCATGCATTGTAGACACCGGGCTTGTGGGATGTTTTCTGATGCATCCAGGTTTAGTTTGCAGTCTGATTCTCGCTGGACTTTCATATGGAGAGCCCCAGGTACCTTTTACCACCAAAAGAACATCATTGAACGACACCATTTTGGTGATGCAGGATGGCTCGATTGAGGGTGGGGGAATTATTCTGTGTTCCAGAACTAACTTACATGTTCAAATTGAAACCATGGCAGGCCAAATCTATCGAGACGTCAATCTGGAGTAACATTTACCTTCTTTTCGAGGCGCCATTGGCGTAGAATATGTGTTTATGGATGACAACACCCGTCTTCACCATGCAAACATCGTAAGCAAATGCCTTCAAGCGGATAATATCACCCGTATGGACTGACCAGCATTCTCGTTGGACTTGAATCCAGTAGAGCATGTGTAGGACATTCTTGGCCAACGAGTTTCAGCCCGTAAACCACCTTCTATATATATACTGGAACTTAGGAGAGCATTGCTTGATGAGTGGTGTAATATTCCCCAAAATCATATCGATAATTTGATACTCAGCATACCTAGGCGTTGTAACATTTGAAAGAATAACGGTAGTGTATTCTTGGTTAATTTAAATATTGAATTTATTTACGTCACAACTGTTGAATATTATTTACTGAGTTATACATTGAAGTTATTAAACTTAATTAAAGATTGTTAGAGTCCAATAATTTGTGAGAGGAGGAATCGTTTGACCACCGCTCCCGAGTAACTTCAAAGCATCTCTCTTTCATCTTCCGGTCGACGGGGTTCGATTCCTCGGGGGTCAAAAAAGGGGTTGCAAGGTCGGCCATGCCAAAACATTATATCTGCAGCTGCAAGATGCACGTGTGAGTGTCGGGTCCACCAAAGACGCCGATCCCCGTTGGGAGTTACGACGTTACACAGCTCTTGCCCTTTCTTATAGAACTTTTCCGTTGGGAAAAGTTTACCTGGAATGATGATGACAACTGACAGATTACCGACACATTCCTTCATGAAGCACCACCATATTTCTGAGCTGCAATTTTAACTATTAAAGAAAAACGCTGAACTAAATTTGGAATTACTTATTTCTAGTGAGTGAGTGTTCTTGCTAGGGAACTTACACAAATCCATATTACGAAAAGGATCATTAGCAATATAAGAAAGCATATTGTAACATTAAATAAAAATATAAACACTCCTATCACAATGCCTATTATCAATTATACTAACAACATATTACATCAAATGCTAGTGTAAGATCTTACACATAAAATATTCTTCGCTACAATACTTAATAAAAATTATACTAACGACATGTGTTGATATCAGATGCTAAATGTACAACCTTACACACAAAATATTTTTCACAATATGCCTCTTGCGTAAACTAAATAATCATGTATATTTTAAAACCCGATACACAAAATTAAGCACATCAATATATTTACTTTTCATGACTTTATCTTTTGACAAGCATCTCCATTCGATATGATATACAGTACTAGTAAATAATCAAAATTATCACAATTATTAACCCTTAACTAAAAAAAAACATTAAGCAACAATTATTATTCATGAGCAAGAGAACATTGTTAAAACAATTCCTAAATATAAATCACCAATCTACTGAGACTATCTGCATTTTTGTGACTTTTACCCGACCGATGTACAATTCTAAAATTATATGGTTGCAAAGCCAAAGCCCATCGCAACAATCTAGGATTAGAACTAACGTTTCTATTCAACCACACCAACGGGTTGTGATCGGTCATAACTAAAAATGGATTTCCATCTAAGTAATAATGTAACTTTTTAATTGCGAAAACAATACTAGCACATTCCTTCTCCGTCGTACAATAATGCTTCTCTACCTCTGAAAATTATTTACTCAGGTAAAGAATTGGATGCTCCTCACCTTGTGAATTGAATTGAGATAAAACTGCTCCCATACCTGCGTTTGAAGCGTCCGTTTGAACAATGAATTCTCGTTCAAAATTTGGCGCGTACAAGACGGGCTTATCAGTTAGTTTCCCCTTTAGTTCTCGAAATGCGTTTTCACACTCGGTCATTCACGTAATTTCTCCCCTCTTTGCTCTTCCGTTCAACGCGTCCGTCAACGGAGCAGCGATTACCGAGAGCAGATTTATATATTTTTGGTAATAACCCGCTAGACCTAAGAAGGCACGTATTTGAGTTTTCGTGCGAGAGGTAGGGAACTCTAGAACAGCCTGAACTTCGACCTCGGAAGGGGTGCGAAAACCCTGACCCACAATGTGACCCAAAAATTTGACATTTTGTTGCGCAAACTTACACTTGAAGGCTTTATAGTTAACTTAGCTTTCTTTACTCTCTGCAGAACCATTTCCACATGTTTAAGGTGCGACTCCCAAGTATCTGAGTAAATTGCGATATCGTCCAGATACGGGACAACGAAATCCTCTAGTCCGTTAAGTAATTCAGCCATGAGTTTACTAAAGAAATATGGAGCATTCTTTAATCCGAAACTCATCCTTAGGGGTCTGTATGTACCAAAACTAGTACAGAAGGCTAATCAATACATGGACGAGGTTCTTTCCCAGCTACCTCAACTAAAATCATAGGGGACATGTAATCCGATTCTCCTACCTTAATGATTCCTAAATTTAACATTCGGTTAATTTCATTTTTTAAAATTTCATTTTGTCTGTGCGACATTCGATAGGGCTTCGTCCTAACTGGTTGATCGCTAACTAACTGGATTTCGTGTTCAACCAGATTAGTTAAACCGGTATTGTTTGAAAAGCATTTAGAGTATTCATTTAATAATTCGCGCAGTCGATCCATTTGTTTGTTGTGAGAAGGTATTTGTTCAACTCGCTAGCTTGGATTACGTCCTCGAAATTATAAACGAGGGAATTGTTTTCTAAGTACGGGATTTCTAATTCCTGGTCTGCGAGAAAGTTTTGCGTTTCATCATTAATAATTATGTTAACGTGTTCTGGCCTTTTGTAATATGGATTTTGCATATTTATATGATAGATTTGAGATGTTTCGCGTCTGCCGGGGATTTCAACTAAATAGTTTGTTTCCAAAATTTTATTTAAAATTGTCCCAGGACCTATCCACTGCACTGCTAATTTATTTGCTCTGGACGTAGCTGACACTAGGACTAAATCCCCATCCTTAAATTCGCGTTTTACTGCGTTTTTATCACACCAAGTTTTCCACTTAACTTGCATTTTCCTCCATTTTATTTATAGTTACTTCTTGACATCTTTTAAATCTATTTATTAACTTAAACATATATTCCGTGACGAGATCACTTTCTTCTTCCGGTTCCCTTCAGTGTTCCATTACTAATGTCTCTGGGGTTCGCAAATTTTTCCCATACACCAACTCTGACGGTGAACCAACCCTGTACTTTCGTGAGATACAGTCCGTAACGCTAAAAGAACTGACGGAAGATGTTTGTCCCATTCGGATCCTGCATCTAAACATAAGACTCGTAAGAGTCGTTTCAACGTTCGATGAAATCGCTCAACAGGGTTATTCTGTGGATGATACACGGAACTATGCCTGACAAGTATTCCGAATCTTTCAAAAAACTCGGTAGTCAGAGCACTAGTAAAAGAAGAGAGTACCTGGTCATATTCCTGGAGTGCAGGTATTAAAATTTCGTCCTCTGCATCCGAAGAAACAATTATATCCTCATCTTCCCCTTTCTTAGCATCACCACTATCTAGCCCCCTATTCTTCTCTAGCCGCTTTGACTTGAGACCTCTTCTGGACAGCATTCATTCTTTCTTGCCGCTTTGACTTGAGACCTCGTCTGGACAGCATTCATTCTTTCGACTGGCAGGAAATTATAGCCTAAAGTTCCTTTTATTAGCTCGGCCGTTTTATTTACAAGCAAATATTGACCGTGTTGGTTTAAGTGATTTCCACAAACCGCTGCCTTAGTTTGCACCGTTCCGAAATTTCCGGAAATTTCCACGACCGCCAAAGGTAAACAAACCAATTCTGGGCTTAACAGTTGTTTTACCCAAACATTTTCACCACAGAAAGAAGAAGGATTAATGTATTTTGCACATACTAAATCTATTGTCGCTCCTGTATCTCTAAGAATGTCTATCTCGTGACCATTCACAGAGCCCTTTGTTGTATACGAATTAAGAAAATCAGGGTTTTCATTTCCTTCAATATTATTGAGAGTTTCCGTCGTTTTGTTTTTTATTAATTTAGGGCAAACGGCTTTTATATGTCCGGGCATATTGCAATGATAACATCTCTGTATCACGCGTTTTTCAAAAGGTCTCTCTCTAGTCCTCTCCGGAACAGAAGCTCCTAATCTGGGGGAAGTTTTCCAAAATCTATTTTCTTTTTCCTTGACCCATGAGTATGTCAAAATTTTATCATTCCTGCCCAACCTATCCATGGGTTTCGAATTTACTTTTCGAACGTCCTCATAATTATCAAAGAGTTCTGCTATTTGAGTAGCTGAATTAAGGTTTGCCCAATTATCTAAAAAATGATCTTTCACACTAGCATTGGCGCGTTTTTTTAATTGATCTACCACCATTAGATCTTTAAGATCTTGAAACGTATTTATTTCTAAGCCAATCAGCCACTCATCTAGATAATTCGTAATTTCAAAAGTGAAATCCTTCCAGGCTCTATCGGATTTCTTCTGGTGTTGGACAAATTTTTGCCGAAAGACCTCCGGACTTAACTTGAATCTTTTAAGTGATAATTTCTTTACATAATCGTAATTTTTGGCTTGTTCCTCCGGCTCGCGAGCAATAATTTGCACGATCTCTAGGGGTAACAAACCCAATAATTGTCCCACCCACTCTTTCTTTTCTATTGGCACCCTTTTAGCCTGGCGTTCAAAGATCACTAGATATAAACTAATATCTGACTGCTTAGGATCGAAATCTGGGATCAATTTTTTTTAAGTTTAAATTAGAGGTTACAGAACATGTATTTATAGAATCGTTTGATTCGTCGTTTACCCTAATTCCGGATTCTATTTTAAACCTTTCTAAATCAAATTTCAGCTGTAATTGTTTCTCTTTCAATGCCTGCTTCTTTACTAACTCCTCCAATCTTATTTTTTCAGCCCTTTCTAGCTCCTCCAATCTCATTTTTTCAGCCCTTTCTAACTCCTCCTCCCTTTTACCATTTACAATGATAGTCTCATACAGATTTTTAACAAATTCCTCTTCATAATCCTCACTGTTAGTGATTGCAATTTTTATGCTAGGGACAGTCATATTTAAGATGGTATTTATTCCTAATTCCTCAGCAAGTTGAAACATATCTTGCTTTTTCCCCTTACCAAGGAAAGCCATTTTTAAAAAATATCAAATAAATGTCACGCTAAATTTTGCACTATTTTTTTTGTTTCTATTCTCCATTAATACAATAACACTGGTCCCATACATACACAGAAATACACAAAGAAAAACTTAACACTAAAACTAATCAAAATCATTCAAGACACTTAAAACACAATAAATCTTAAACTAAAATTGCACACAATGCTTGAGATACAATTACAATTCTCTAGAAACAAAATAACACTGTTCCCATGCAAGAAAAAACACCAAGTATTTCAAAATTTGAAAAAAGAACATTTTAACCAAAATTTCTAATACAATATGCAGTTTGCAACTCAAAAATATAACAGTACTCACCCATTTGAAGTACTCCGCTTGCTGTCGGAAGCAAATTATGTGCAGTAATATGGCACTAGTGGTTTTGAACTCTTCAGTGCGACCAATGGTCCTTTTGACCAATCTTGAATTTTTCACCCTTAACAATAAGTATGGTCAGTTTGACCAGTCTTGAATTCACTCGTGGCACGGCTTCAAAGATGAATTCAATCGCAGCACTGCTTCCGAAGATCTCTTTCCCTCCGAACGCTCCGTTCGTAAACTATATAGATCGGTTTGATCTTTCTTTGAGCAAGACGCTCTCCTTCCCCGAAGCTGAATTCAATAGCAGCACGGCTTCCGAAGATCTCTTTCCCTCTTTGCGGTCCGTCCGTAAAAACCCAAAATTTCCTCCTCTCACGGGTCCTGAATGCTAACTTTTTATCCAAAGCGCTGCCACCAAAACTCTAACCTGTAACATTTGAAAGAATAACGGTAGCGTATTCTTGGTTAATTTAAATATTGAATTTATTTACGTCACAACTATTGAATATTATTTACTGAATTATACATTGAAGTTATTAAATTTAATTAAAGATTGTTAGAGTCCAATAATTTATGAGAGGAGGAATAGTTTGTCAACCGCTTCCGAGTAAGTTGAAAGCATCTCTCTTTTTCATCTTTCGGTCGAACGCGACGTTACAGCTCTCGCCCTCTCTTATGGGAACTTTCGTTGAGAAAGTTTGATGGAATGACGATGACAACTGACAGATTACCGACACATCCCACTTCATCAAGCACCACTATATTTCTGGGCTGCAATTTTAATTACTAAAGAAAACGCTGCAAGCTAATTTGGAATTACTTATTTCTAGTGAGTGAGGTGTTCTGTGCTAGGGAACTACACAAATCCTATATCACGAAATATGATCCAATGGCAATATACGAAAACATACTATAACATTAAATAAAATACAACACTCCTATCACAATGCACTATTATCAATTATACTAACATGTTACACATCAAATGCTAGTGTAAGACCTTACACATAAAAATATTCTTACCATACAATACTTAATATAAAATTATACTAACGACATGTATATATATATATATTGATATGATATGCGAAGTGTACAACCTTACACACAATAATTCTTTTTCACAATATGCCTCTTGCGTAAACT